>JARPRG010000478.1:428059-440994 GCA_031001745.1 Hartigia nigra | reverse complement strand
AGCTTCAGTCGGTTGGAGTTCCGCCTTCATCCATTCTTACTTATTATCGCCAAAATTCTAGCTGCCTATCCGCCTTCGGATATTTATGTTATTATGTTCAAGCTGAGTCCAGTCTATTGTTATGAATTTTGGCGATAGTAGATATATATATATATAAGCTTCCTGTATACTCACTGTTATAACCTCAAAACTTTGTCGCTGGCGATACGTTACCCTGATATCGAAAATGCTGACTCGATTAGTTTCACGAATCGAAAGGAGGCGGCGCTGCTGTCTGATATACAGCTGACACTCTCAAGATGACCCTTAATATCTTCGTCAAGAGCTTACCCAGGATTTCTTGTGCCGTTGCTATTGCCGGTGTCTATATACATATTGCTACCGCCTCTGTGCTCTAGTATACGTGTTCTGTAGGAAGTTCTGGCCTACTTTCTTTGGACCCTCGAATCTTGCTACGTCGCACAGATAAAGGCCGATTCACACTGCTCATTGTTACGTAGCTATATTCGCTTCGATCGTCGTGTTGGCTGCATGGCAAACATTTGCCTAATGAACTAAATGGGTTCTGGGCAAATTACTGGGAATGCACGGGACAAATATTTGTGTTTACGTTCACGTAACGATTTGAAGGAGGGAAATATCACGACGACAGTTTTTCAAATGAAAGTTGGCCTTAAGGTGTCAAACTAATTTCATCTCCAGCACCTACTCCATAGACTCGCTTCCACTTTGCTTTGTCTCGGATTCAGTTGTATATAAACTTCAACTCGTTTTCACTCTCTGCTCTTGAAAGAAAGTTCTCTTTGTTGCGAAAAATGTTATTATTGTATCTTTTATGTTTTTTGTTTGTTTCTTTTTAATCTTTTTTTATTATACAATATTTCTTTCACTTCATAGGTAACGGACAGTTTAACAGGGCGATGCTCATGAATGTCGGATACGTCGAAGCACTGAAGGAGCGATTGTTCGATTGCTTCATTTTCCATGACGTTGACCTTTTACCTGAGGACGACAGAAATTTGTACACTTGTCCAGAACAGCCACGACACATGTCAGTAGCCGTGGACAAATTCAAGTATCGGTGAGTGAACTCAAAAATGAAATTTAAACAATTTTTTTTATTTTTGTATCTAATAAATTTGTATTATTTTCGAATTTTAAGACTGCCTTACGCGGATATATTTGGCGGAGTGTCAGCAATGTCGCGGGAACAATTTCGCCTGGTGAATGGATTCAGCAACGCCTTCTGGGGCTGGGGCGCTGAAGACGACGACATGGCGAATCGCGTCAAAGCTCACGGTCTTCATATATCGCGATATCCCGCGAACATTGCTCGCTACAAAATGCTTTCACACAAAAAGGAAAAGGCCAATCCAAAGAGGTTAGAATGACATTTCAGTGAATTATATTTGTATTTACGGTAATACTGTTAAGCCTTTTCAGTGGATAACAAAAATATGTTTAAATGCACTTTTACGCTATTTCAGGTACGAGTTCCTTAAAACCGGAAGGAAAAGATTTGCTTCCGACGGCCTAACTAATCTTCAGTACGAGTTAATAAACAAGCAGAAGCGAAAATTATACACTTGGCTTCTCGTCAGAATATCACCACCACAACCCAGCTGATGGCTACCTTGGATTGGCTAAAAAAAACCCTTTCGTCGAAATCCCACACCGTCCCTAAATGCCACCCACCCTGTGTGTCTGACCCTGTGTACGTACGACTGAAATTACAAGACTCCATTCTCGCGGATAAACAATGAAAAATCGACGAGAATCGAGTGAGAAGATATTTTTACTTTTCTTTTTTTTAAATTCTTTATCTGAATCTCACCTAAACTTGAATCTCACATTTGTACAGAACCCCAATGCATCGAAGGGTCTTTTAGCCAAGGTAACCGAATGGTATTTCGTTTCTATGTAACGGCCACAATAGAGAAAAAAAAAATAGGGATCCACGTAAGCCATGGACTCGAGAAGTCGAGAATTCAAAGCTTAACGATTACGAAATTCTTACGTCCAAAGAAAATATTCTTTGGCAGCTGCGTTACGTAGGAGCTTAAAAATACGAATTCCTTTAATCGAGAGCTTAATTGACGCTGTTGTCAATTGAGGAGGGAATGAGTTAAAGAGAGTGAAAACTAAGATGCGATGAAATTCCACGTTTACTCCACATCGTTAATTTTTTTTTTTTTTAACGCTTCGGTAGAAACCCCTACTGATCTCGCGTATTTTTTATTCGATGCAGAAACGACGTTAAATAATATATTTTTTATGTAGACTATTTTTTTATTAGTCACTAAGTAACTGCGTTAGCTGTAAAGTGTCGAACGATGAAACGTGCCAAAAGTTGTGCGACGGGTACGTTTAATATCTTCGCGTTTATCACGTTACTTCCATGTTACCCTGCATATATTAGCCGTGGACATTTTTTTTTATTCTGATTATTAACTTGATAATTACCCATAGCGTTATATCATTCTAATAAATAATACTTTCGTTTTTACGGCTTACGCATCCTTGTCGCGCGTCGACCTTGTACATTTATTTATCCGGTACGATTCATTTTTTCGTAACTTCTATACAGTGTCGATCAAGTGCGAATTTCTTTGCGAAGCGACGTCTTACGACGGACTCGGGTACTACACGATATTTTAATAATAATATTATTTAATTGTAGCGCAACAATGTATATTTCCCCGTAGGTTGGTTTATTATAGAACATTTTATCATTATTATTGTTATTATACTATAATCTCGCGTGAGACTAGAGAAGGATTTTTTTTCTCGAAACTTGTTGTTGAACGACAGATAAAAATTGGCAATTTTTTATATTTCGCAATTCGTCGTTTGCTCTTGGGAATTGATAGGATTTCGGTGTGCAATTATCGAATTAACTAGTTATTTTTTTTTATCGGTTTTCAATTTTCAACATATTGGTCTGGACTTTTTTTTTTACTCACAGCCATTTCTGATAAAGGCGCTCGAATTTAATTTCTGTTAAAATTCATACGGCAATTACAGTATCACGTGTTAAATCCAAAATGCAATTGAAATTTCGAATTTTGCCTGGATAAAACAAAGTCGGCATACCAAAGGACTCGTCCGATTTTCAATGAATTAAAGTATACATACGTCTACTCCATTAATATTGTGGGAACTACTTTAATTTAGAATTGAAAAGTAATTTTAACCACGTTACTCCGTATCTGCGAGTATTTGTGAGAAAGCGCCACGTCACGTGCATATGCGTTATCTACTGATCCGTATGCAGCAACGCGATATTGCGCAAATAACGCTTATAATTAAGTGTTAAGTGCGAGATAAATGATCGAGAATGGGCTGTGAAAGCTGCACTTTCTTTTTTGCACGTAATTTGGCAAATCGAAAAAAGAAAGTAAAAAAAAATTTAATTAGAGGTGGTATAAACGCTGGAAGGAAGTTAACGAATCTGACAAATAAATCTCGTTTCTTATTATAATTTACTCCAAAAAATAAAAAAGAGTCCATTGTGTAAAAAGATAAAAATACAATTTGTTTTTTTTTCTTACATCAAAAAATTCTCAAATGCAAAATTCGAACAAACAACTAATTAGTCAGGAACGAGTCGAAAACTTATAAATCAAGATCAGATATTATTGATTATCAATCGTAAATCGTGTCCCTTGACGTTATTAAATGTCAAATAATTAAACATTGATTCGATTACTTGTGATTGATTGAAACTAAAAAAAAAATAGAAGATATTCCACCACACGAATCTATACATATATCTAGAACGTATATGCATGTACGATTTCCAGCGATTGTTTTCATTTAGCCTAATAAGGTCATTGTACGATATAATTACTACTTGTAATATATAATCAAGATTAAATTATAGATTAGTCACTCTAGGCGAAGCAGCGTCTTACGGGAACTTAATAATACCTTATAATCTCTATAGCGTGAGAACCGAAGTAGCAAGTACCTCGCATTAAACTCAGGAGAGTGTTTTAACGTCGCTATAGCCAATAGCGGAAGCGCGTTATTAGAAGAAAAAAGAAAATAAAATGTCAAAGTGACAAGGAATTGCATACATGATATATAGATATGTCCCAGAGAATCTTCCATAATGTTATTCCATTTCCTATACTTACATTAAGTAAACCATTCTAATATAACGTATTACATAATCGATTGATTATAATTATACAATATGTTATTTTACCTCAGTCGCGTTTATTATACATGTGACCGTTTAACCCTAACGAGTTAATCGTGTTCTCACGCTGTAGATGCGATTAAATTTATCAACCAGCAAAGACAGAATAGTGATATTATGGATTATTGCTAAATAAGGATAATAATATTTAAGTATTTATATGGTACCTAATCGTTAGCTCGAGAATACACATATGTATACCATTATTATGTTATTATACGTTGTCAAACATAAATTGAAAATTTAACGTCCAATACTTATTGACTTTAGTCACAGATACCAGAGATGATTTTGGCCTAGACGTTTTTCCTCGTTTCGTCCAATTTTTTTTATTTTTAAATCATTTAATATTAGACATGACGAACCAGAGGCTTGAATCCATGTTGTGCCGCCTATTTTCTGCTAACTTCTGTGACATGTTCAACGGGAGGTGGTGGTGGAGATGACGATAAAAAAAGTTGAACTTGGTAACGTTGGATTCTACTTTTTGAAATCAGGCTAACGTCAAATTTCTTGGTTTTTGTTTCTAAACGGCATCCACGAGGCTGAAGTTAGCTGCAGATGCCCACTAGATACTGTACGAAGCTAAGTATCGAAGAATAGAATTGGAGTGAAACATAATTAAATAATAATAATAATACTAAATTCATTCCTATGTAGTATCAATATAACATATGAATAATTCGCATTGAACCAAGATTTGTAATTAATGAAATTAATATTAGCTAATGAATGATCTTGGAAAACACGTATTACAGAGACGATATGTGTTCGTGGGAATATAAAAGAAAAAGGAAGAAAGTTATGTCGATCACAGAGATAAAAAACTTAAAAAAAGAAATTTTGCACCACAGATTTATCACAGTAACAGATTTATCGAGTTCCCGTTATTTTACTTCCATTTTCCTTTCATCTCTCTCTCTTGCAAGACTTTGTCCAAAACTCCCGCCATATTCTTTGCAGTGAACTTGGAAGTACTCGACAACAGTTTGACAATAAAATCATGATTTACTAAACGATGCGCAAGCACAACTTCATTGTCTTCATTCAGCTCCTTGTCATAAAGATTCAAATAAACCCGCCTTAAGCCTTCCTGAAGACTTCCGGTTACTTCGTACGAGTTTGGCTGTCTCGCATGCCACGGCAGGCTGGCAAATAAAACTGCCTGTATTGTAAATATTCAAATTCGTTATCCGTATGATTTTATCTCGTGCAATCTAAACGTTTATTTACTTTTCTTTGTATTTAATAAAATGGGAAAATAGTACCTGACAAGTGTCGCGTGGCACCCAGTGAAGAACATGGCGTTCACCATCAGATTTGTCAGGATTTCCAAAATCGCTCGTCAATATAGAAGACGTAAACATACGACTGTCTGTTTTTCTAAAAGAATCAATATCCTTTCCCGTACTGTTGCTACCACTGGATAATTCTACTGGCGGCAAAATTTCCTTTGCCAATGGTAAATCTGTAGGATCAACTGTCCCAGGTTCATCCAGATTCTCTATGACCAATGGACCCCTAGAGATTTCTGAATCCTCTTCCTCTTGAATTTGATTAGCATTAAGAGCCTTTGTTTCGCAGTGTCGCACAACTTCATCCAACATAGCCTCCACTATATCTTCTGTAACCTAAAATTAAAAAAAAAAACATTGAATTTCGAAAAAAGTCACGTGACACGAAGAACAAATAAGACAATAGTTACCTTGACAGCTTCTTCTCGTAGACGATTCCGACGTGCATCCTCCTGCGACTGGAACCTTCTTTCCTCCAGAAGATTCGACACGTACTGTTCACCTTCGATCTCATCGATGCAGACTCTGCCACCCATAGCTAAGGTTAGTGCTTTACCGAAACCATCTCTAGGGTCATCGGATTTACAAAAGGCTAATAAAAATGCTGTATAATTCATGGTGTAGGCGCTGGTCAGATACATTTGACATAGCAATTCCTTAGCTAGTATAAATCTATTAACAGTTTCCGGTTTCAGATCAAGAGAATCATTGCAAAACATACGATTATGTTCTTGACTGTCCTTGACAGTGAGATGTCCTTTTGATCTCGTTCTCCAATCAGTTACTGATTTTTTTGGAGCCTCCAGTTTATAGGAAGTACTCACAGCACCGGAAGTATTGAAAATTTCCTCCTCGTACATCTCTTCTTCGTCTTGCTCCACTTCGTCATGCAATAAAAATTTGCATTCTCTCGGTATCTGGACACATGCCAAAAACCACAGTGGAACGGAATGGAACTGATCTCGCGTTACCACTTCGCGACGTTCCGGATCCAGTTTCCGGAAGTCATTCCTGGCGTCGAGAATTTCTTCGTGTGTCGGTAAAGGAATGTCCATTGCATAAATGAGAAATTCTCTCCAGTCGATGTACTCGGAATTACCAAAAATTTGAAAAATTAAATTTTCAACGTCATTCGGTCTCATTTCGAACCAGGATAACGGCAACGGACCAGAAGTGCAGTCTTCCTGACCGCAGGCTATCATATCCTGAATGAGATAGACAAAATGTCGTTCCATTAAACTACCGTTTGGCGCCGTGTATCGTAGAATGTCCAAAAGACGTCCTAACTGAGTCATTCCGAATTGTAAGCGTGAAATTCCTTCGGGTCTTATCACTACTGGTAATTCTTCTTTGTCCGGGAACAATAGTACATTCGATCTAACTACAAATTTATCGCCATCTAGTAACATCTCGTTCTGAAGTGGTATGCATTCTTCGATTGCGTAACAAAATACCGACGCCATTTGATTGACACTTTGTATTTCATTATTGTACCTGTCTATAAGCATTTTATAAATATCCCCAAAGACAGTTTGCATGGTTTTTAAAAGATATTCGATATCAGCCCGTGAGGCCATTTCCAAAATTTGTAATTTTTTCTTAACACGATTCACCTCGTACGTCATGGCTGCGCGCCATTCTTTACAAAGATCCGAACTTCTTTTAATCACGGTGGCCATTACAGGATCAGATTGTGCCACTGACGTTGAGGTCCTTTTGGAATAGCCTCTAGATCTAGATTCCCGTCTTGCTGTTGTCGTTGACAATGCGTTTGCTGCCATTTCTTCTTTCTTCAATGAATCCAACATGGCGGACGATACGGATCCCACGATTTTTTCTACGTAACGAATATTCGCACAAACAATCTCACAACAAGAGACACGTTCTAGGTCCAAATTATTTTGTTGACAGTCAATTAGTATATTTGCAATTTCGTTTTTCACTTGATTGGAATCAATTGCCGATGGTGCAGAGGAATCCTTACCAATTTCAATCTTTGCTTTTGTCTCTTTTGATTCCTTTGTTTTTCCTAAATCTGTTTCAGACTGAGACATATGTCTATGCAAGACAACTTTCGGCAGACGATATTCGTGGATCGGTTTTTGCAACATGGACGTGTAGTAGTCTTGCAAAAGCTGCATGGTGTCTAAAAAACGATTAATTTCAGCCTGTATAATAGAAATATAAACATTAGTAAGAACCAAAATTTCCGAGGTGGTCCAGTTCTCCGTAATTAATTTCTTCCGTTCGTTCTCAGCTTCATTTCTACGATTATCACAAATCTGCCAAAGGTCAGATTGGAAGTCATGTACCCTACAGTGCAACTCGCCCTTAACATCAAGATCATCCCTTGCGTCCATCTCTACGGCATTGTAAGCCCTGTGAAACTCGTGAAGAAGATTTTGCTTGTTATCTGGTCTTTTTATGTAATCTATCATGTGTTTAGTCACTTGACTCTGATACGGAGCAATGGCGGCATAATGCATCCTTTTAACAAAGAAAATATCCTTAAGATCTTGTATATAGACTCTCTCCATATTTTCCCAGAGGGTAGACATTGCTTCCAGTAATTCTACCGGCTGAGGAAAATCGATCCACTCCCAATGATCTTCCCCAGGTTCTGCTGGAGATTTTAAACTGGATTCAAATTCTTGAACTGATGCATGTGCATCCTCATAGATGTCACCACTTTCGCCACCATTCAAACTGTCACTACTTAATTTGGGAAGAATCTGTTTGACAAGATAACCTCTACCACCCTGATCTTCCTTTCTATCCTCCAGAGTATCCAGAGCATCGCCAAATAATTCCACAGAAGATTTATCAGACACAGATTTGTCGCCTAGTATGAGTCTGGCCAATTTTTTTAAGGTAGATAAATTTAATGTCCTGTAATACAATATGTAAGCTATGCCTTGATTCGTATAGAAAGTATCCAATGGCGTAGAATCTTCAGGTAGAATTTCAAAAATTTCGTTATCCTCCACATCTCCGTTTTTCAATTTAGAGACTGCCTTAATGTAAGTTGTCATAAATGTTTTTATATGAATATTGACCTGCCTTGGCAATGGATTGGGAATGAGTTTTGACTGACGTTTCAAAATGAATTCATCTTCACCTTCATCCTCGAACGTTATCCTAGACGGCACTGGATCCACTTCCTCAATATTTCCATTCACGTCATTAACTTCCTGCGTGATTTTTGGAACCTTACGACCAGTCAATAAAAATTCTAATAACGCCATCTGATCGTAAGTTATTGGATAATTGATCAGTGCCCATCCTTTAGCTTCCGTCAGACTCTTCAAATATTCTACAAGCATCTTTGCACTCAATTCATTCGTGATTGGCTCGCCAAGTGTCAAATAATCATTCGCCCATTGTCCATAATACGCAGCTTTACGAATATCTGGCTCGAAGTCATCGTACGGTATATTCCTTGGTGTTTGAGTACGTTTGTCAGCCATATTGGGCGTGACGTAATTCTCATCTACTTTCATCTCGACATTAGTTTTGCGACTACTTCCGGAAGCGTGACTTACAACATTATCCAAATTCTGTTGACTCGACGAATTTATACTCGAATTTTCTTTGTAACAGGTGAGACAGAAATTGATGGCATCCTCTACCTGTACCAATCGAATTCCATGATTGTTCAATAATTCCTGAAGCGCTGGATACAACGTATTGTCTAAAACACCTAGAACAATGGCGGCCACAGAAATTTTAGGCAAAAACATTGGTTCTGGATCACTCGGTATGGGGTACATGTATCTCAATAACTTATGAACAATATAACCCAATACTGTCTCACCAAGTTTCAATGATTTCTCATTGTCTACGTCATCCACTAATACAAAGTCATTCCAGGGTGATGCACTGCCTTCAATATAATTAAGTATATCCGCCGTATTCAAAATTTCTTGTCTCACTGTTTCAGCCTGAAAAACGTCATCTGTATCTTCCCTATTATCAACGTCAACAATAAACTCCGGACGTTCCAAGAGTTCAAAAATCGACTGACCATGGATAAAAAGAGTCTTCCATTCGTTCCACAAGGTCGTGGGGACGTAACATTTGGTGCTCATATGATACTCCGCCATCTTGACTGACACGTCAACAATGTCATTGAGAGTCTCTTTGCAAAGTCGAAAATGCTTTTCGTGAATTTTACGAATCTTCTCATCGCGCAGACGCTGATGAAGGTTACACATTCTGTAACATTCCGCATCAAGTTCCTCAGTCTCGCGCACTAGAACCTCACGAACTCTGTCCTGTTCCAAACGGTCTCTAGACTCCTGCGTCTTTTGCACTAGGTCCTCTACGATCTGCCGATTTCTCGCAATTCTTCCACGCTGTTCACGAATCTCGCACAGTTTCGTCATCATCTGTTTCTCGTACCTGGATTGCGTCAGTACCATCCTCGCAATCTCCAGATCGATCTTGTTTTCCTGTTCTCGAGCAATATTCTCCCATAGATCACTGACCAGTCTATCGCGCATGCGCGACTTCAAATCGTGCGTAACTGCTGTCTGCTTTTCCCGCGCTTTCAAACGTTTTAAATAAGTCCTAGCAGCGACACCATCGGCCACTACCGGAATCAATGATTCTGCCTGTTTCTTTTCCTCGCATAAATCTTCATATGTATACACTTTGTCACTGATATCGTGCCTGCGTGAAAATTCATCAATTTCCTTTTTCCTATGTCTTCTCTCGATGATGTCATCTAGGATCACGGGATTCTCTGAAACCGACTGACTAGATATTGCTGTTTCCTTGATTCCCTTTAACTTGGCGTATTTTTGTCGTTGAAGCTTACAGGCGTCGATTATCGATTGATATTTGTTACGATGCCACTCGATGCTGTCCGCGTTCTTTAAAAGAGTTTCTGCCAGTGGATGATTCACCGTGTCTTCCTGTACACTCTCTTCGGATATGACATTCACGTCGAACTTACTGGATGTCGGTACGTACTTCTCTCGTTCTTTTTGCAGTGTTATAAAATGAAGACTGTCCTTGTTTTCCAAGCAGAGGAAGATCTTGTAGAGGAGACGCAAAGCCGTTGTACCACGACCGTTCGAGATATCCTGTATATTCTCGTTATCACAATCAACCCCGATAAATCGCAGCCAGACACGCAGATGTTTTAGGTTAACGCGACACAGCGCGGGATCCTGAGCGCGTTTTATTGTATTTAATTGATCGCTGTTAATGATATCGTAACTATGAAGTAATTTAGCTATAAGCGTACCGTCCCTTGCATAGTGTCCGAATACTTCAGGGTTCAGATCAATTATTATGCCCAGCCTGGTTCTCAGCCATGTTCGTAAGATTTCGCCCATTTTTCCGGTATTACAATGTATTTGAATTATACTAAACTGAGAATGATTTAATTGAGAGAGTGACGAGTACTCGCCATTGAGATAGGTTCGAAGATCAGTTGGTTAACTCATTTTGAGAATATTAGTTACGCGATGACATTTGAAAGCTGTCAAAAGCCTCAAATGGCGCCAAGAAATGGTCACTTATTAAGAAACAAAAGTCTTATTCTGATGGTAAGGGTTTTATGAAATTTTTGATTTATTCGGCTCTGTACAGTTTTGCTACAAATTTAATAATACAATAATAATCGCAAAAATAATAATACAATTACTACATATTTATAGTAGCGATCGCAAGTATTACAGGTTACTCTTGTTATTTTGACGAGACACACATATTATACACAAATGAATTTATCATTATTGCAATGGCCTGAATTACATAAGCAGATGTAAACAGATGTTCTCCTTGTTATATAGCATTAATCTTATTAATCGTTATCATTTATATGTATATCCGGCTATTATCATTAATCATCATCAAACCGCGCCCAGGATTGAAACAGTAGCTGCAGCCTCATCGCTTTCAATAAATGAAGAATAAAAAACAACGTCAATAGCATAATTAAGAAACAAAAAAAAAAGCAATTTTAGTACAATTTCGGCACTTACAGTATAGGATTCATCACAAATTCACACATTACGACAGACACTCGTTGGATGATCCCATGTTAATATTTTTAGTAGTCATCGATTTTAATACTTATGGTAATGGAAGTAATGCGCACAATGTACCAAATGACGATCAACGGCGATGACATTGTTTATCATAGCGACAGGTAGAATGTAAAATAAATGTAAATCTTGGAAAAAAAAAAGAGGCGAAAGAAATGATTTTACACGCTCAATTATCAGTCCTCTTTATTTTATTCGTAATACCGTTTGAGAAGAGTTCTTTTTTTTTCCCCACTAATTACGGACAATACAATTAATCCAACAGGGGCGATCACGCTCGCCACAGTCCGATCAGCCTTAATTATTATTATTTCATATCGACGTACCCGACCCATCGAACGCGATTCCTTTCATAATCGGTACTACCGACTGTCTCATAAAAAAAAAATCTTTCGGACAAATACTGCGTCGTAACCAGGTGTCTTTTACAATACCTGTGAAGAATTACACGTTAATGTCTAATGAATGTTTCTTACGTTTACACGGTGGCAGAGGGACAAGGAAGGAGGGATGACGCAAGGAAAGATCAGAGGAACAACGAAATCTCAAACTAGAGAATGACGACCGCGAATAAGACAAAGAAAAAATCTACGATCGCTTACGTCTTAATTCGCATATAAACATGTTAACAGAACGGAATAAAACTCAATTATTATTTATAATAATTCGATTGTTAAATATTGATAATGTAATTGAATGTACACATGTTGTCGTTGGCGCGAGATAGTCTGTATTAGCTGAATATCAAAGTTTACTGTACAGGGATGCATGGCCGGGGAGGGCGGTAGGGAAAGGGACTGACCAGATGAAATTAAAAATTACATGAAAATCGTCTGGCGAATTCGATAATCGTAAATTACTCGTTTCGGAGTTTCTCCTACGAAAATTTACTTTACGTAAGATTTGCAGTTACAACGATACAAGACATTCGAATTGCGATTCTGTTCTCTGAAGATCGAGAAAGAAAATTTCCAAGAGATTAAATCTTGTCATTATTTTTTTTCCTTGTTTTTTTCGACAAAGAAAAACATCTTTAAGAACGTGAGAATACAGTTAATGAGAATCGTGACACGACTTGCCGCCATTTAATAAACGTTAATACACGTTGGACATAATATTATTTGCTATAGGTTAACGGACAATATGTATATATTATTATTATTATTATTATTATTATTATTATATATGCGTATTTATACACGTAATTATGCATATAATACGTTTTCCGTGTACAGTATATATACATATACACACACATATTATCATTGTCACCGTTTTACTTCCGCTTTTAAACATCGATGCACAATAAATCAGAATTATTATTACCTTTATTTCATTACTTAATTATCTTCCTCTCTATCGCACTCTCTTTCTCTCTCT
>JARPRG010000478.1:415818-427959 GCA_031001745.1 Hartigia nigra | reverse complement strand
CTCTCTTTCTCTCTCTCTCCCACTCTCTCCTTTGCAAAAAAATTGGCCACTGTATCGTATCTCGATAAGAATATTATATTTATGTTCTTTCTCTTTTTCTTGCTCCGTCACGTATCTTGCACTTACTGTTATCGTTATTATTATATCCTCGATTTTAATTCTATTAAATGCTTAAAAACATTGTCCTTCCCTTTCTCCCTTACACGTACAATATATCCCCAACACTCGATCACCATAATTACATCATCCTCACTAAATCTTACACGTAATGGAGTATTTTGGTTTAATCAATCGACTGCTTCGGTTTTTCATTAAGGAATAATGATAAATTACACCCACGAATACTTTCGCACTTTTTTTCTTATCCCTCTTCTCTGTACAGCATCGTCCTTTGTCTTTGTTATCTCTGTACGCCCAGGATAAAAATTCAGGAGCGAACAAAGAACAAAGGAGATGACGTCAAACGTTTCACGTATGAAAAGCTTCAGGACAGTTACAACAGTCTCTTAGCGATTCAATGATAAACATATCAATTAATTATGTCGTCTATTAATTCGCATGCACACACCCACTCGTACGCAACAGTAGCTACAAGACTCACGTTCATTAATCCATTTTCTCTGTACGCGGTACATACAGTATTCGCTGTACATGCAACAATACACACGTAATTACATAATTATTGTACACAAGATGAATCTCAAGTACAGTAACGATAAGAGTAAACGTTTAATTGTTTAAAGCAAGATTCGTCGTCTATTACATATATATATATATATCTATCTATCTATATATACTATTCGTACTGCGGAATGTGCCTAAAGGTAAGGTTCATTCTCTTTTTTTTCTCTTAAAGCGAAAGCACTTCTCTTGGCCAAACATATTCGACCAGGTAAAGAGAAGAAAGAGCAAACCCAGATTCGTGTCTTACTGTGCGCATTCACTATGCATACATTCGCATATGTTTGGATCTCAAAACGTTGGTACTTTCCTTATTTATTTCTTTCATTATTCGTAACTATTTAATTTTTATTGGAAAATTTCGAGAAAAAAAAAATATCAATGACAAAAATGCGTATATAATTACCAGATTATGCGTACTCTCATATGAATATAATCGTACATACATATACACACACACACACACAAAGCGACACCATGTGACAGCTTTTATCGATGCTTTTTTTCTTTTCGTCTTTTTCTCCCTTTACTATCTAAGGTAGTTCGCGCTTTTGCTTTTTTTATTTTTCTCCTTTTGTTTTTGGCAAATGCCTCGTGGGCTTCTAAAAGGACGGCCGTGTAAAAACTAGCCGTGTTTAACACTATTCAGCGCCAGCAATTATTTACTCTTGTATTCTCTTGCCAGCCTGTACAGGTACTGCCCAAACGAAGAAGACTGCGTTATGCTTTAATAGAATTTTCAAATTTTTAATACTATCTAGTATGTACGTAAGGTGTATCTGTTTCGATGAAGTCTCGTCTCAACGTATCTTAATCGTGGCGATTATAATCGTTGCCAGATATAGGCTATGTGATTTGAATACGCTAGTTTAACGACGTGACAAACAAATGACCCAGTGTTCGAGTGGATTTGGTTATCGCGTTTGAATTGAATCGAGGTTATCCTTTTCTCTGGGATGTTTGGGAGGGAGGTGGATAAAGTGAGAAATTACGACTGACGATTCCTAAAGCCGACTGTAACGTCGATATACATAGAGCAGTGCATTAATCCCATGTGGATAGACTATCTTAAAAGATTCCCTGGTATAATGCTTAGATCGGTTAGGAGGATAATAATCCACAGACTGTAGTATCAGGTAAAGACGAAGGATCTCCTAGTTTAAGAGGAACAAGGTACTTGCGAGATATTAATTTAAACGAATGAATTATATTCTTGAAGTACGCAGTATTAAAAACGATGTAGTAAAAAGTAAAGTGTCTTACGTGAACATAACGTTGAACCTAGTGTCATTAGAATATTTGAAGATGCTGGCATTACAACAACAGTTTCTCTTTTTCTTTTCTAGAGATAAATCAGTGAAAATTCAGCAACCTATCAGCACCGTGTTACCGTCTTCATAGAGACAAAGAGAAGAGAAACGGATGACTCGAGTAATGTACAAAAATTACAAGTTTAATTATCTCCCTCCATCTTTCAAAGAAACAATGTTCATTTACGGTAAGTATTCCATGGAGATAGGATAGAGCCTGTCCGGTGTGACGTCTTAAACGCAACAGAACAAAGGAAAACCGGAAGTATCGTCAGCCGTGTTTCTCTAAGTGGCAGTGACGGTAGACGGAAGTCTACTGGGTCACGCCAGATTCGTTTCCTGTTCGCCCCAGCCTTCGCTGTCGCATTCGCTCTCGGATGCGGAATCGCTGTCGCTGAATTCGACGGCGACGCGACGCGCCAATATGGATGCTACGTCGTTGAGGGTGTTGACACGCTCCACTTCTTTTTGTTCGATCTTCTCGACTTTGCGCAGCTTTATGCCTAAAGACAGAATCTTTGTAAGTTAGAAACCTTATCGAAAAACACTGAGTCAAAGCAAAGCTTTGTAAATGCGCTACCTACCGTCTCTGATAGCCTTGAGCAAATCGTTCCTGGGATCGACCGGAGGATTTGGATTGACAGACTTCCTTATTTCACCGTCTACCATATTCTTGAGAGGTTTCAACTTGGGTGGATTATTTGCAATCATTTTGGCAATGTCTCCATTGGTAAGTGCCATCGGTATTGACGGTCCGTTCAATAATAGTGGTGGCGGAGGTGGTGGTGGCGGTGGTGGTGGAATATTACTTGGAGGTGAGGGTGGTCTTGGCGGTGTGGGATCAGGTGTTGGTGGTGGAGGAGGCAGATCCTGAGGTACTGGATCCGGCTCATCCATGCTGACCTGAGTTGAATGATTTGGTGGAGTAGGTGTCGAGTGATGACTTGGTAGAGGACTGCTGGATCGACTTCCGCTTCTATTAAGCAAGTGCGACGGTATAGAACCTGCAAAATAAGACAGTAATGAACAAGAGCTTTAATTTCTAACCCTCATCAGACATAGGCATGGAAAGAAGTTAACTAAATACCATTCATAGATGGCGGTGACATAGTTTCCCCAGGTGGCGGTGGGGGCGGTGGTAGAGTATCTCTCACAATACTCGTAGACCTTCCTCTGGTAGGAGTATTATTAGCCGAAGCAACAGTAGGAGTCGAATTGCTGGAAGCATTGCTGGGAGGTGCTGGTGGAGGCTGCGAAGGTCTCGACCTACCTCCCCTGCTGGGAGTACTCTGTCCACCAGGACTCTGATACGTCTCGCTACCAGGTTGTCCTTGGCTAGGAGCATAATGAGAACCATAAAGATTCTCATCGTAACCCTGGGCTGCATAATTTGCCGCCCTGGAAGCATAAAAATATAATCAATACCAAACTATGACTACCTTACTATACAGTCAGTTTCTATAGCATCGTCCCAGTTAAACTGACCTATAATGATCCGATGCTGGAGGACTGTAGAGATGTTGTTCCTCCGGTGGATAACTGCGTCGAAGTTCAATGCTGTTTGGCCTCGGTGGCCTGTGGTCCGTCATCACCATACCCAGTAACGCCTCGTCAGGTATATTATGAGGCACCCTGTACTGTACACCCTGGGCTGGCATAATATATTCTCCATGCCCGACGGCCAATTGCCTCTGTCTCTCCCTGGTGTTATGAGGCTGCCTTACACGTTTCTTGTGGCGACCACCTCCACCACCGCCTCCTTCATTGCGTGGCCTATGAGGCTGCGTATCACGTTAAACTTCAATTAATTTCTCGTGGACCAACAGCGGACAAAGATGATAATAATTATCGAATCAAGAACAAGCAAAATCTTTCGACCAGCCAATCCACGATTGAACCAGCAATGCGGCTACTTCACGTTTTTTTTTTTTTTTGTATATTTTACATCTCCTACTGTGTTTAATATACTAGGCGATCAAAATTGTTCAAAATACAAAAGAGCGCCATTGACTGCCAGCTCAATCGCGGGATGAGTACAGTATACGCGGGAAATAATATCAGTTCCCACGTACAATCTGCGACAACACGAAATGATCCTGAAACGATTGATATGATCTACGTTCCTGTGCCAGTCGATATCAATGGCTCGTGTATGGTAACGATGACACCCGGTATATAGAAGAGTCATGAATTGCATCAACGATACGTGAAGAAAATACAAAATTTTAAATGTAGTAAAACGTTCGAGAATAGTGCGAGAGCTACTTCATACTGAAAACAAAATTAATTTTATGAACGAAGATGCAAAATTCTCCAATTTACATCGAATTCTTTAATTGAATGGACCCTGCTCTTATCACAGTGTTGACGACACGTCACTGGCAATTCAGTAGTTACAATCAAGTGCAGCACATTCGATATACATAGGAGTATACAAATATTTCGTTTATGAGAGAAGAAAAGAATTTAAAAGAAAAATAACATTAAAAAGGAATAAAATCATTGGCTATTATACCTAGCGTAACTACAGGACTTTGAAAGCGAGCACCTATAGCATACTCTCTATCGGCGAAAAAATTGGTTAATGAAAAATCACACATATGTGAACTCGATTATGAGTATGAGTGAGTGATTGACAATTAATAATTTAGTGAAGTTTAATAGGGGTAGTATAAAGCTACAAAGATCCAAACCATCGACTTGCCTCTCTGAACCGTTCGGCATATTCAGACTCGGTCTATAACCAAGGGGATAATATTCAGTATTTCAAATGATTTCGTTTGTTTGCTTAAAATACTAATTAAGAAATCAAAAACGCCAAGTCATTGCACATCACGACGTAATCTAAATAGATAAATCAACGTAATTGAATTAAAAAAAAAGAAAAAACATACATAATATTGTGCTTATAAATTGCAACAGCGCGAAATTTAAATATTTCTTTACACGTATATAGAAGTTTTATGAAAACTTCTGTAATTACCTTTTTGCCTCTGTCATGCAATTTTTTCTCAGTGTCCTTGAGCACTTGCTGACTCCACAGATCAAAGAAGTAATTCGGATCGGTGTAAAACTTCAAACCGTCCTTTCCGTCTTCCCTGTAAACAAAAAAAAATAATAAAGTAACAAACATTAAAATTTATCACGGCTTTTCCGTCGAAAAAAAACTCTGTGTATTTGATATCCAAAGAGATAAGAAAAAGACCTGTAATCATTAAGTTTATCCAAGGGCGGCGGTTTGTCGCACTGATGATAAGTCTCCAGCATGACCGTAGGCATGGTATCCCTCGAGACGACCTGCTGGTCGAATACCACGGAACTCTTGAAGGCCTTCCTCATGTGAATATCTTGCAACGAAACTGCAAAGTAAAAATTGCGCAATTACATATAGGGAAATTAATTAATTGACCTCAATCTTTTATCACAGATCTTTAAAATTTATGACAAACCTTCTTCCACGTTGCTGTCCAATTGCGTCACCTTTACAGCCAGCCTGTCTATTCTAGCCTGCAAAGAATTTGCTCTGTCGCTCAATCCATGAGCTTCTCTTGCAAGTTCACCGAAGAGGTCCTCAGCGTGTCTCGAGAGACTCGACAATTGCCTAATCGTATTAGCCAATGTACCATTGGTAGCAGCTTCCAATTCCGATGGCAATGGAAAATCTTCGGGTATGGTACCACGTGCGACGTGCACGGGTTCCACTAGCCTTTTTGGGAGCGGCATCCTCTTGGTAATTTAGGATCCGCACCACCCTGGGTTCAGATTCGAAGTCGACTCACCACCCCGTCGAGATCTGTAAAATGAAAGAAAAAAAAA
Organism: Hartigia nigra; assembly: GCA_031001745.1. NCBI lineage: Eukaryota > Metazoa > Arthropoda > Insecta > Hymenoptera > Cephidae > Hartigia > Hartigia nigra. The sequence continues at coordinate 422,152 of JARPRG010000478.1, read as the reverse complement.
AATTACACTACTGACGTCAGAATTGCAGTACATATTCACATAGCCTGATATTTCTTTAAACAGTGATAAGAAATTTATACAGATACTATCAGCAGATAAGAACTGTATACAATTTACATACGTATACCTATGAAATCTTAATTTTGAACTATTGGTAGCATACAGAATTTTTAACTAAAATTTTCCCTTTTTTTTCTGTATAACGTCAAGTAATGCGCGAATATTATTTATTTTTAATTACAAAGAAAAACACTCTAACCGCGATAAAGCCACGTCCGTCTTATACAGTGGTCTACTGCGACGCAACCAAATCATTATGTAAGACTAAATCCAAGACCTGAAGAATATCCACGAGACGATTTAACATTTCTCATTTAAGAACAGCGCCATGAAACTTCGTAATTAGTTCCGTGACAGGCATTCTCTTTATTTTCGCGTTAAACTCGGCTAAAATTCCAAAGGACTTCTCAATCTCAATTTAAAAAATCCTATTCCACAACTAATGAAATGCTCCATAATTTCAAGAATTGGCTAAAATTAGTGCATCGCTAATTTTAGAACGAAACACCATAACATTAGCAAAGCTACTACACAACACTTGACACCACTATACCTATGCAGAAACAATGTCTGCATCTATACTACAAATATATACTCCAGAGCAGAGTCTATCCCGGTCATCAATTACACACTCAACGTTGAATTAATCGACAAGAATTCTCATGTAACGATCTACATACAGACACAGTAAATTACCGATCCATAAATACCCAGCCCGATAATACATATATCCACGCAACATGTTAAAGTCAAGTTCACCAATTAGGCCAACGAAAAAGATAAGAAGATTCACAGTGGAACGTTAAAATATACAATAATAAAAAGTGAATTAAAAATCAGTGCAATTAGCTCAATCGTATTAACAGCAAACAACTCCAACTATTTATTCACAGCTTTATCTCTCGCTTCTTCCGCAATCAGTAACTATCCCCACGATTTCCCCGCCCTTCTAATCCGGTAAAAAAATCATCGTCATCATCCTGCACGGATGCGAAGCTGCACGGAGAGTGCATTAGCTCCCACATCATTGCTATATAACCAAAGCATTCGCGTGCAGCTGTTGATGACGAATACACACTAAGTTACACGTACGTACGTACGTGCAAGCAGTGTCTAACAGAATAAAACGCAAGCGACACTACTTGAAATCAAGTCTGTATCTCTCTTGTCCCTGACCGACGATCATCGAGCGGCTCCTATAGAGTCATTGAGGCCAAGTCGTCTCACGTGCACAAATCCACGTACGTATGTACTCAGAGTCACATATGTGCATTTCGCGACACTTGACATTCTCCTTTTACACCGAGGAATGAGTTACAGTTACTGTCCAGCCAGACTAGTTGCGCTCTTTCGATTAATTTTTCATTCCCGTATCATTCGCGGAAAACAAAATCCACTCCTTCGTTCTAAATACTTGACACATTAATTAGCTAATACTGATGTAATTCTTAGATACAATCGCACGCAATCATCTTCCATTTTATGCAATCATTCCAAACGGGACACCCTGTACGTGGTTATGAACTAAAACATGAGTCACGAAAAACAACCGACCTGCCCCTCGACGCCGTGTTCACAATGTACTATCTGCATTCAACGTGGTCTCCCACGCGCTCGATACTGACAGCCATTTATTCATTCACTGCAAGTTTGTCAACACGGAACTCACGATCATAGAATAGGAAACCAGTACTGAGCTTTGACGGCTTCAATCGTCGTCCTAGTCAAGTAACAAAGTTAAATAGTACAGCGAGTAACGTTAACGAACGATAACAAAAATGACTAAACGCGAATATTATCTATAAACAGCTTAGCATATATAAGCCTGTACAAAATGTTGTATCGACGATTTACTCCAGAAACAATACAAGTATCCTTTACGTGGCAATTGTATTAACAAAGAAGCGTATTACATGCATTTTCACGGGTTAATGATTACAGTCAGTGAAGTGTAACGATCACTGGTACATTTTATCGTCACGACTTGTCTCAATACTGCGTATTATACATACATATATGTACATGTAGAAATATTAAGCCGTATCAGCATATGCCAGCCATATGGTTGAGTACAGTTCCTGCATGATAAAGTATATATATATACGAATACATGGTTTTTGGCATAAGCCACGCAACAAGGATGTAACTCAAATTTTCATATACGCAAGAACACGCGGTTCAATTAAATTCGTGCGACTGCCTAAGAAACAGATATGATTTTTGCTGTGATAACAATTTTTCGAAAACTGTCAACGCGCTTTTTACGACAGGTGTTTAACCGTCAATCTCAAATGTATTCGACCCGTCAAGGAATTACGCTCGTCGACAAAGCCACAATCGATTACAGCAATCAGTTCTCAGTTAGTGGACAAAAGCAAAGACTGTACAATCAATGTGCGACAACAATACCACGGTATAGTAAAGGATCCATCGAATGACTGTACGCGTAGTACAAAAGCAGGTATTGCCTAATTGGTACACGCAGCTGAGAGATAATAGTAGGATGTGAGTCGTTGGGGTGACTAACGACATCGGTTGCATGAATTATGCTCGTAGTTATGTATTGAGCGTGCACGTGTTAAATGGTTTAGGGAGGGAGCCGAACGCATGTGCCAGTATATTCACTAGTCAACTATACCGATATTCAGATATAGATCTATCAAAAGTCATTGAAACATAAAAGTAATAAACGTCTACTTGGTCGTTAAAGAAATAATATAAAAAGATTCATCAAAAAGAGATATTATCAGCCAAGTCAATGTTTGGCTGCCGTCTACGTGGATATTTAAAAATAAATATAATCAGCTTTGATAAAGCTTGTATCGATTTCTTATTGTTATCTCTGTCTCGCTAATTGTCCACGCACTTGAACTAGAAACTCTAAACGCAGGAGGCACGTTGGCGTTTGCGTATCGGGTAACATTCGTCATGGTGCGCGCGGAGACATCGACCCCGAGTTACTGGGCGAGTGTCTAGTTCCTCGAGCACTTCTCAAGGTGTTACGAGAAAGAGAGTACGTATCCTAGGAGACGATCGTACTTCCACGCGTAGTAAGAGTATAGTAGAGTATACAAGAGTCTACCGCAAATTTAATATGTAACGCTGGAGCACGACTCCGTTTCTCTTTCGGTCCTTGTTCTTGTTCCTGTTCCGAAGAGCGACGCTGCAGTGGCGGAGTTATCTTTGTCGTCTGAGTGTATATATAGGAGCTTGATGAACGTGGAGAGGGAAAAGTTTGTTGTCGTCCAATATACGCTGGAGTAGGCATGACGATGAGGAAAAGGTGAATGAATCCTTGTCAAAGTTACACGTAACCTTTGAGTCTCGTATCTTTTTTCCTCTTAAATACAAATGCTCCATTTCTTCCTAGTCTTGTGAGCAACCCTGAGGATTTAATTAATAAATTATTACGAATCAAGAATGCCAGAGTAACGTCAGATAAAAGAATATTTTGAAGGAATAATTAAGTAGGTAACTTTATGAGGTTAAAGGATATAAAGATATAATTACAAGGACATAAAGTTCGACTCACTACTGAAAAGTATCAGGCCACTAGGTCGCTCTAAGGAAATTAGATTAGGCAGAGATCGAGGGCGGATTACATCAACCTCTAGTAGTCGAGTAACGTTACATAATAGCACATGGGTCAGTTACTGTTTAACTTGTCCACAGTATCATAAATCTCATACGTAACACCTATCCCTGTATATTTTCAAAACGTTACGTGTCAATCGTACTTTTACACTTGAGAAAGAAAAATACAGAAACGTCATGTGAAATTCTCCAGCCTAAAGCTAGTATATGCAGAGTTGTGAAATCTGCTTGAAAGAACCTTGACTATGATTGTAGCGCCAGTAAAATGAAGATTGGGCTATATTCGTATCGATTATCGTCGTGAATTCTAAATTATCGATATATTTGTCGACACTAGATACCCCATTAGATGCTACCACACTATGGATGACAATATGACGATGATATGTTGTAATCTCGACAGTGAGTGAGCTTCGGACAAATGTGAACGCCCACTGTCGTAATACTGGCTGATTTCTACCAGGGGAAACGGATCTGATAAATAGCAATATGTATATACGTATATAGTATATGTATGTACCACGTGTGCTTGTAAATAGTATATTAGGTTACGGTTAAACGGGTGGAATAATTGGTGTATACGTCATCGAGCGGAGGGAACTTGACAGAAAATATTGAACAGGACCCTATTCTGTTTTTAACCCTGTAAAAGTTCTTTTGTAAAATATATTGTAGTTCTGGCCAAAAGAACACAGCGGTATTTACTTGAATTTCAATTTTGTCTGGGCAACGACAAAAGAAAGAATCAGAATGCGAATGATTTTTTTTACCAAAGACCTATATATCTGCTACTCTTTGTCAGTCACTGTAATATCTTCATCTCCTATGAGATATACATAGAGCTGCGGCAGCAATCTGCAGATTACACGGGCATAGATTACCAGCAACCTCGAGTCAGCTACTGGTATTGCGATTGAGCAATACAGAAGATACCTTTAGAATCTAAGCAGAATCCATTCAGAGTGAATTTGAAGTGCTGATGAAATTTCGTGACTTTTTATCTGACCTGAAATATATAAAAAATATATACAAATATCTTTCTCTATCTAACGTTTTAAAGCAAAATCTTTCTCTTATCTTGAACCAAATAACAATTACGATGGTCCTTCTGACTGATCAAGCGCAGTCTTCAGCTCCACTTGCAATCTCAGTTGCAATTTTACGTGAAAGCTTAAGTAAGATCACTTGCTATATATATGAGCACGAGGTTTTTTTATTATTCATACCAACGACATGGGTAGCTCCTCCCTTAGCCAGTGCAGGTACGCGTTTACGTTTATCGAGATGCACGTAGTACTTTGTGACATGAGCCAAAGGATTTTTGCTTGCATAGAGAATATACTGGTGTCGTACGAGTTTGCTTTGGTAAAAGCCAGATGAACTCATCAAGAGTGTGTAGCATAGAAGACACGTTGAAGCGCCTAGTGAATCCAAAGTGACGTTCCACATATCCCATTTCTATGACAAGAGGAAAAGCTATGTTCCAAAAGAAAAATAACTCATGAATAACTTAAAAACAAAAAAAAAATTATATCAAAGAGTATCACAAGTACTCACTGAATTCTCAAGTGAGAAAAACGTACCTCTCAGAGGTTATTAAAACATACCTAATTCCGAAGGTGATATTACTGATTCAATGATTTCCAAGGGACTATATAAATGCACTATTGTAATATCAAGGTGTGTACACAACAAGCGTTATGATGTTAGATACCTTGATATTCTACGTGCTAGAATAACGAAGACTAAAGGTGAAAGTCTACCGGGTGATTCTAGAATTCACCGTTGTTTCAATTGACCGTTGTCTCACTGTTACCTTCTTTCTCTCTCTTTCTCTCTGTCCTATCTTACTCGCTCATATCCTTCAATTTCCTGAACGAATGTTCAGTCGAGCACTTCGTGCTCGCCTTTTCCTTTCGGAGCGGCTTCTGTAATAAAGCGTTTCTTGCGCGGAATTCCGCGCCGCTGAGGATTACGGATAGAGAAATTCTCTCGAGTTCTCCGCATTTACCTCCTGTTCTTCTTGATGCTTATGGCGTCGACAAGGAGACGTCAATCCTCTTATACTGTGACAAAGTTTATCAGGATACAGGAAAGGATTCATCTCCAAGGATCCATCCTCAATATAGCGTCCTTTTTTGTACTTCAAAAAAAAAAAAAAAGTAATATCAGATCTGAGTGAGAGGACGTCTATCCATTCAGCTTTCGAGAAGGATCGTCGCAGTAAACGTAATATTTGAAAATGGCATTCTCGGCCACAGAGGTAAGAAGATTAACCGGAAAAAGAATAATCCATGATTAGACAGTGGCTAAACCGGATACGATGAAAATCGATAGCCAGTGTACGGGAACCGGCGTTTTTTAAATCACAATTAGGCCTAAAGGACGGATATACAATTGTCTTATAGAAGTAATTTGTAATGATTAATTAATTTCTTCTGCGAATTAGATTAACCCGAAAGTACGAGAAGGAATATATTCTTTGGTAAGGAATATATTCTTACCCTGATATCATTAATCAACGATATCGTTGCGTCCTTGAATTTATAGTGGTTGTTACGTACACCCTTGTGCAATTACTATGTATAGGATGATTCACCCAAGCGTTCTTGAGTCTTGATAATCAATAGTCATTTAATTTCTAGTAGCCATGGAGTAGCATGGTACTCAAAGATATGGT
>JARPRG010000478.1:379802-411554 GCA_031001745.1 Hartigia nigra | reverse complement strand
ATCAAGAAACTTATGATTGGTTAGTTGAGAAAACAGCATTGATCGAAAAATCTTGAGCAGTTAGTGAGTCTCGTTAGTCCTTTTACTGTTATTGTGAAGTCCTTATCACTTACTTTGTAAGTAATCGTGGAAGGGTCCCACATTTGATTTGATATATTGAAAATAAAATGATAATATTATTATATACCAATTTTCGCATGGGAAATCTAAACCGTGAGATTTCTCATGACATTCATTTTTATTCCGATATTGTGGTCATTTTGAAAATTGTTATTATCTGGATCTACAATAATTATAAAGTTTGACATCGAGAAGAAACATGTCTTTGCTGTGTTCGATTATTGTTTTTTGAAATGACAATTTTTCAAAATGTCAATTCATCTGACAATATGAAGAATATTTGTGCTGAACTAGATTTTGGTTATTCTGTTATTAATGAATGAAGGAAGTTTATGTGTAATATGAGCGAAAATAAAGAATTGGAAGCTGTCGATACTCTTGAGGAAATATATGCATGGATAGATCAAATTCATTTTTCAATGACAAAGAGAAATATTTCTATGGATTTTTCTGATGCTGGTAAGAAGTATCTCAAATTATAAAGCCTCAGGATCATAGTGCAGTTCCGATAGTTCAGGCTTCAGCTAAAAACATATCCAAGTATCAGAGGAGCAAACCTTAAAATACGAATACCATCACATACAAACATCATGTGGTGTTTAAAAACTTATAACATTCTATTCATTAAACATTAATAATTATAGTTCATTGAATCATTAATTTAATCTTTAGTGAATGAAAAAAATTATGCATTACATGCCGACAGACCAAGCGAAAATCGCCCACTCAGGGATCCAATGCCCTGATCACGGCACCAATGCGATGCATCCCAAAAATTTCATCATGGTACAAAGTCCTTCAGCCTAAAACACATAGCCTTGCAATTTTCTCCCTTTTCGATCCAGGAACCCGTCTATCAACTAACCACCAATTCCAGTTACTGACCAATCCTCTTGTTGAGCATCTTCCCTTTTGGAGTCTTGAGCTGATAGGAACGAGCTAATCAAGTGCTGTGCCTATCTAACACCTGAAGGCCTGTTTTGATCTAGCGTACCTTAGGGTCGAACGAAAAATGCTTCTACTCAGTGCTGGACGTCTACACGAAAAGAATCCAGTTTTTTAAGTTTCATCGAAACCACTCATCTAGAGCGAGTGTCCACCTTTGAGCCGGACCAGGAAAATTCCATCATTCAAATCTACATCACAAAATCGCTAAGCATCGTCTCGCGACCTTTTTCTTTCTCACTCCGTTCTTCGGCTAGTAAGCTACTCACTCAAATTATTTGTAAAAACTCATAAATCTCTCGTAAACCGAATTCACACAAGTTTGCGATCACACATACTACTCTTCGAAATCAATAAAAATTAATATCATGAGAAATTCTATGGGTTAGTTCTGCTCATGCAAAAATCGGTATATAATAATATCATTTTATTTTCATAACATCAATTCAAATGTGGGACCATTCCACATTTACTTACAAAGTTACCGATATTGCAAAGGATAAGGATTTCATGATAATAACAAAAGGCCTAACGAGACTCGCTAACTGCTCAAGATTTTTCGATCAATGCTGTTTTCTCAACTAACCAATCATAAGTTTCTTGATCTCCTTGTCGCAGCAATTCATCTCCAACCGTTGTTCTCACCCTTTCGTGATAATTGTTCAGCCATTCAAGCTAAAAAAAATATATATTATAAAAATTGTCTATCGTTACGTAAAGATACTTTTAAAAATTCTTCAGTCACCTGCACATCACTGAGTTTGTTGACATTAATTAAGTTTCTTTCGTAAGGCACCAATGTCACAGTTTCGAAAGCACGATACTCGTACTCAGGCTCATACTACGCAACAAACATAATTAGTTTTCAGGAATTTTCAATAAAAAGTCTATATGCAACTCACCGTAGTATTAGCCGGGACAACAGTAATAACATTTCCTAATCGCATACCCCACTCGTTATCATAATAATAACCAGACTCATGAGTTCCAAAGAAATTTATAATATATACAACGTCGAATGCTGCAAAATAGGAAGAAATTTAAAAAATATTATAAAAATCATATAGCAAATAAAAATATTAATAGCTTTAGATATTAGCATACCTTCAAGAACTCCAAGAAAGGCGCCGACACCATATCCACTAACATGTCCATAATCTTTACCCAATTTGTAAAGAGGTTCCCGAAGAACAATATCTGATGTCGTAGAAGCCACTCCTGCTAGCATTATTAAACTGGCATAATCAATGGAACCCATTAGCAATGCAGTATACGTTGCAATTTGTTCTTCAGTTGGTGTTCCATAATGCATTGTTCTCGTGACTTTGGTAGTTCCATCTGAAAATGTCAAAAGACCCATATAAAAATAAATAATACAAACGGATGACAAAAGTCGATTTAAATAATATCAATTTTACCAAAATATTGGCCACCAGAATCCAACATGAATGTGTTGTTTTTCACTATTTGCAAATTTGTCTTAGAATTTGGCACATAATTTGGCAATGCAGCATTTGGCCCAAATGCTGATGTATAATTGAAACTGTCCTCATAATAATACTCTTGCTTACTTCGAAGTTCCCTCAGTGTCTCTACGACTTTTAATTCATCCCAATAAACATCCTCAGCAACCTGATATAAAAATTGTCATTCAATATCATGAAATTCATCATTAAAATATCATCGTTTTTAATTACTTCTCTCTCAAGAAGTCCCATCAATTGAACCACAGCAACAGCATCCTTAACATAAGCATGTCTCATGCCTGCAGCTTCTACATCATTTTTTACGTATTTATGAAAAAGTGCAGGCGACGTTGAAGCATATACTTTTTCTTGGGGTATCTAAAAATCAATAGATCCACTTGGCTCTACGTATTCCACGAAAAATATACATACAAAATATTAATATCAAAACAAAAGATAGCAGCGGTTTACCGTATTATAAATTTTATAGCTACTTCCAAGTGCGTAACTATAAGCGCTCGGTACCAAAACTGCATTTGCTGCAGCTGCAGCTATAGGGAGATCCGTCCAAATATCATCATAGTCGTGGACACTACAAAAAAAGACGTAAGTGAAATATTTTTAATTTTTATTTTTTAGATTTAATGTAATTATCGTTATATACTAACGTGATTGATGCTGTCGCTAAAACTGAAACTATATCGGATGTCTGCTTCTCAGATGGTAAGTATAATTTTGCGGTCTCATTAGTGATGAGTAAATACGAACGGAAATATGGCTGATAGGGTATATCGGAACCGCGTAAATTCGTTATCCAGGCAATTTCGTCCAACGTAGTCACAATATAAAGATCCGTATTTAGTGACGACATTTCAGTACGCATTATTGTTAATTTCTCTTCGCGCGTCTGACCTGCAAATATCGCACACGAAATTTATACCTGTATCGAGATAACGAAAGAAGAATAAAATGTTAAGGTAATTAGAATTTTCCAAAAATAATACCCGCAAATGAATCGGGCAGAACAAAAGCTGGATCTGTTGAGTATTCTGGTTGGTCGGTCCATATTTTATCGACTAAATTCTCTTCTATAGGCACCAGATTCATTCCGCGAGACGCTGTAATTCATACAGTTATAATTTTTATATCAATTTCAGTACTTAATTACTTACTCCACACGCTCCAGAAATAATAATTTAATAAAACTGGATCAAAACCGATTGTATCATTTGATGATAATTGTTCCTTCGCCCATTCTGCTACTGATGGTGACTAAAAAATACATATAATCATTATGCAAATATTTATCAATTGCGCGAAATGATAATTCAGTTCGATATCAAGACCAACGTATACGCAATATGTCGTATTAAAAATATTTTTATTTACCGTTTCTGAATTAGAAATCATTAGTATCCAGTTTTCAGATAATTCTCGCTCAGCTTGTAGCCGATATCGTTCTTCTACCCAAACTGCAGCTTGCGTCATTGTTACAAATGTAGTCCCATAATTTCCGAGGAAACCGGTAAGCCATTGTGTTCTTTGATCTCTTATGGCGAGGCTAGGGATGGTCTAGTTTACGTATGAAAAGAAAAATAAGATTTTGTTTTCGTTATAATTTTGTATTATTCGATCTTTTGGAAATTTAATAGATATATAAAAATCCTTATCAATTTCTTTGACAATTTATGTTTATGATACGTAGACAGATTAATTTTTATGTAGACGTTACTTTTACCTATTCAAGTCATTCCAATTTTAACTACGCATTGTCAGACTACGAAGGTTTTTTTACGAATTACCCAGCAAACACACAAGACTGGCCCAATAGTCAACCTTTAGTGGTCCACTGGTAGATGATAAGGGTCCTTCACTGACTCGCTCTTATGTGTTTGTTGGGCAGATGGCTTGATATAAATTAAAGTCAATCAATTTCTTGATATCATCCATTACGGACGTAAAATGAAGTATGTACCTACTATTATAGAGATAGATAATTAAAAACTGATATTGGTGTATCGCGAAAAAAATATGGCTGCTACACGACAGTTATTTACGCAGCGAGACAATTTGGTCTTGTAATCGAAAAGGAATCTGTTCAATTATAATTTTGTCTGTTTCGTCTGAGGCTTAAAATACATATAACTTTGAGCTTTAACTTTTTTTTCTCACATATTACAAAAAATAATATTAAACAAAAATTCAATTAACAAAATTATACCCATTTCTGATAACACAATACAAAACATGCATAATAAACAATGGTTATATCTGCTACGTGGAAAGTTTAATTGAAGAATAAATACTATTAAAAAATCCTCTTGCATCGATTTCATTCATAATTACAATCTTCTATTCTTACCTGATGAGCGTCGCTGTCCGTGACGATGTACGCACTGACATTGTGCAACAGCATCTGATTTCTTAGAAGAGCCAATTTCTCAGCAGCATCCGGCTGGGTATTTTCAGACGTGGATTGACCATAGGTATCTAATATACATAAGAATAAAAAATAAATTTTTTTCAAAATTAAAATATATTCCAAATTCTCTATAAAATATTGTAAATCCAAACTCACTTGATATGGCAAACGTGGCAAATACTATGCTAAATTTGCACAAGTGCGAAAGAGTCAGAGCGCCCATCTTCGCTGTGAGACCGCTGTACGCGTATCTGTTTCTAATATAGATGTTTGAGGAGTTTTTATAGAATCTTACCAAATAGTATCAAAGATAATGTCACAATAATAATGGCTAGTACATGTGTATCAATAAAACCGTAAGAATCCGCCCTAATGATTAATTGTAAACTCTAAGTTGAATCTTCGTAAATTCATAATCGCACAAGAGTGAATATCGCAATTTTGCTAATAATAAAGAGGCCTATAAAGTATAGTTGCATAATCATAACAGATGTAGAATAGTTTTATCAACATAATACAACATTCAAAAGTCGCGCCAACGCATACTCCATACTAAAATAAATATTTTTATTTCAAAACATTATTATATTATCCTAAATATATTTCCTTACCGTAAAACGATCATACACAACGAGAAACACAATTCTAATGACTTATAATTTGTTTCTTGAATTCTTGCCTATTTAAAGTACTAAAGTACACGTATTCGCATTCCGTTTGTCTTATCCTGTACGTGTTGATTCAAATGGCTAATTATCGTTGGGGGCGATAGTGGGTGCACGTGTGATTGAAGCGCAATTAACGGGAGACTGTGATATTTCATTTATCGTATTTAAAAAGTAGCAATATGCAATATACTTATTAATTTGATATTAGGTTTGCGGATTACAATATAATCGAGGTAAATTATAAAGATAAGTGTGGAGTTTCCTACGGTAAATTTCCTAAAATGTGTGAAGGTTTGCGGAGTCCGTATCCCGTGTTATATGTGGATGCTTAATATTACCTACGATGAGGTGATCCAGGAAAAAATGAAGTAATTATGATAGGAAAATTGAGAGAATGAAAAGGGGGATGCATCCTTGGCTAGTGACTTGGATTTCTGGGATCCTTGGGGCGCCATAGGGTGTAAAGAGATGCTGGACTAAACAACTTCACAGATGATTCTCTGACGTACACTGACTGAGTCCTTTGACCTTTCGTGGGTCACTGAAACGCTTGTTGATTTCATTTGATATTTTTAAATAATCGGATTTCCCCGTCACGACGTATATCGTATTGTTGAAATCATTATTTTTTCTATTTTCGTTCATGATTTTCGACAGCTACCGTTTAACCACTAAATTAAATTATATTACATATATTGATATCGGACAAGTGATGTAGAATTTTGTGGTTTCGCTGTAAACATTTGTACAACTATTATTTTTAGTAATATTAGAGACACTTTAGTTTCTACTCAAATTTAGATTTCTTAATATTGGTCTCATGCTTTTCACTTATTCAAATAATTTTACGTTTTACTCTTACGTGATGGAACTGTATCGCTCAGATTAACTTAATATTAATTCGGTACTGCAGCATGATACCGAAGCTTTATAATTTGAGTAGTAAGATCTGCAATTCTCTGATCCTTTAATTTCATTACACTCTCAAGGTGTGAAACTTTATAATTCAGATTTTCTATGGCCTTATTCTTTTCCTCGAGTTCCTGCTTCAAACGAACAAAAACACGTCGTGGTACAGTCTTGTTCGTTACTTCTTCAGGATTCAGCAAAGATCTTACCGTCTCTGTCACATGACAATAATAATTTCAATCCTCATCACTTAAAAAATATTGAACGATATACTTACCACCCTTACCATTTTCTTCGTAACCAAAGTACAAAGAATCTCTATCAGCATTACTATCTTTAAGTATCTTTGTATTTGAATTATCGTAGATTCAGTTAATACACATTTTTTTAAATGACCACAAAACAGGAAAAAAATTAATGTCACCAGAAATTCTGCGATTTAGACTTCCCATGGGAAAGTCGGTGTATAATAATGTAATTTGATTTTTAAAACATCAAATAAAATGTGGTACCCTTCCGTATTCACTTATAAAGCCACCGATATCATTAATGATAAGGAAAAGGCAATAAAAGCGAAAGAGCTAACAAGACTAACTGCTCCAGATTTTACGATCACTGCTGTTTTTCCAAGTAACCACTCATAAGTTTTTTGATCTCCTTGTCGCAGCAATTCATCCCCAACCGTTGATCTCACCTTTTCGTGATAATTGTTCAGCCACTCAAGCTAAAAAAAATATATATCATAAAAGGTGTCTATCGTTACATAAAGATACTTTACAAAATTCTTCAGTCACCTGCACGTCATTGAGTTTGCTGACATCAATTAAGTTTCTTTCGTAAGGCACCAATGTTACAGTTTCGAAAGCAAAAAACTCTCGCTCAGCCTCATACTATGCAAAAAAAAAATTAGTTTTCAAGAATTTTCAACGTAAAGTCTACATGCAAACTCACCGTAGTATTAGCCTTGACAACAGTAACGACATTTTCTAAACGCATACCCCACTCGTTATCACGATAATAACCAGGCTCCTGAGATCCAAAGAAATTTAGACCATACGTACCATCAAAAGCTGTAAAATAGAAAGACTGTAAAAAAAAATAACTTGCAACTTAAAATATTAATAATTTTAAATATTAACATACCTTCATGAACACCAAGAAAGGCGCCGACACCATGTGTACTACCATGCCCATAAGCTCTACCCAATTTATAAAGTGGTGCCCGAATAAGAATGTCTGACGTCGTAAGAGACACTCCTACTGGGAATACTAAAGAGGCCAGATCAATGCAACCCATTAGCAATGCGGTATATGATGCAATTTGTTCTTCGCTTGGAATTCCATAATGCATTGTTCTCGTGACATCGGTAGTTCCATCTGAAAATGTCAAAAGACCCATGTTAAAATAAATAATATAAACGGATGACAAAAGTCGATTTAAGTAATATCAATTTTACCAAAATATTGGCCACCAGAATCGAGCATGAAAGTATTGTTTTTGAAAATTTGCAAATTTGTCTCAGAAGTTGGCATATAATGTGGCAATGCAGAATTTGGACCAAATGCTGATATATAATTAAAACTGTCGCCACGATTATAATCTTGCTTTGTCCGAAGTTCCATCAGTGTATCTATGACTTTTAATTCGTCCCAATAAACATCCTCATCCATCTAATTAAAAAATTACTCTTCAATGTCATGGCATTCATAATTAATATATGATCTTTCGTTAATTAATTACTTCTCTCTCAAGAAGTTCCATAAATTGAATCAGAGCAACAGCATCCTTAACGTGAGCATGTTTCATGCCTGCAACTTCCACATCATTTTTTCTGTCTTTACGTAAAAGTGCAGGCGACGTTAAAAATTGTACTTTCTCCTGGGGTGTCTAAAAATTGAAGGATCCACTTGGTACTACGTTTTTTACGAAAAAATATACATAGAAAATATTGATATCGAAAGAAAAATTGGCAGCGCTTTACCGTATTATAAATTTTATAGCTAACTCCAAGTGCGTAACTATAAGCGCTTGGTACCAAAACTGCATTTGCTGCAGCTGCAGCTATAGGGAGATCCGTCCAAATGTCATCATAGTCGTGGACACTACGGAAAAAAAAAAAACGCAAGTGAAATATTTTTAAAGCTTATCTTTTAAATTAAAAATAAATTATCTTTATATACTCACGAGATCGATGCTGCCGTTAAAACTGAAACTATGTCGGATGTCTGCTTGTCAGTTGGCAAATATATTCTTGCGGTCTCATTACTGATAAGCATATACGATCGGAAGTATGGCAAATAGGGTATATCAGAACCGCGTAAATTCGTAATCCAGGCAATTTCGTCCAACGCAGTCACAATATAAAGATCGGTATTTCGTGACGACATTTCAGTACGCATTATGGCTAATTTCTCTTGGCGCGTCTGACCTGCAAATATCGCACGCGAAATTTATACCTGTATCGAGATAACGAAGGAAGAATAAAATATCAAGATAATTCGAATTTTTCAAAAATAATACCCGCAAATGAATCGGGCAGAATAAAAGCTGGATCTGTTGGGTATTCTGGTTGATCGGTCCATATTTTATCCACTAAATTCTCTTCTATAGGCACCAGATTCATTCCTCGAGAAACTGTAATCAATATAGTTAATATAATTTTTATATCAATTCCATTACGTTATCAATTTTCTTACTTAGTTACTTACTCCATATGTTCCACTGATAATAAGTTAATAAAATTGGATCAAAACCGATCGAATCATTCAATGATAATTCTTGGTTCAACCAATCTGCAATTGACGGTGTCTAAAAAATAAATATAATTTTTATACAAAGATTTATCAATTGTGTGAAACGATAAATCAATTTTATATCAAGACCAATGTATATATAATATATCGTATTAGAAATAATTTTATTTACAGTTGGTAAACCAGATTTCATCAGTATCCAATCTTCAGATAATTCTCGTTCAGCTTGTATCCAATATCGATCGTCTGTCCAAACTGCAGCTTGCGTCAATGTTACTACTGCATCCCCATCACTTCCGAGAAAACCGGAAAGCCATTGTCTTCTTTGATCTTTTACGCCCACGAAAGAGACACTCTAATTTATGTGTGACAAGAAAAGTTAGATTATTTTGTTAATATTTTGTATTATTCAATCTTTTGCGAATGTAATATATTGTATATATATGGAAATTCCTTATAAAATTCTTTAACAATTTGTGTTTATAATACAGAGACAAATTTTTATTTTCCATTCAAATCTTTATTTAGTTACTCCTTTTATCTATTAACGTTATTTCTTTGAATATCGATGAAGTCATTATGTACAATTTTGACTGCGTATTATCAGTCCACTCAGATAATTAGACGACATTAAAGAAATTAAAGACGATTAACTTTTTGACATCATCCATCATGGACTTACACTTATCGGCCATGTACCAGCAACCGTTAGTTGTGTTATAATACTGTAGTCAAACACACACTGACGATTACCGATACATGGCCTATGACTGGGACATCTACCTTAGATAAATAAAAACTGATGTTGATGTATTGGAAAAAAAAATATATCTGGGCGAGGAAAGTTATTTACGAAGCGAAAAAATTTGTTCGTGTAATCGAAAAGGAATATTTGCAATTATAATTTTGTTTGTTCCCTCCGAGGCTCAAAAAACCTACAATTTTAATCTTTAACATTCTTTCCTCACGTATAACGAAATACTATTTCAAAGGAATTAATTTAAAAAAATTATATCCAATTTTGATAACACAATAAAAAATATGTAAAATAAACAATTGTTACATCTGCTACATAGAAAGTTTAATTAAAGAATAAATACACCTCAAAAATCCTCTTGCGTCGATTTCACTCGTAATCACAATCTTTTTTTCTTACCTGATGAGCGTCGCCGTCCGCGATGATGTACGCACTGATATTATGCAACAGCATCTGATTTCTTAGAAGAGCCAATCTCTCAGCAGCATTCGGCTGGGTAGTTTCAGACGTAGGTGCACCATAGGTATCTAATATAGATGAGAACAACAAATAAATCCATTTTCCTTCTTATTCGTTCTGCATAGGTATTTTCGAAGCAAAATGAAAATGAAAAAAATTCAATGTTTTTCAAAATTAATATAATGCTTCATTAAATATTGAAAATCCAAACTCACTTGATATGGCAAACGTAGCAAATACTATGCTAAATTTGCATAAGTGCGAAAGAGTCAGAATGCTCATCTTCACTGCAGACAGCGGTACGTGTATCTCTTGTTGATAGGCATCTTTGAGTAGCCTTTATAGAATCTTATCTATTTTCACCGGAGATAATATAAGTTAATATTGATAGCTAGTAAAGCTCCGTATAGCACAAAATATTCACATTAATTGTAGAAACATTGCTGAAACGTAACAAGCAGATAGATATATTTCAGCAATGTTTCTAAAACATGTATCTCAATGTTTTGTGCTGCAAAAGCCTCTATTAATCGAACCGTCAGAATTGCATAAGCCCCAAAGACTAATTGTAAACTGCAAATATGATATTTGCAAATGTATAATCGCGAAAAAGTAAATATTCCGATTTTGCTAATAATAAAGAGGCCCATAAAATACGATTGAATAACCATAACAGATTTGGACTAGTTTTATGAAGATAATGCAAAATTCAAAATTCGCGCCAATCCATACTCTACACTAAAATAAATACATTTATTTCAAAACATTATTATATTATCCCAAATATAAGTTTCCACCCTAAAATGATCAAACACAACGAGAAACGCAATTCTAATGACTACGTGACGAAAACCATTCTCGCACGCTGCTATAAGAATTGCACAATATGACGCATTCTCTTACCAGAATTTCAGCCTCAACGTAACACCCAATGAATATTGTGTAAGAGCCCAATAATCGATACCCAATCCATGAACTAAATAGGAGACTCACATTAGCCCTTATCTTCTCTCACAAAGACCATATTCAAGATTTTTTCAAATGAATTACAAACAAAAATATGCTAAATATATAAATCATCAATGACAATTAATTCTATCATCCACGTGCCAATATTTCAAAAATAATGTAACGCAAAAATAATACAAGAATTTTGTATTTCTACCGTAAGGCTATTATTGAAATTAATCAGTTGGATAAAGTCTTGCAATTGCACCCAAAATTTCGGCGCCTTGATACGGGATTGGCTGAAGGGTTTTTCACGAGATCGATGCCCGCTACTCCCATAACCAACCGGCTTTTCGTTTGCGCGCGACTCACCGATATGCCAACAGGTACATTTTACGCGTAAATTTTCGAGGGTGTTGGTGCCGGCGTAGCATTTATAGGATTCGCGCAAGCGGCCAACGACTCGCAATGTCTCAGACAGTTCCGCGCTCTACGGATATGTCTTCCGATCTCCAGTAGCACTCGAAGCACCTTTGTAAAAACGTTACGCGCTGAACCTACGAGACTGTTGATATAATGAAATATATAATCACATAAGTAAACAACGGAAGTAGTTGTGAAAGTTGAATTTAATATTAGCTGGATACCTTTACGTCATCATTCAGACACGTGGAAGGAATTGTGAGACACCGTAACGCTTGTTGGTTTCATTTGATACTTTTAAAAACGTCGTATTTTCCCGCCACGACGTATATACATTCTTGAAATCATTATTTCTTTTATCTTCGTTCCTGATTATCGACAACTGATCAATAAGGAAAAATGGCGATTGGTAGTCCTGTACAGGATGGTAAGTCCTTCTCAGTGTGTTCTTGTTTTTTTTTTATTTTTTAATAATACCCTTCGTTGCTTATTTATCTGTTATATTAATACAAATGATTTGCATTGTTCGGATGCTGTACATGATTTTATTCGGCACGTAGTAGATTTTAGATAATTAACAATCGACATGTTACGTGTTTTTATTTTTTAATATTTAAATTTTACGATTTTTTTTTAATTCCTCACAAAATTAACCGAGTCAATTTTTATATAGTCTTTTGCTTTTGATATGAAATGTTCAAGGTCACCATGACCTCCTTGACCTTGTATCATAACGCCATGTTGGATGCGCAAGATTCAACATATCCTTTTCATGGTGCAGAAGCTATTTTTAATCGAACTGTATAAATTGATGACATGCTGTATACTATAAATCGATTTTATCATAAATGGATGATAATGAAAGTATGAGATTAGAAACGAGTATTCATAATTTTAGAGACAATCTTATCAATTCGTATGTGATGTCAAAAATACAAAGTATATTTTTGAGAACAATTTTATAGTATTGCTATCGTCAGACTTTTTCTGATTCTTAAACATGTAACCGGATACTTGTTGCTGTACTATCACATGTATAGTACTTGATAAAAAGAATTTATGTGTCCTGCATTATAGGCAGATTATCTATTGCCTAGCATGACACTATAATTGACCGAGATTTATATTCCAAACAGAAATTGCTTGTTACTGTGGCCTATGATCTATTTAAGCTTTGAGCTTGTTAACTTTTGAACTTAAATGTCGTGATGCAACACGTATGATTCTCACGACAATGTGTCGAGTATGTCAAGTACGTTTGTAAATTCATTGCATATTACTGATAAATGACAGATGCAATCAAATTCGATTGAATAAGATCAATAACTAATTCAGGTTGCGATAAAAACTTATTTTAAACAATACTTGACTACCTGTTGCAGAGTAATTTTAGTACAAAAAATATTCGTGTTATTTAGTCTTAATCCTTTGCTCCCATATTTGGAGTATTAAATTAAACCTCTCAAATTTCAATTACAATATCAAATACAGTATCCTCGATGCAGAAGCATTATAGTCAATTTCTGAAGAACTTATTGACAGCGTAACAATATTATTTTGAAGCTGTATCATTCATTTTATTGCCTTCCTATATATTGAGTAACAATGATAAGAAATTAAAATTAATAATGATCCGCGTATAGTATTCACTCATTGTTAATTTCTTTCTAATGGCGAATGCGTAAATGTACGAATTATTTAAAATTAAAATTGCGACCTTCTTCAATCGTTCGATATCTAATATTGGTGATCATAACATCTTGACGTGATATAATAAAAAAAATGTTTAAACGGTGATCATTATTTCATAAAGCATTAGTCAATGGCACATGAGTACCTTGTATACATTATAATGAACTTGGCCTTCACCCACTAGACCATAGTCAATTATGTGTCAGGAATGAAACAGAATATTTTTCGTGCCAAACGTAACTGGCATAATTAAATAAAAGCGTCACTATCGCTCTAAAGTATTTTAAGCTTACAGCGTAGTCTGAAAAAAAAGGTCAGGGAAAGTAAAAAAGAAAGAGATCGACATTCCAAAAATATTCCCAGTGAACGCAGCTCCTGATCTCATTCCCAAAATATATACTCTCAGTTTGCTCTTTGCCAGGCATGCTATATACCATATATATGTATATACATATATAGCTGAGCAAAGTTATTTTGATCTATTGAAGCGACCGATGCTAATTACTTGTCAAACATTAGCCTATGCCTACGCAATCTTTTAATTTAATTCATTTAGAATTTGTGAAAATCTAACTATTCTTCGTGGTACAGAAATTACATGACACTCGTAAGTAGGTCCAGATAAAACCGAGAAGTCTGTTGACCGAATTTAAGACATCTATGAAGTCTTTCCAGAAGTCTGTGAAAACATAGGAAAGACAAATAAGAGATTTTTTATGTCACCGCTCAATGCGTGTCAACGCATACAAATCTCTACAGGATATTTAATAGATTCTAAATTCTGAAGTTTTAAAGAGCTCTGAGGAGAAACGTGTGATGGAAGTCTTCTGGACTCATGTGCTCTTTGGACGGTTATTGCATCATACTTGTAACGAATCTACATGTACGGTTGAATCAAGCAGGAAGAGCGTGGAAAAAGAAACCAAGATGCTACCCGAATATAAAGACAGTAACGGAGATTTGGTGCAGCGTGCCAAACGGCACGTCGCACCTTTCGCAGAATTTATCAGTAGCCTTATAGGGATATGAGCCTTATGATGGTTTTACATGCAAGAACCAGTTTCAAAGAGAAGAAAGATCAGTCTCCATTATTACTTTTCAAATATATAGCTTATATCTTATATCTATAAGATATCAATAGATGAAATGGTATATAATGAGACACGATAGGATGGTGTGAAAAATTCTAATTTTTCTTATACTCCCTATTGTCTGCACTTTATTTTTCATTATCGAATTAATATTATTCATGAATATATTTACTGTAATGATATTTTTTACTAGGACGTGCAGTTACGAAAGGGCCGATATTTCCTATTCGTTACTTGATGGCTATTATGGGTTCTATTGGATTGGCTATCATTTATGGATTTAAAGTAAACGTGAGCGTCGCCATAGTGGCTATGGTGAACCATACAGCTATTACATTAGAAACACAGAAGTTACATGCAGGGCAAAATAATATAAGCAATCTGCCTATTGCTGAAGTCTGCGAGCACGAAGACACTAGTATAAATATCACAAAAACTGTCGTTGAGGTACATGGGTACTTTTTAATATTTTTTTAAACTAAAAAACTGGTGTGGGAATAAAATTAAAAACAAAGAAATGTTTGAGAATACTACTTGGAAATTTAAAACTATCCTATCCTATACTAAAAGAAAAAAAATCTATTAAATGAATAATGCACACTTCCAATTTTGAGTTATAGTTTCACTCGCTTCAGAGTGAAGCATGAAACAGATGATATCATTATGATTTGTCGTTTTATATTTTGGAAAAATGTTCTATGATCATTCATAATTCCATACTTTTCAGGATGGTCCTTTTGTGTGGAACGAACCTCTTCAAGGTCTTATCTTATCATCTTATTTTTGGGGATACTTGATATCTCTTCTCCCAGGAGGGAGAATGTCTGAATTACTTTCTGCAAAATGGGTCATGAATGGCTCAGTACTTTTGAACGTTGTTGCATCTGTGTTATCACCTGTTGCGGCGGAATTGCATTATTCACTCTTCATCGTAATGCGATTTTTGCAGGGAATCGGAGGCGTAAGTTATAAATATAATATCCTAAAAGAATATCAAAATATTATTATTTATAATATATTGTAGGGTGTTACGTTTCCTGCTATGCACGTGATGATTGCTAAATGGGCACCGCCAAATGAAAGAAGTGTTATAGCTTCTATTGTTTACGCAGGTCGGCAAAGGAGTATATGACATTTAAAATTGTTCGAAGAAGTAATTGAATATTCATTAATAATTCTTATTACAGGCACTGCTCTGGGAACTGTCATTTCTATACTCCTGTCAGGTTTGCTCGCTGCTACTTTAGGATGGATTTGGATTTTCTATATCGAAGGGCTTCTGTGTCTAATTTGGTGTACAGCCTGGTGGCTTATGATTTCTGATTCTCCTGAAGAACAAACAAGATTCATTACGCAGCAGGAGAAAGATTACATTTGTCAATCATTAGGACAGACTAAGTCGAATCTTCACAAACCAGTATGTTTATTGATAAACCTATTCTTTTTTCTTTGTCGAATATTTCATAGTGAATTTTTTTTTCTCCAGAAACCACCAGTACCATGGAGACAGGTTTTGACATCTCCGCCGTTTTTAGCAATACTTTTCGCTCACTTTTGCAGCAATTTTGGCTGGTACATGTTGCTGATTGAACTTCCTACATTTATGAATACAATTTTGAAATTCGACATGAGCTCAGTAAGACCCTTTCTCTTAATTTATTGAATATTTTTTAAAGTTGTATGAAGCAACTTACACGATTTTACTTTATCACAAATTTTACTACAGAATGCTGGACTTTCCGCGACACCATTCCTCTGCATGTGGATTTTTACAATGATTCTCAGTAAATCTCTGACCATCTTACAAGACAAGTATGTAATAACAGTAACCACCTCAAGGAAAATCGGAACGTTATTTGGTAAATATTTAAAATTTACATTGTTAAACTAAATTCTACGTTTACTTTATCGAATAAAAATATTCTTTTAGCTTCGGCTGTACCAGCTATCTGTTTATTCGGTGTATCCTACGTCGGCTGTAATCGTGCACTTGCTGTTGTCTTTATGACAATCGGAGTCACTTGCATTGGCGGAATGTATTGCGGATTTTTGGCAAATCACATAGACATTGGATCAAACTTTGCTGGGACTTTAGTAGCAATAACAAATACTTTTGGTACAATACCAGGATTCGTTGTACCAATTTTTGTTGGAGAAATGACCCATGGAAACGTGAGTATCGGGATACTCTTAGCATTGAAAACTTATACTTTGCATTACAAAAATTTCAGTTCTGAAGATCGTACAAAAAATCGATCAATATTCCAATACCGTTTATACTCTTTACAGCAAACCATTGAAGCTTGGAGAGTAATATTTTTTGTGACTATTGGTCTCTACGTTCTTGAAATAATTGTTTACACGATCTTTGGTTCCGGTGAAGAGCAACCATGGAACAAAGCCAAACCGACGAGCGAAGAGTCACCTGAGCAGACATTACCTTTAAAGAGGAACGAGCTTAAATGATATTTATCTATTTGGCCCTTGTCCAGGTGCACGCGTTATACGCATTTCGTGATTTACCCTTAAAGAAAAGTCAAAATTAAAATTATTTAGTTTCAAAATTGGATACGATTTGATTATGAAAATGATCTCTAACATTTATTATGCGCAATGGCGTTTAAAAAATGACACATTAAACGTGACTCTGCTTTATGCAACGAGTGAGCGATATATACATATATATATATATATGTTTGAAAGAATTATTGTTACTGTTAGCGTAGAAATAGGCATTTGAATGTCGCGTATAAAATTATCTAATGTTTTAGTTAATGAAATTGCAGAAAAATTAACTGTTATATATATTTAAATGTTACGCGTTGTTGACATTTCCACGACATTTACCGTTAGACACCTTCACAGCATTGTCGGACTAGTCGTACGAGGTGAAAAAAATCAAAAATCTTATTAATTTCCTCAAATTAATCTTCTGTCTTGCTTCTATTTTTCCCTACATGTACCCACTAGTCTGAGAAGGCTGTAAAAGCACCATTATAGTAATCACTGCCGACACTCATTAATATTTAATGTTATTTATCCCATTTGGAATAAAATCTGTCCTACGTTAATATCATTAACTATAAATCATAAAAAATATAATTAATTTATACTATAATTTTATGATTTTTGAAAATAATAATTTATTTATACGACTTTTGAATAAAGTGCTGTGTCTTAACATGTATAAATGTTGAAACTAACACTACAAATTGTAAATTTGTCTCAAACGTTACCAAGTCACTGGAAACTGGACACGACTTTCATCGGACTCTTTGAATTTTGCAAAAGTACATCGGACCCCAATTATTCTTCAAAGTTGGTATTACAATATGACCATATCTAAGTCCAAAATTACCAAATTTATATAGACATCTAAGTGGATTCAGTGCCTCCGACATATCTCTGGAATAGTTCATTAAAATATGATCCATATTAAAATCTTATGATCAAAATGTTTTATATGTTTTTCTTACTTGACAATCATCACGGATTCTGTTTCCTCCCATGATTTTTTCAATGCCATTTGTACAACACCATCATTTTGAATTGGACTCAGAGAACAGGTAGAATATACAACAATACCGCCGGGCGCTACTAGTTTCAACGCATTGCTATAACAATTAATCAATCAAATTGGTCGTACAAACGGTAAATAAAATATTATTAATAAAATATAAATAAAACGTACGTAAGAATATCCGTCTGCACTTGTGGCAAATTTAATCTTTCCTTGAGTCTTGTTGACTTAAACATATTATTGTCGTCCTCGTGTAAGACGTGCCTGTCTGTTGTGCATGGAACATCGACTAAAATCTAAGAAACATCCAATTAATTGATATAATTAATTAGATGGAAGGCATACGTCATACAAAAATTTTAATACCTTATTAAATACATCTTTGTCCTCTATCAGCCTGGCGTCGTTTTCCGTGACAAATAATCTACCTTCCCACTGTCCCATATCAGATATATATTGTTCGATTACTTTATTTATTCTGTGTACTCTGGATAGCTGTAGATCATTGAGAACCATTATGCCAGGCATAAGACTTTGTAATACTGCTAAGGATTTGCCTCCTGGTGCAGCGCACATATCCAATACGTTATCACCCGGTTGCAAATCTAGAGCCAGTACTGGTAATACAGAACCACCATCCAGTAGATAATAATCTGCAAAGAGTAATGAACAATTCTGGTGCAGGATGATGAATAATGCGAATGACAAATGAAATATTATGTACCATAAACTCCGGTACTGCCTCTTTTAGGGCTAGAAAATCTCGTATCATTATTTTCTTCATACGTGTAAATTTGAAGATGTTTTGGAAAGTTCAACGTCGATTCTTTTTCACTTTTCACGGTAAAATCCGCACCCTTCTGATAATGCTTATAATGATCGGATTCCAGTACCCAATCCTCCAAACCTAAAAATATTAATTATTTATATTATATTAATAATTTAATTAGAATTATATGAATGCTCTGATTACAAAATTGGATAAATCGTGTGTCAAATATTATAGAACAAATTCAACGCCAAATCGATCACTTTTTGCAAATCCGATACGAATTATTGAATATAGATTATTATTAAAGATTTTTTTCATATGGCAGTATATTTTTAGAATATTCTACTGTGTTTTTAATATTCCAAAATTGTCAGGTACAGTATTGTATATACTATGTCTACCCACCTGTACAATAAAAATACTGTCAAATGAACTGTGATGTGGCTCATGGGAAAGATTTTCTTATCTTGATTCAGTTTCTATAAAATATATGATGTCAGTAGGTATTTTAATTATTCTAAAGAAAGTGTTCGATTTGGCGCAAAGAATGGTGACCTTGTAAGATTTAGAAATGGATTTCTGTTTAAAATACTTACCCTTTATTTTGGTAGCTGGTATATATTCGTACAATGAAGAACTAGACAAGCCCGCAGAAGGATTAATTATACGAGTCGTGTCAAAGACAGCATTTTCCATGCCACTTTCAATAGATTCCAATGACATTTGTTCAATCGGCTGATCTATTTTATATACTTCATCTTCATCTTTAAAGATTGTAGGTTCTGCTGATAATGCATAATCTTCCGGATACATTGATTCAACTTCTGAACGTTTTTTATTCATCACCAAAGATGCTACATCTATATCAGATTGTTCATGAGATTTAGAAACTTTCTTTTTCTGATTCTCAGTCTGCTGTTTACGGAACATAATATTTTCCTTATGAATATCATAAATAGCTTTTAAATTAAAAGCTCCAGATGTCTAAAATAAATATATAATGATGGTCGAGATAAAAAACAAATTATGTAAAAAATCTATATTTAATTCAATTTACCTCAAGGTCGTTCATTATTCTGTCAGTATCACTGAAGTTATTAATTATCGCCATGTATTTGTTCCTTTCTTGAAGAAGAGCACTTCTGATACGTGGCCATGCATTTCCATATACAGACTGATAAAAATCATCAAAATGTTCCAACGCTATATCCTTGGGAGTCTTTTTCTTTTTGAGCACAGACTTGAAACATCAAATGAAAACAAACATTGCAAATACAAAACCGTAATCTCAATCTGTTTATCAACTATTGATTTTTCTGATTAAAACCATGGTAACCTATGAAATTAAACCGCTTACCCAGTGATCACGCGGAGTCCTGTATCTCACTATTATTTTCATCACGTTCCTTACTTTAACTTTATTAAACAGTTGTGTCATCATTTTGCCAAATTATAACCTGCAATAAAACCGGAGATTAAAATCCAGCCACATAATGCTCGCTTACCTAGATTTTTTGCAATTCAAAGCTCAAAATAAAATAACGATTATTAAATTATGGATATCCAAAAATGTATTGAGTGACAATTATTATAAACAAATTCATACAGTTTAAACAACCGCAAAAGCATCTTCAAGCAGCGACACGTTTTTTATCTTTAAATCTTCTCATCCGCATCACGAACAAGCAATACGCAAGTTGAAAAACTCTAATTTCTGAAGACCAAACGAAATAATTAAATAACGAATAACTAAAGATATCCAAACAAAAGTTATACAAGATATTATTTAGCTTGTTCGTTAAAAATTATCTAAATATTCCAAAAATAATCACTACCCCAATATGATTTTTTTAAAGCATAACATTGATCAAACCCAAATAATTCAAAATAATCAAAACAACAAAGAAAATTCTATACAGAAGAACAAAATTCAAATAACAATAATCAGTAAATAAGATATCAATATAAATGACTAGAACCGTATCGAATTAACACGACAGCTTACACAGTATCAATGCTAATGCATTTCATCCGATGAATTTCCGAACCTAAATTTAAATCTAATATTATAGATATAATATGCAAACAACATCTAGGAGTACAAGGAATCGATTCTAGAACACGTATCCAGAAACAACTTTAATTATTTAATGTTGTCGAGCCTGAAGAAATCCAACAAATTCAATCCCGTCGTCTGCAATAAGGGCCAAAGTGACAGCTCGAGTTATATTGTCGATACAAAGTACAAGTAACACAAGTTGTGAAATGTAGTTAAGAAAAATGACAGAACATTTAATATACAGGGATGGTCAGGAGTGAGAAATCGTCATGGATCACGCAAGTGAGCATAGTACAAATGAAGTTTAATAATAGCCAGAGAACCGTGTAATTTTTTACAACAGTTCTGACAGGTGCGAAGTTTGAGCATTTATGTAGTAGATTTAGGCAAATTTTTTCCTGACACGACAATCGTTGAAATATCATCTGTTTATGAGCGCTATGCAAAGTTGCGTGCTGGAGCCCAACTGCTCCATATTGATCAATATCGTTCGCTAGTTGTAGCAATGATTGGTCAGTGTAAAACTTCGTTCAAACATCGCCGTAAATGCTCAATACTCGAGCAATCTCGGCCGTGAAGTAAGTGGGTGCGGGTCTGTGTAAAAGTGAGTCAATTTAATGTTATTGCGTATTCAGCATCGGTCGACACTTTCTAGTCTAGCGCATCAGTTTCTGCAGTAGATTAATGTTAATTGCAGCCAGTAGGACTCTCCTGAATTACGCCAAAAGGTTTCGAGGAAAATGACATTTTTGTGTAAAACGTATTTCTTGTTGTTATTTTTTTATGTTTCGTTGTCATGACGCATTTGACACTTATAGAGAATTCTTATTGAGATTCGTGTCTATTTTTGTTTTGTATTCTTTCTATTTTTAATGGTTATGGCTCCGTTGATATTCGTATTGTTGTATTTATGTTAACCATATGGTTTGTTATTGTTTTAAATATTTGTTTGCATGGACTGTAGTAGGTTTTTAGAATGTTATGTGGTTTGTTATTGAGCATGTTTTTTGGGGTATAATTTAGTTAATTTTGTATTGCCTTTTGATTGTTATTATATCAGAATTCTTTTTATTTCTAGGTACATACTGACGAAGAGGATTTATGGATGTCTATGTCTCTTGTAGATGTTCATGTTTTCATTGATGATGGTGAATGATTGTTCATTGGAATTGCTTAATATCACAGCATTGCCAGTACTTAATGAATCATAGATTATAATAGTATTTTCATTGAATAAGGAATACAATAGTGTTTCATATTATAAACTTTTAGTTTGATGACGTTCTGTTATATACAGCAAATTTTATCTATTGAGTATTAAGCAGCAAGTAGCAGTTATTATAAGGATAAACGGGTTCGGCATGATCTGTGGTAAAGATAAAAGATCTTTGGAAACACTGGGTGGGGAGGCATGGAAGCTGAAGCTGGTCGGCTGGTTCACCAGAGTTTACGGCTCAGACTGCCATCACCAGAAATCCCTGATCTCAATGTTGTCAGAGCTTTGCATCAGGTTTGATTAAGTTTTTATAGCAATTTTCCTTTATATTTTCCATATAAAGCAGTAGACAATAACAGTATTTTCATTTATAGTGTTCATATCACTTACGAAATCTAGTATACTACTAAGTAGGTTTCATTTTCATACCAACGTTCCTGTTTCTTGACTAAATGGAAAATTAATCTGTAATATTCAAAAGAAACTATATAATTAATTTCTTGAACACTATCATATTATGTTTTCTTTTATTTTTATAAAACAGACAGTAATATCATTACGTTCAGCACTGGACACATCGCGCGAAGAACTTCGTCGTTTGAAAGAGACTGTGGGTGACTTTTCTGGAAAAAACTATGCCGATGTTGTAGAGCGACTTGCATTGGAGAATCACGTGTTAAGACGTCGTATCCTGAGCAAGGATAACGAACTTTCCAGTGATGTTGCTACGAGTCCTCCACCTCCCAATGTATCTCCTCCACCAGCAGCATCTACTCCAATAACAAGGAAACAGTGAGTTTAAAAAAATTGCATTATAACGATATCTTCTTATTCTCGTGGTACAATGCGTCTATAAACCAAAGTAATTCTATTATAAAATTCCTGAAGAAAATCAAGATTGTTCTATACGATTTCAAAGGTAGACATAGTAAGACAAAGTCCATGCGTGGTAGACATAATTCGTACGAGTACTGATGTTACACATGGCTCTGAAAGAGACAGAAACAAATTATTTAAATGCGCAACAATCATCTCATTCGTCGAGCCAATTGTCCTAGAGCGGTAGGATAATTAAAATGATGCAGCATTTCGCGTGATCTATTAATAACCACTCGCATCTCCGGAACAGACTGACTCATTCTACGTGCGTACATTTGTCAGTTCATCGCAGAGAATCGTAATAGACATCGGCATGGACGCGGCCAAGGATAAACCCGTAGCCAATTCACCAGCTGACCCGGAAAATATAAAATCATCACAAGAGGAAGAACAGCTCGCGTCGAGTACAGATGAACGTCGAAGCTCGATATCCAGGATGTCAAAAACTCAAGACAGGGATAGTGCTCGCGGTGAAGGGATTTCTGGACAGTCTTACCCAAGAGTCATGGAGCAGCTCGAGGGTGACAGTCAGATAGCCAATCCTGATAACTATGGTGTTGATCGCTTAGACGTTCCTGACAAGGATCTAGAGGATTCTAGTCTAAAGTCCGTCTCCGATGGTGACAACTCAGTATTCAGTGATAATCAGGATAATCCTCTGGAGACGAAACCAACGGAATCTGAAAATGAATCCGAGGAACTTGATGACATTGAATTAATCTTTACCACCGACGAGACACGTGATGTGGGACTTCAAGAAGATCTAGTCTCCATCACAGAGACAGAATCGTGGAGGCAGACAGGTCAAACTGTCTTATCAAAGTACATGAAGTCTCACAACAGCGAGAATTTAGTGTGCAATGGTGAGAAAACCAATTCCGTGGAGGAGGCTGTTTCGTCGCAGAGTAGCAGCATTGATCGGGAGGAGAGTGTGGACAGGTTCGACGAAGGTTCTAATGCAAGATTAAATAAAATGTGGCCCCAGTGCTCTGTCCTGGTTGAGACAGACATCAGCAAGTGTGGCGTCGTCGAGGAATCAGATCATTCTGCCAGGCATTCCACTGCCAGGAGAAATACATTAGCAGCTCCACCAACGGCATATCGGTAATTTGTACTTTTTCAGGATAGTTGATTAACAGGCATGTATTAATTATAACGTTATGCATTTTAGACCTATTATTCATCGGGAAGCTTTAGCAGTGGGTCGTAGAAAAAGTGCAGCGCCGTTACGTCCAGTAATGGATAAGAATTGCGGTGCCAGAAGAGAGTCTGGCGCACAGACTGATATATCAGCGCTTCCTGCACAATGGAGATCAGAAAGTTATCTCGCGCACAAAGTAGCTCATACGTTTACTACGTTACCAAGTAAATTTGCACTTCCTTCCGGTGTTGCCGGAAGACTGAGACTCTCTGATAAGACTCGGGAGGCCCGACGAGTTATGTTATCGGATATCAGCTTCACGAGTATGGTACCAGAATTATCTAGAAGTGCTGATCATCTGTGTCATGATCCCCATGCCCAGGTAGGAGTTGGAGTCAATATACTCTAGAATAACTTGAAGTTATCTTGATTCCCTAACTCATTAGACTCAATTTAATCAGGCTTGCTTCGGCACGCGTGGTTGTGGTCTACGCACTCCTGAGGTACATCGTCGCGAGTCCCTGGGTTCACCAGCTGGTTACTGGCCTCGTTGCAATCCCAGTGTAGGACTGCCAAGTCCTTGCGACTGCCGTTTATCAACCGATTTGTATTCCTCCCGATACCGGGGCTCTTTGACATCCATACCCTCACCTGGTCTAGAAGTCGTCGGAGGACCATCACGTAGACATTCTTGGAGAACAACAGCGGCATCCTTTGACACCTGGAGAGTCCCTGCAGCGACTCCTACCGCAAGACCTACCTGGTCTTCGATGCCGTCTTCTCCAACTCATTTGAATCCTCCATCGACTTCTGCAAGGGCTTCTAAGGGCGCTCCGAAAAGAACACGCTCCAAGGTCACCTTTCAAGGTGAGCGTAGTCAGTTTCGCGTATGGAGATTCGTAGGGACAGAGTTACGTGTGCGTATCCCATCCACTTGACCTACGATTCAGAGTGCCCGATGACCCGAGGAAGTCTACCCAATTTGCGCACGGATTCCACTACTGGTGACAACAGCGGAGACTCGACGGAGTCGTTGATAGACGAAGCTGAAGACTACCTAAGGCGAAGCATAGATTCTATCCTAACAGTCTCCTGCTCCGAATATTGGGGCAGACAATCTACGAGACGAAGAAGAACTCGTCGGCATTCTGAACCTGATCTATTTCGTGAATGGAATCCAACCCAAGATGCCAGGCCTTTTCTGCCCAAAGTATATTCTTTATCTTACTTAATTAGACAAATTTAATTTATTCGTATATTAAAGACAGATCTACTCCGCCTTTAGATACCACGAGATCTAAAGCTGGACAATCTAGTGAAGATAATATCACCAGAAGGAAGAGTTCTTCAAGGTAGGGTCAGATACGTTGGACCGGTTCCTGGGAGAGACGAGCCTCATGTAGGTGTTGAATTACCTAATGATAATGGCTCCTCCGATGGCACGTTTCATGGTAGACGATTCTTTGATTGGTAAGTCAGTATTTCATTGATCTATTTGATACATAAATCATGATCGTATAAAGAAGACGATACGAGTTTACCCTGGATATTTATACTTTATCTAAAAACATTAGTCTTCTCGTAACTTTTGATACAAATAATTAAAATGAAAGCATAACGTATCAAATCAGTTGTTTTTTTTTTGTAATTACAGTGAACCCGATCGAGCAGTCTTTGTACCGTTCAAGAAAGTTGTACTTGCTTGGTGTACTACCTGACCCGGACCAACACCTGGTGCAAATTTATCCAGTGTTGCTGCTACTAACTTCAATACTACGGTAAATGATGATACGTCAGAATCTTCCACTTCGTTTACAACAACGCCACGAATTTTACTGTCGCAGTATACTATGTGAAAAGATGATTAAGCGCGGGAAAAATTATACATATATAAAATATTATGCAGACTTTCGTGACAATCCACGTGGTACTTGCGCGATTACGCGTATGAAAATAAAAAATGTTGCACAAAGCAACTGCATTTGCCAAGAAAATATTTCCAAAGAACGATCGCGAATTGTCGCGCATTGCGATATTGACTTAAAATATCATTGGAGTGTTAAAAAGAGAAATATCATTTTTACTATAATTCGAAAGGGTATACCTTGTAAATATTTTATTAACGATAATGCAACGTCCATTGTCGATTTTAATCGACAATCGATTATAATTAATGAACGGAGAATGAATCGTCTATTTCAATGTTTCAACTTTATTTTGGAACTTGCCAAAGAACAAAATTACTGTCTGACGATGAAAATTCAAATGTCGCTTGCTTATGTTTCCGACGTACGTATTTGAAAATTATTCATTCCTCGGCTCGGCTTACCGTGTTGCCAGGTATATCTCTATGCCTGAACTTATCTCACCCGCAGAAGCAAACAAGTATTCTAGACATAATTAAAATAGTTTGATTAATTTTCAAATTATATAGGGGTAGCCTTCTTATGTTAATACAAATATTACGCGAATCCTTGACACAACTATATTCCATTGTACAAAATATTACCAAAGTATCAACTTCTAGACATTCGTGACTTTGATTTAAAAAGAAAAGGAATTATCGTATTTAACAAAGACAATTCTATTCGCATATAATGTAACACGCAATTTTGAAAAAGACTTACGATCGTATTAAAAAATTGATCTTACGTCAAAGTGTCAGATTATAAAAAAAAATTGTTGCTTAAAAAGAAAAACAGATGCCGCGCAACGCATAATACAGTAAAATTAATTAAATACAAGAAGAAGACAAAAATCCGTATCGAAAACCAAAACGCTTACCCTGGAGAATCATCGTTATGTTTTCAAAGTGCAAATGTCACCCAAAAACAAATAGAAAAAGTAAAGCAAAAAACATGGCACCAAAGAGATACTAGTAAGGAGGGCCAGCCTTATAGGACTTTGTGTTTTACGGCTAATTCACACAGTGGATACGAGAGATATGCTGGTCTGGCACATCTCCTCATTGGAGGAGGCAGCCACAAGGAAAGGAAGGAAGAGATATGCTGGTACCAGCATGAGTAGTTCCGAAGGAGGTTGAAGTGACTATAGTTCGGTACAAACACAGAAGTTAGCCTTCTTTACCAATATCTTTTCGGAGACTGTAGTCTTTCGTTTTCGATTGAGTGCAATCGTATAATAATAATATTAACAGTAATAATAATATATAATACAAATAATAACGCCTAACCCCATAGAACGGGTACTTATTATGTTCCTGCACTACAGCTGAGCTACGAATGACAAGAGATACGAGTATTTATATATATTTTTTATTCTTTCATTATCTCTTTTTTTTTCCATTCCTACTCTAACCCGTACGACACAGCAAAGTCTAGGAATTTATGAATACTAATTCGACGTACAATCTCAAAGGCCGGACCAATGTTTAAGCGACTAGTTTCTGTCCGAAAAATTATCCTAGTTGTATCTTAAAATGTACTTATATAATGTATACATCTTGTGTACATTGATTAGCATGTGAATTCTCGACTGAGTATACAATTTAATCGAGATTTTATTAAAAACTACACCGTGTACTATAGGCGAGCTAATTACATTGTCGCGAGACAGGCTTGTTTCCGATTGATTAAAGATAATTGAGTTTTCCAGTATTATCGTTGCACGAGCGAATAATCATTGCCGAGATGATTGTCACGATGGTGGATTGCCTAATGTCATGGTAAATTGTAGAAGAGGCGTAATAGAATTTCTGAGAAACATAAGGTGCTCGTGAAACAGAAGGAAAAGTAGTCTCTGCTGTAATTATTCTTGTTAGGAATTTTTAGCTCGGTATAGATTCGCCAAGAATTTTATTGTTTCGATATAAAGTAATTCCTTTACCGTACAACATGCAGCAACGACCGTGTACTATTGTACTGAATTATAAAGGTCGATTATCAGAACGTGTGTGTGTCTCTGTGAAAATATATATTGTATTATATTATATTATATACAAGTACGTTATAAAAAAAAAAAGGAAGCGCAAGACCATAGACATGAAAAATACTGTTGATCGATGTTAATCGCTATAACTATTATGTAATAAGTGTTTTGATGTGCAGTAGCTAGCTAATTATCCAGGGTACACGGTGAATTAAAATTCGAACGAATGAAAAGTACAGCAAGAAGATAATCTTCCGCTCTCGCCGTGTATAATTGCATGCAAAAGAAAAGGGCGGGAAGAGTTTTCTAATTATTGATTGAGACAATGGATTAATTATAATGGACGATCGAGTCTAATCGAACATAATTGGTTGATCGATGAGTTGCGAATGGAGTAAAGTTATAAATAATTAAAATCCATGACGTGATTTCTTGCGACATATTACTGATCCAGCTTTTGATCTCTAGACTTATCGCGGTGCGATAAGTAATCCAATTGACCCATTAAGGATCCTCGTGGACTGCTTTGTGAGGATTGGAAGTAGAGGATCGATAATGATTGATGATCTTTTTCCGCGGAAATCAGCTGAATTGATACAAAAGTATTTCCGTATCATTGTTTGTCGTGCGACAGAGCCACTTCCGGTACTTTTCTCATGGTTCTCAAATAATTGTAATCGACTGTTGTTTACCATGTAATTTATAAAGCTTAACGGTGAACGTTTTGTCTCATTACAACCGAGACCAACGCTACCGGAAACTCTCTCAACTGAATACCGTCGAATGTATAAATGATATATTCAGAATTAAATTGAGAAATGTTGTCTATTGCCGAAGTCTGTTGTCGTTGTACCTAAATTACATGTTAAAGTTTAAGAAGCAAATTGCACTGTCGTTGCGTCGCTATTTATTCTATTGTAACGATGGGTATTGATGATATTCCGGAAATAAACTATTATCGTACCTTACGGACACCATTGATTAACTCGAACGATCCCATGTGCTTTTCCTTATTTTATATATTTCGATAGACTATAATAAAGGGTTGGTCAAAGTATGTCAAAAGTACAGGACCAAGAAGATAGAAGAAGAGGTTTTGATTGAAAAAATTAAACAAAACTAGTCCTTCGATAACCAGTTAAACAAGATAAAGGACCAGAAAGATGGAACAAGAAAAGGGATGATTTCAGAAATCAATTAAAACAAGTCGTTCAACAACCAGTCTATGAGAAGATAGGAGATTAAACAATAAGCAATCTTTGCCTTAGATCTTTTCTCTTTATTTATATATTACAATATGTCATACAATTATATTGAGCAATTGTTTCAACAATTATTTCATTGCTGCAGAATAATTTCTATGATTTCTACGTGATACAAGGCGCAACACGTCGCAACAATTCGTTCTCCCGGATCTCTGTGAATTTATTATCAGACAAAATTGTACCACGAACTCACAAATAACGGCAGGTATAAAAATAATATAAAAAATACAGATAGGAGGATTCAAGAAACGTTAATTGTGCGCTGGATAATCCGCGTACCATCCAAATGCTCCATTGGCACCAGTGTGTCCACCAAAGTCAATGTAATCCAAAATCCGTGTTGCTGATCTCTCAGGACGTGGTACAAGACTCTCGTTCTCTTCGTGATTCAATTTCGAAACGGTAATGGGTACAACGTACTCATCTGCCTGTCGTGAAATCCTTGGGGATGCTGGTAAGATTGGACTCAGTTCAATGATATTAACTTCGTCAATAGGAATCGCCAGATACCGTGGATAAGCAGTTACTGTGTACGCCATGAAAATGACAAGGGCTACAACATATCTCTGAAAAGAAAAATATAGTAATTACAATAATTTAATGGACAAAAAGAATTATCTTAATTGTTATCTAGTTTATCAAGTATGATATTAAAAATATAGAGTCTTTACCGGGTTACTCATTGTGTTGTTTGTTGATCACTGTAGTCGATAAATTTCAACTGAGGAGATGGCTTAGACGACGATGGTTTTATACGGTTTCGCTTGGTTGCAGCTTTCTCATCCTGACCACTGTCTAATGCCAACTACAGTGGTAACACCGCCTACCACAAGATCAGACTCTAAAGTTTTTTGCATCAGGATTGGTCTATACTCGTGAATACGCTACAACTACATCCGAAAGTTAAAATCAAGCCTGACCACAAGAACTTGGAGAATAAATAGTTCCATCACGTTTTACTAGAATTAGGATTTTGTATTGAGCACTTAACACGAATTTCGCGTTCAATGAAATTCTTTTCACCGGTACATCAATACTCCAAATTTATTGAACTTGAACGACCTTTTGCAAGAATAATTTTGTTTTTCTCTCTTACTCTTATATATAAATAATATATATATATATATATTAACTCATGATATTTAGAAACACGCGTGAAGATTTCTTATGGTTCTGGTAATGGACTTTCACTCGTGAGGGCGAAAAAAGTTATAGCGGTTAATCAATCGAAAGTCCAAGAAAACGGGGACTTCTTCTTATCATTAGAAGAGCTACTGCTCTATTCAATTTTTTTACATTATTTTTACGTCTCAATATACTTTATGCCCGCGTACAATTAAAAAGAATTCAGGTGGGTACAACGGATTTATCAATACACTCTATTTTCTCAAGCAATCGTGTTGTATCTTATCTCTCTATTGTACTTTTACACGGTATCCATATGTAATTACACTGGATTTATACATTCTTCTTTATTCAATATACTTTGAAGATGTAACGCTTTTATCTTATGGGCGTAAAAGTCTACGTTACATAAAGATTTATTCGCGAAGACGATGTTCATCCTTAGACCTCGATCTTTTGGTTTTTTTCATATTCTTTAAAGGCTGTCCTAATGACAAGCCAGCGTAATAAGGCACATATTGTTTTTAATCACAGAGAACGAGATCGTGTCGCGAATTAAAGATAATTATTTGTAAGTTGAAAAATAAAATATAGCAAAGATAGTAACGAAATATATATATATGTATATGCTTATGGAAACTACAGAATGAATTGAATTGCATTACATGACTGTTACCTTTCTTGATCGTGAAATTATTATATGAAAAATTGATACTGGAAGCATCAGGCCATGTGAGTTTTAATGTTCAAAATGAAATATGATATTGTGCGGTCACTTTCGAGATATGCACGTAAACACTTGATATAATCAAAATAATCTGTCTGATATGAACCTAAAAATTAATAACTTAAACTTCATAGTCGATGAAATTCATCAAAGTAACAGTGTCATTGAGGAAGTGCGAAAAGACCGAATAAGATAAAAGAAAAAACAGTCACCCGAAGACCTTAAAAGTTTTTCGCAATTCTATAATAAATCTAAACGAAGCTTTTGTAATCGTTGTACGCGCATATTATACTAGAAAAATAATGTTGATTGGTACAGAGTTATTAAGAAATTGTTCCTTAAACGAAATTTTGTATATTTTCTTCCTCCTCCCTCCTAAAAAAAAACTATACCTAATTGAACCAAAAAAAATCTTAATCTATTATTGATTGTCCTGAACAAACGTGCCTTTGTGAGAGAGACTGAACATAGAGAAACAAAAAGCAAGATTATCAGTAACGAGATTC
>JARPRG010000478.1:332618-379702 GCA_031001745.1 Hartigia nigra | reverse complement strand
TCCGCTAAAGCCGCTTTTCTAAGTCCTGCTATTAAATAATACAGTTTGATTTCGTAGTTTTCATTATACCACATTTCACTGAGATTGTTATTATCTAAATACACGTCTGACGAATAATTGCCGTACAAGCTTAGGAAAACAAACGTATCCACGACTAAAATTTCATACCAAATGTAAGTCGACGATTATAATAATAATCTTGGTAAATACCCAGATTAGAATTATAAATGCAAACGACATATATAATCGTACACGATAAATATTGATAAGTAACGATATGCGAAAGTGTGGTATTTAGCGTACGTATTTTACGCAATAAAAACTTAATAAAAAAATATACGACCTAATGAAAGATCGAGTGGCCTATACGTCACGACATTAAGTGAAATTCAAAAAATCTTAGAATATTCATTTTAAATTAACTCTGCTCTGATAAGAAAAATATATATAACATCTTAGAAAAGCATATAATGCCGTGACGTATACAATAGATATTCTTTAATTAGCATCACATTTGTTAATCGAATCGACAGGTAAATGCCGATTCGAATCAAAGGCTAAATATTTATATATAAAAGATCTAACTTTACCAGAGAACGATGCTGCTAATTAGCCATGACATGAGGAACAAGGTTAATTAATGTTTACCTAATCTTGAATTAGTATCGTGCAAGATTCTAAGTTCTTGTTCAATGGACAATTTTACTTATCCCATTTCTAATCCGTCGGTTTCAGAAAAATCACTTTCGTAACCAGCAGCCACGACGCGTGGTGCTTCTAATTGAAAATCTTTATTAGTATCGTGACGCGTTGCGTTGCTTCGTGAATAATGATCATTAGTTCCGTTGACGTGAATAGATGTCTTCTCGTGTCCATTAACCCGAGTAATATTGACATCATCACTGGGTTCATTTAATTTCTGCAAATAAAAATACAAGAAATTGTTCAGAAACTATAACATGTATTTAAACTAAAAACACAAATCAGTGTGCATTTTAAATTGATAATTGAATAATTGATACACTTACTGATTGTACTGTAGAATTGTTATTAGTATTTAATGAAACTGGTCCAGTAGAACCATTTGACGTCACATCAAAATGTATGGGAGAAGTGACTGATGGAAGATCTGGACCACGTTTCGTAAGAGACAGAGTAGAGCTGGCTGCTGACCAGGGTCCTTGATCAAATTCAGCCATGCCTTCGTTAATCAGTTCCTTTCCTACATTAATATCCTGGAAGATTAGAGTACCACTAGTGAAAGGAGTTCCTTGAGATTAGTAATACCTTTAATTATTGTCTACGTTAGTACCTTGTTATCCTGCTTATCATAAAGTTCGATACAAGGAATAGGTGAACCTTCTCTACGCGATGTACCCAATGCCAGTGCTCGTTCCTTGTATCCTCTGACCTTCGCAATGAGGACCTTCCACTGGGCCAACTGGCACATATCCGCAAACTTGTCACAGGCATCCTGACTCCATTCGCCATCCCTGAAACAATGATAGTTTTAATCTTGTATTAGTATGACTTTTTTATATGAATAAAATGCATTTATGTCAGGGATCACAATCTTGGTATGTGAGAAAGATTCTTCGATGGCATTAATGACAGCGAAGAAAGATATAAATACTTAATATTATATACAGATTGTATAATTGATTTATATAGAACATACTCGATAAAATCATTAATCACAGTAAAGATCTAGAATAATCCTAGTACTTAGTCCTGGTAAATATATCCTTAAAAAATACACTGAATACTGACAATCAGTAACGAGCTAATTATCATTCGTGGTGTCAATTATTTTTATAATTAAATAATAATACATACAATTATGTCTGTATACATTTCAAATTCGGTTTTTTTTCCAAGGGACTGGAATCTTTACTAAATCGTGGAAATAGATATTAAATATCATTATCGTCATTAAATATATTGCACGAAGAATCTGAATACAATAAACTTTTCATCAATGATTCGCAAATGCTCTCAATCGTTCATAATCTGCCATCCATAATTAATCGCCTAATATCTATTGTCTATTACAACCGGTCGTCGGTAGCTGTCTAGCAAAGAATCCAAGTAAACACATTCATTATGGTTCTAAATGCTACTAAATTATTGTTGTAGAAATTCCACGTTCCTATGCCAAGTATGAAAATAACGTGATTCTAGTTATACGCATGCTTTATTGGCATACAAACCTTCTACATTTCAGGTTTAAGTTTGAGCCTAATAAACAATTACAAGCGCAATAAGAAACGAACCAATCGTTCAATTGACTAATATATATTTTTTTAAATCCAAAGTAAGACGTTTAAAATACCCATTCTGAGATTAGAATATTCAGGCAATTCTAAGAATACCAAATTGCAAAATACAAAGTGTGTCAACAGCAAAGGTACAACAGTGACTATAGTCATTTGGTTCTATTGTTCTCAATGACAGTCTCCCTTAGCTTGTACTTTAGTTAGTCATGAATATTGAACTGTTTGTCGAAATTTATCTGGGTGACCCTAATAAGCAATTCTGGCTGTGCGTTTGTTAAAGGGTTTACACTAAGAATTGTACTCTTTGGCTTAACGCTTGGCATATTTTGCGCGCAACCCCTCTCTCTAGTCCGTCTCGAGTGCGTTGAGTAGCTTTTCAGACGACGTTCCGTTTATAGATTACACTTGGACCATTTGTATCTGTGATATTCTAGTGGACGGTTCACGGAAGACGACGGACGGTGAACAGTGAGCGTGAACATAGAAGATAATAGTTAAAAGTCTTGGAATTTCTTTGAAAATTCGCATTCGTATCTGAAAGTTAGTACAATATTATTTAAATCGTATTTATAGTGTATCATTTCCTAGTTACCAATCTCACATTAAATTCAAATGACAAACGATTGTTTTGCCTTGAGTTATATTTTGCATATTCAATTTGATAATAGCAAATGTCAAAAATGTATTTTTAATACAAAAATCATAATCAGAATGACTCCTGGCGTTAATGAGATAAACAGAAATTAATTTCTAGGCTACTACTTCCATACTACTTTTAAAAAGTAATAATTATGTGACAGCAAAGTAATAATTATGTAGAGAACAGATCGGTATAACTTCAACAGGGGAAAAAAAAACGTCTTCAAATCTTTTTTCCTCGTTGAATTCTATCCGCGATGTACAAGTAGAATTTAACTAACAAGTTTACACTTTCATTAGTGCAAATGTACTTGGATAAACCGGGGAACGGAAAATTACATAGTCGATCCACGAGTAAAAATATATACTTTGCACTCGAGGAAGTTCCACGATAAACATTTACTTAACAACAGATGACGATCGATTTGAGTATCACCATAAGCACCTCTAAATACATTACCCACATGAACCTCTAAATACATTGCGCAATTATCTGTCCTAGACAAACTACCGAAGTTAGCTTAAAACCATTGAAAAATATTATCAACGATACTCTGCCCTGATATTCATTAATAAATGTTAACATTGAGATACGTGAACGTTTTTGCTATTTAAAATATTTAACGACTCTCTTATAGTATGAATAGATTGAAATGATAAAACTGTTTACCTTATCGTCCAAAGTTTCAAGTATAATTTTAAGTTATATCAGTACCACTCGAGAAATAGGACCCCACGTGAAACTAGTAAGATAAATTGAAATGTATGAAATCTAATCTACTCTTTTAATAATTGTATCAAGACTTTAATCAACAGTAATAGTCGACTCGAGGAAAGCTAAATTAAATGATACAGTGGACGACATGAAAGCCTATGATTAATATTAGAAATGATAAACATAGTATAGCAGAATGCACATGGATTCTTACTATGTAGCCTCGATTAATATTGATACGATCACGACCATTCTATAGTTATTCATACATTTTTAGTACAGTGAAGAATCATTGAAAAATGACTGTCATTCATACACATTGAAAAAATTTATAAGTTTTAAATGGTACTCGGCGTGGAATAATTAAGTTAACGAAGATGATCTTTAGTAATTGAGCTATGTTATTTGATGCATTAAATAGAATTGACTAATGGTTGTGTAAGTTCCGGAATCAATTATTTTCTAATGAACGTTCAATTTTGAAAAGCTTTTCACTGTACTGCTACTGTCCCAGCATCTAGAAGGGATATTCAATCAATAACGTAAATTGAGATAGATAATGTTTGCCAAACCGTGATACTCTTAATATAATATATAATATAGTCACATATACCGGGTGATCCAAAAATGAATATAGCTGGGAAAGTATATTGAGTTGCAATAAAATTAATGTATGGTGAAGGTCGAAGGAGACGTTAAAATTTCGTATAAAGTATTCGATACGTAGAGGCACCACGAAGATTTCAAGGAT
The DNA here is from genome assembly GCA_031001745.1 of Hartigia nigra. Taxonomy (NCBI): domain Eukaryota; kingdom Metazoa; phylum Arthropoda; class Insecta; order Hymenoptera; family Cephidae; genus Hartigia; species Hartigia nigra. The sequence goes on along the minus strand of JARPRG010000478.1, from coordinate 375,321 downwards.
ACATTATTTTCTTTAAATGGGTCCTATATGTTTTTTCAACGTAAACTGATGGAGCTTAATGAGGGTAATTCAGTTGTATAATATGTTATATGATTTTATGTATATCTATGATACTACCATCAAGCTTCTGATCTTATAAAGAAATCGTATTATCACTAATGATAATGTGCCTGGAGCATATCCGCAAATCTTAGATAAAATGTACACATCACTCAAAGAGGAAAAGATCACTCGACACTGTTGTATTAATAAATCCTATTAACTGAGCGAATAGATACAATAATTATTCTATGGCAAACAGGTTTTATAGTGAAGTCATCACAATGGAATTACTAGTACCAACAGTATCAGATATAGTCTTCAAGTACACATGGCCAATACCAAATTACAAGAAAACCATTGCAAAGAACAGTACCATCGACAGTTCTCAATTTGAATTAAATGTGAATGGAATACAGAGCACGTGGAATCTGTCAATAAGATTTTGGAAAGGGCCTGAAGGTAATGAACTACAAAAAAATCCAATGAATAAAAGAAAGTCACATAAAATCCAATAAAAAGAAAATTCTATTGATCTAATTACAGGAAAAAGGATAACAAATCCAGTAGTACTATGCTTGAACATGCTCAACTGTTCAGTTAATGAGGTGGAACAGGCAAGGATCCGTTTTCAATTTGCAGTTTTCAATGCAGAAGTAAAGCACTGGGAATATTGCCACGTTAGCAGAACAGTCCTAGAGTTAAAGACTACGTCGGACATCATCTCCTTGGGTTACAGAGACTTATCTATCGTAGATCGTCATTTGAAGAAGAACGGTGACTTAGCAGTTATGGTGAAGATCCAAATAATTCAGTGCGAAAGCGAGAAGAATAGTCTGTCTCAAGTAAGTCTAGTACAGCAACAAAAAAGATTTTTAAGAACTTTCTCATATGAATAACCCATTGATATATGAGTATTTACTACTTTTATTGTCTCCACAGGATATGGCAAAACTACTGAGACATCCACGAGGAGCAGACACAAAGGTAACTTGTGCAGGTGGGGATGGCGCAGAGATTCCGGTGCACAGTAGCGTAGTAGCTGCGCGGAGTTCAGTCCTGGCGGAAATGATAAAGCCACTTCCGCATAAGGTGGAACAGTCAGAATTTTATGAAGACAATGACAAAGTTTCACCTGAAGAGAATGAAAATAGCGAAAGTCACGATAAAAAGAAAGTACCGAAGAATAATGAAAAGGTTGAAATCAATCCAGTTTTGAAGAGTGCCTGTCCCACAGCCGTGGCTTAATTGTCATCAAGTCCATATAATAATAACAACTACAAAAATGATATTAACATTAATGCAAAAGCATGAAGTATTATCTAATGCTCTAACGACTTGACGTCATTCCAATTAATTTTAACATGTATAAGTGTCTATTGAATTTTAGCCATTTACTACTATGCATTTTTACAGTGTATTATGAGCAGTGTGGTGCATGCTTTATACGTTTTGTTTTCTTTTTATTATAAATATAGAACATTTTTCCATGATTAATATAGCTGCATGGATGTTGTATATTTTTATTAAGGACAGTTTACTTTGGTGTAATTTGTTTATGACTGTGAATAAATATTTATATTTTGCTCAAGGAATTTGTAGTGTCAATGTTTACCAAGATGACGTTGTTTTCTTAGTTAATAAAAGTATGCTTGGCATGTATCTATTTTATTAAAAAGAAATTTTAATGCCTAGAAAAGAAAAATTTAATGCCCTAGTTTTCATATTCTTATATATCTAGACCTGTCACTTCAAATTGGACCTACCGGATCTCTCGGAGGAATTGACAAATGAACTTTTACGTTACATTTATAGTGATCATGTTGATAATTTGGATAATTTGGCGTGTCAACTGTTACCCCTAGCTGAACGTTTTCATTTGCAAGGTACATCAAAGTCTTTGAGTGATTTAATCAACGACAGTAATCTGATAAATTAAATTCTAATTTTTGTATACAGGATTAAAAGAACTTTGCGAACGAAATCTAATAGAAACAATAACACCAGAGAATGTAGCAACATTATTATTGATAGCTGATGACTATGGATGCGATCCTTTGAAGAGAGCATGTTTAGCCTGTTGCGAAGATAACATTATGAACATAAATAAAAGTTTAGCATGGAAAGTGATGGAGCAAGTGAACCCTGAACTGTTCCAAGAAGTTTGTGAAGCTGGTATTGGAAGTTCACGTTCCAGTAATATGGATGACAGTGATTAATATGTATATATATATAAATATTATATAATTGAACTTTTTTTTATATTTTCAAATGAGGGGACCGATAAGTAATTGTTTCACCAAAAATATCTCATTTCTTTTAGATCTGTATGTGTAGTAACAACAGTTCTATATAAAAGAAAAAATTAAGGAATATAATAAGGAAATTGATTTACCTTGGCTTGACGTTCGCCAGACAGCACTCAACTGCTTGTAATCGTAAACTCAGGAAGTCTGTTCGAAGTTCTAACATGTCGCTTGCTTTCATTATTTGACGGTCCCCATAATCGACGAAATAAGCTTCGTAACTGTCTTCGTTCATAATGGCAGTGACCTCAGCGCGGTACCAGAGTTTGTCGAAACTGAATTTAGCTGCGATCATTTGACCGATATAAATCTGATCAATTAAGAGAAATAAATGAAAAAAAAACTTTAATCATGATGCATCATGGATTTTTCGAAAATAAAACAATTTAAGATACTTACTTTTTTTAAGGTATGAATCTCTTGGTTATCTGGGTTTTCATAATAGGTTGTCATTTCTGAGACTAATTTGTCAAGGGCTATGGAACCCTTGCCAACAACCTGAACCCAAAATTGACTTGGATTTTCCATCGCGCTAACGTATACTTCCATTAGCCCGCTGAATCCTGTCAAATATTATATTATTATTCGTTCATCTTGTTGTTTTGACTTTGATAAAAGATATGTACCTGGCACTGTTGTAGATTCTGCAGGTACTGCAGTATTTTCTGATACGTTTATCGCTGTATTACGTGGGGATATTTTGCCTCGTGGTAATCGGCACGCTAAGCTAGCTTCTAGTTGTTCACGAGCTTCGTTTTCTTCGCGTACTTTGTCTTCGATTTGTGATAAGGCTGTTGCTATTTGCTCGGTAGTTCCTTTTATGATTACTCTTCTTTGGGCATCTAAAGAAACAGAATATTTTTGGATTCATTTGTAATTAACTGGATGATAAGATTAAACCCAGTTTTCATTAATAGCTTATCGTATTAATATAATAATGTAATAGTTCAGAACTCATAAGTACCTGGATTGTTCGAGAGACTCTTTTCTAAAAGAATCTTGGCACTGGAATACATTTGAATCTGCTGTATAGTTTCACCACCTCTTCCGATTATACGACTACAGGCATGTTGTGGTACGAATGTCTCATATGTTTCAATGATTGGTTGACTTTCAATTATTTCGTTTATCATATGTTCGGCTAACTGAACACTCTCGGGTCTTCCACGTATAATGCACACACGATCTTTACTTTCGATATCTGTTGGTGCAAACTTTATTGAAGCCTCTGTATTTGCCTCTATATTTTTTATAGTCTGGCCTTGTCGTCCAATTACAGCTGGAACCACCTGAGGTGGTACTTTAAGAAAAGACACACTTTGATGTGCTTTTCCTACTTGTTTATTCTTTATACTATTCTCATCCTCATCCTAAAACAAATTAAAGATACGTCACGAGTTACAGATTTTATTCATTTAAAAAGGCACTAGTTTTTTTTTACTCTCAAAGATATAAGAATAAATATTTAATTCTCTTACTTTTTTTAGTAGCAAATATAGTAAGCCAACACCGACACTTGTCAGTGACAAGCCCAGGAGGACTGGTAATATAATTTGTTGCGACATCCACTTCATTGTCCCAGCTAAACGAGAAATTAAAACACATGTATTAATTAGCAAAATATGAATTTCTATGAATAATGCCAATTTACGTCATATGACCTCTATAATATCAGAACCATAGAAATGATATAATAAAGCCACACCAAATGTAACCTTAAAGTTATATTAAAAATATGACTTCCTCAAGAAATACAACTTTCTCTTAAACAACAGAACAGCATTCTTTAACTATCAAGCTTATAATCTTACTTACATCTATAACTTTTTTTCTTAGATTAATTTTTCACCGTCGAAGTACATACAATTCTTAAAACTCCATAAATCTGCGTCACATTGCACTTTTAAACGTGCGGAGCTACCAATAGACAAGAAAATGCATTAATAGCTGAAATGTTAAACTCGCTCTGTGAAATTGTGATCCTTTAATTAATCAACGTAAGCAGAAATTTTGAGTAAGTCCAGTACAACATATCTAAGACAGTATCACAGTGAATCTCCAGAAGCACAACTTTGAATTATATTCAAAAACGATTATCAATAAATATCTTTTCATTTGTAAAATTATTCCTTATTGTCGCTCATCTACCTGTAACGAGGTTGGCAACGATTCAAATGTTTGTGACGTCCTACCCAAGTTTAGAGTGTGACGGAAAGTGTTCAAATTTATTGTTGACATAATCATCGAAAAGGAAGCTATGTATGCTTCATATTTTTTGTGTCTATCCTTTGGACGTAATTCACCTTGAGCCATTTTTTGAATTCTTAATAGTAATTACAGTTACATAACAGTGCATTTCGGATGTAACGTAATCAAAATATTTCTCAGAAACTCGTAATCTGGATCGATTACAGTAAGATGAATTAAATTTTTCATACGATAATTCTATTTAATATTTCGCAAGATTTATTTTTGCACAGTCCAATGTTACTCAGATTTTATAGAAGTGAATATAGAATTATTGTCTAAATTAATAATTCTTATCAATCGTACTCACCGTTTCGCTAAACAATTTATTTTAAAATATCACCCACTTTAACGCGCGTCATATATTTCTCGACACCTTGTACATAGTAATATTTTGTCCCTAGATGCTAGGGGAAAAAACCATCGTGAATATATCGGCCTATAGATCTATAATTTACTATGTGGAAGAAAATTTGATAAATAAAAAAAATGCAGTTGTGTCGTTTATTATTACAATGTAATATTTATATTTCTAATTGAAAAAGACAACATATATCAAACGTAGTGATAATGACTAACGTCTAGTCTAAGTATTTATTTCACAAGGCATGAAATTATATTACAGAACTTCCATTAGACATTCATTACATAAGACGAAACTGCGTGCGATTTATATTTGCAGATTTTAAGCAATTCTATTACTTTTTACTTTTGGGTTTGAGCCAGACGTAACCAGCAATCAGAGCCACCGCAGCGTACGTTGCTTTTGCAACCTAAAATAATAAAATCACATGCAGTTATATTAATATGGATATATAGAAACATCACGAGAGGTTATGAAGAATCGTTCAACTTACGTTTGCTCGTCCGTACGTGGTCGTACTATTGAAATGTTTTGCCAGTCCAGTCAATTTTGCTGCTTCTCCTGAGTCTCCTGCCATTTTTAATTATTTTCTTATGTGCAGACACTTCAAGAGAGGATTATATATTTTCTCGATCTTTACAGATACAAGACCCGACACGATAATCAAGTTCTTCTGCTAGAGGCGCTCCTGTTACTCTTGATATCGATTAGTTGAATCAGAACCCACAATATCTCGAAATTCGATTATTTGCGCCATTTTTGAATAATATTGCCCGTGGTTCTGTATTGCTCGCTATGTATAAAAATTCTTTTTGTTATTAAGATCTTGCATTTTTTATTTTTTTGTACAAATACCAAATTAGAATTCCAGCATATGTTGCTTTTGCTACCTAGATAGACAAAATAGAATTTAATTGAATTGAATTATTCGGACGTATCCTTGTCGATGAAAATTTTACGTACGTTAGCTCTGCCGTATATGGTTTCAGAATTAAAATGTTTCGTCAGATTAAAATGCTGAAATTTATTTGATAAACTTATTGGTATCAATGGTTTTTTGGTTGGCGTTTCTGTGGCTTTGGATAAATCAGGCGGAGTGTTGCCTTTTTTGAATAATTTGAAATCAGACATTTTTGGCAATGAAATCCGGAAAATCCTTGTTATCTTTGGTTGTTTTGTTATAACGGTTTTTTTATCAGGAAAAGTTTTCACGATGTCTTCAGCTTCAGTAACTCCTTCCTATAATGAAAAACTCATCGTATAATGTAATTAAAAAATATTAGAAATATTCTTTAAAAACCTTGACAGTCTTAAGCAGCGCGTCTACTGCAGATTTGACTTTCTTTCCATTATCTTCCATCGTGGCTTGTAATTCTTTTGCAAAGGGTGTACTATCGACTTTGCGTATTTTTACTATCAACTCTTCCGTGAGTATCTTTACTTCCGCCATTTTTTCCTCAAAAAACTTAACAAACATCTTCACCTCCTTTAACGTCATAATTTTTGTCTGATATTTACGCCTTAGCTCCGCCATGTGTTGCAATTTTTCTTCAGAAATCTTTTGCAATTCTGTCGAATACTCGCTTAATGCAATCTTAGTTTTCGCTAATTCCTCCTTGGAATGATCCTTCAATTTTGCAATATCGTTATCCAAAAAGCTTATAATCTTCTTTATGATTCCAGCATAAAATTCTTTGATTCTATTCTCTATTACGGATATCAAATTCATTACGTCCTTTGGTGTTGATTTTCTTGATGGGTCGCTGGATATTTCTGAAATATAAAAAAAATATCGTTATGTACCTTTCGATCGTATCAAAAGAATTTTTGATACGTACTCTTGCAGCCAGGAAGTAAATTTTTTAAATATTCCATAGTTGATGAAAAAGACAAAGAAGAATAAATGTTTTTCAAAGAAAATCGCTCGGCTATAGACTTTGCTTTTCTTAATTCTGTATTATCCTGCTTTTTCCTGCATGACTCTTTGTCTGAAGGTTTCTTGGAGCATGGATCACCCATCTTTTTTTCTCACAAATTACAGTACACAAAGTATTAAACAATATCGAGCACGTTTGATTTCACTTCGTTTTGATTTGGACGAGAAATTTCTGCAACTATTTTTATGTAATTGAGGTTGGAGAAGATTGACATGTGTTTTATCATGGAACTTTTGTTGTTTTTTTTTTTCAAATTTGAAACAACCTTTTACCGGCTTTGCAAACTGATTTTTCTTGTATTTTATAATAAATTTATTATTTACTTCATGGAAACCATTAAATTGTATTGAATGCTATTTTATCAATCAAATTCTACTGATCTACTTACATGATTGTATTAATTGTACATTTAAATATACAATAGGGTAATAATCATCATTAACACTTGTTATATAGCCAATATATAATCTCTTTGTTATTCTTACACAGCAGTAGTACAAAAGATATTTAATTTTTGTATATTAACAATTTATCATTTGAATATAGAATCTTATTTTTATCATGGGACACTTCATGAAAATATACTTTGTAACGTTATCAACAAAACACAATACGATGATTCAACATTAAATGCTAGAAGTTTAACGAAATACTTATTGTATGTTAAAGAAAATAAAAAAGATTGTACAAAGGTCTGATTTAATAATAAATTTCTATATCCATGTTATTCTGATAATTTCTTGTAGTTTTCGGAGTGTTTCAGCTGTATATCCCCGTACGTATTGATAACAGTCTGAAGGAGAAGAAAAAAAAAAAGATATAACCAGGGATTGGAAAATACGATCAATAATTATATAATTTTTCAAAATCACATATTGTATCAATTTTTGAAACTCACCATCACGTTATAGAGAACTGAGCCTACATTAAATTCTTGTTTCCTAACAGCTCGTCGAACTTCGTCACAGCGAATGATTCTCATTTTAACAAGAAGCTTTATCATACATTTAAGAGGCGTCAGATGAAAATCTTTCTTAATCCGATTTTGCGGACTCCTCGTTAACGTCTGCATTGTCCTGAAATGTGTCGTCATACGTATTAGAAGATTAGTTATCAACTGACAAAACACGCAGTCAGGATACTATTACACTCACTTATCTAACTGATAAAACAATAATGGCATTTCTAATCTGTTTATTATCTTGAATGGTATATCTATATTCAACATGTCAACCAATTTCAACATGACGCTTGTACTATTCAACTGTGTAAATAATTCCACAAATTGATCAGTACTAAGCCAGCCTTCACCATCAATCACAAATATAAGTACAGTTTTACCATCCAATGCTGCAAGATAAAAGAAACGTTAAAAGGAACAACTCTAAATAAATATATTTCAGTCCATTAAATTACATCATTCATTCTTACCCATTGTATAGAATACAGGTAGATCATACGTCACATCGTTATCTGTAGTATCAAATCCGTTGTTATCAGTATTAACAAAGTAATCTGAACTGGCAACTGGATTCTGTACTGTGGAGTCTGTATCTACAGTGTTATCAAATGCTTTGCTGAAGGGATTTGTAGTTTGTGTTGGCCAAGTAGTTTTAGGCAATAATGGCATAGGAGTAGCATCAACGGCTTTCGGCGCAATTGAGGTAAAATTGGGCATATTAGATTTTTTCACAGGATTTAATTCTTGTGCGTAACACGCATTGATACCGTGTGACTGCTGTTTGCATTCATTAGATTTTGATGGTCTTGTAAGATATCCCTCATCGATTTGATTAACGTAATCAAAGCTGACCGCAGTGTGTTTTGTGGTCGAATTTGATTCGATAAAGACACACTTATCAGTTTTCACTTCATTCTGTTGGGTATCCACAGGAACTGAGGATACTTGCACTGGTTCACTTAAATCTTCAAGCTTAATATCATCCTGATATACATTTGTATCATTTCCAAAAAATGCATCTGGATTTGAGAATGGATTTGTATTCGACGCAAACGTAGGAGATTTTGGATCCTCAATTGTATAAGTGCAACTAGTTGTTGTAGTTGTCGGTACACTAATATCACGTTCTTTAATATCACTGAGTTCTTTGGTATTAATTACATTCTCTGTATTGCCATTATCAAAATCTCCACAGAATTTCTCTTGACTCAACCGAAGAGCCTTATTTATTAAATCGGGATTTCTCTTTGGTATCGGAGGAGGTATATTATTATTTTTCTCAATCTTAATAGTTGCATTTTTAACTGTCTCTTTCGTCGTCATACTTTCTATAAGTAAATGCTTAAAGGGATTAGTGTCACTAAGATCCATAAAGAAATTTTCTTTCGTACTGCGTGAATTCTTATCAGAATCTTCTATCGGTCCATTCACCAGTGAAAAAGGATACGATTTAGTTCCATTATTTTGTATACTATTCGATTCATTTTGTTCAACCACAGTGCGCGGGTCATTAATATAAAATTCCTGTATCGATTCCTCTATCAAATTTATATTCTTATCGCATTGCATACCGGTACCAGTAAAATTGTCATAAGTGCATGGAACAAGTGGATCACTCGTTACATAGTTACAAGATGCAGCAGAAGTGGGATTTGCATTTGCATCGCCTGTCTGGTACTTTGCATGTGCCGTATTGAATAATTGATCAGGTATCATGTTCGATGGTTGCTGCTGCTGCTGCTGTTGCTGCGTTCCATTATTCAAGGTATTATCGTCCATCGGCGCTCTATTAATATCCTGTTCCTGCGCCATAGTTGCATTCATAGCAGCGGAAAGCACGTCGTTCATCAGCGAATCGGTTATTACGGAGTTGCATGATGTTCTCAATTGCATTTGCAGTATCATATTTTGCTTAAACATTTGCATGCAAGCTTGCAGAGTTTGATCCGCATCACCATTATTATTCGTCAGATTGTTCATGAGCCAATAGTTTTCAGTCCAGTTTTTGTTTAATAACATGGCAAAGGCATCCATTAATGTAGAAGATGGTGCAGCTGGTCCAGGTGTGGATGTTGTATTATTATTGTTCTTGTTCAGTACTGCAAATCCTGGCGGTGCTCTGAATGGTTCCTCGTGCAAAATACTCTGTGGTGAAACTAATGGAACATTTTCTGTACAGTTTGCTTGCTCAGATTGGACATCCTGCTTTGCGGCTTCGGCCTCTTCACACTCGTCGATGGGTTGAAAGATTCGTAAGCTCGTTGCCAGAGGTCTGTCTACGAATCTATCACACTGGTTAACGGTGTCACCCTGGACAAGGAGAAAGAAAAAAATAAATAAGGTTCGGATTAATGCATTTTTTGTTTTCTTTTTGACGTCTATGCGAATTCCGGTAAAATAAGGAGAGGCAAACTTTTTCTTTGCAAAAAACTCTTTATTATATTTCAAATAAAAATTATAATACATTGTTCTCACGAACTCTAAAATATTGTGATAACATAACGATTTTTTAAATGTTATTAACTTTGATTAAATTTACTTACGTATGCTAACTAGGATTTATACAAAAGGGAATGCGTTATACGAAAGAATTGTAAAAAAAAGTTAGATAAATTTCATTATTGATAGTGACATAAAAGCATAAAAAAAGAAGTAAAAGAAACAAAACCATAAAATGCCACTCCCTATTTTTTTGGAGTGTACAAAGATTTGAATACATTGAAAAACGTAGATTTGTTTTTATATGGGATACTGTCGTTGCTCGAGGCGTTGAAATTTAAACTGTTCTCAGCAATTTTTAATATCTCAAATTGACGGCGTAAACTATATTTTCCAATTTCGCTCAAAAGGGCAAAATCTTTTTGCATCCTGGTTGAATTTTCGAAACTCTTTATGTCATTCTCTACATAAGTTTTTGATCTGTTTACGTTCAAAGAATCCTTACTGATCTCAGACTCTTGAAACTTGTCACCAACTAAAAAATTTGTTGCTTTCTTAGAGTCTTGTTTATCATATATTTTGCAAAATGGTTCCCCATTCTCTTGATTTATGGTCGAATCGAAAACTTGTCTCGAATGTACAATTTCTGGAAGTGATTTACTTTCATTATATTTTTCTTCATTTTTATTTAACATCACGTTAACATTTCCCACATCACTGTCGGATTCTAGATTCTCCGAAATACTTGCGTCGCCGCTGTATTTCGCATCATCAAATGATAAATCAATAGTACTGTCGTAGTTGTTGATAATTTTTACTGAATCTTTGGTATAAAATTCAACATTTTTTTCTACAGATTTATGCGTTTTTGAAATTGTTTCAGCATTCCTTTCTTGACTGTACGAATCATTCTTTTCTGATTCTATTGCACTTTTAATACTATCGGTACTGGAGGTGGTATTAATTTCTTTTATTTCAATGTTTTCCGGTACTTTCAAATGTTTTTGAAAGTCGTTCATACTCAAGCAAATATCCCACTCTGATCCATCACTATCACATTCTATATCAACATCATTGAAGACTAGATGAGCATCATTGTTTTTTAATTTTTCATTCCTCGTACTGACAACATGATTTTCATTTGCACTGTTTCTTATCTCCTTATTACTTTGGGGTTGCTCAATTATTTCTTTGGTACGGGTCTCATCATTATTTTGCACAGTATACCGGTTTTTTAAAATAAGAACTTCTTCGTCAATAGTTGGGAAAAAAGTTACGGTTTGATCTACATGTGCATTTATCGATGCTGTTTTTGCCATTTTTGTCAAATCATCGAACGAATTCTTTTCCGTCAATATATCCTTATCGATTATTTCTTTTATAGGGCTTTGAGGACTCTCTTGATTGTTTATTTTATTACAAAAGTCTCTTTTTCCTGAATCATCTTGACAAGTGCTAAAGTCATCAGGATCCACGTCAGAACCGTGAACCTTATGCGAGCGTTCTATAATTCTTAAAAACTTATCGCGAAGTGATTTTTTTGGTTTATTATTTACTGACAACTCTTTCTCATTAACTGAATCGTCAATTTCCTTTTCCCTGTGTAATACCACATCATCGCCCTTTACAGTTGCCTTCATACAATTTTCATTCTCTTTACTGACAGAACGACTATCATTCAATTTCTTTGTTTGACTCTCTACATTCACTTTATGCGTTTCAATGGCTTTCACAGAATTCTCATCAAGATTCTCTACCGAATTTCGTTTTCCAATGCTTCTCAAATCTTTCGAACGTTCTATTCCTTTAGAACAATCGTCACTGCTGTCTTGTAACGATAATTTTTTACTCATGCTACTACTTTGCGCAAAAGCTATAAGCCGCGCGTACCGATTCTTCCTCGTAGGATGGACTTTACTCTTGTCATGCTGACATTCAGTTTCTTTAGTGTCATTGTTCTCTTTATCAAAATTATCAACAGTTTCAATTGTTCTTTGAGTAACTGTAGCCACTTCGGACAGCCTTGTTTCGTTTTTTGAAGCTATGTTATTGGTGCTATGTGTCAATTCAATATTGACGACAGATCCATGGCGACAATCCAATGATGATTTACTGACTTTATCAACAGATTTGTTTCGTAAGACTGTCATCAGGTCGGCAGGTATTATTACTTTTGAGCATCGGAATTTTTCAGTCTCGAACGCCTTTTTTCGTAATCTTGTCAGTGATGTAACGTTACACGTATGTCTGTCGATGTTGCTGTCGAAAGTCCAGAGGGACTCGTCTTTAAGTTTATTATTACAAATATTCAGGATTGATTGATTAATTGGAATCAATTGATTTGCATAGGTTTTTTTAATTCCTGAAATTACTTTCTCTGTTGACTTTTCAAATGAAGAATTAGATGTCGATAATTCGGTTTTGTTATTACTTACGCATGAACGAAGCTTTGTCCAATCTATAAACTCCATACGACCACGTCCACCGTACATGCTTCGAAAATGACCAAAATCATTGTTCTCATCATCGAAATTATTATCGGACTCATGCAGACGATTCAATAGGATTAACGGATCACGTTCATTGGAGGATTCATTGCCGCTTAAATGACTGCTGAGATGGTTTGGACTTTCTATATGATTGGATGGCGTTTTATATTTCAATTGTATTTTGCTCTCATTGCACGGCGACACATCTTTTATTAACGCGTTTGTATTATTTGTGCCGCTGGAATTTAAAGTCCGTTTTGAGACTTTTGATTTCGAAAACTCCTCGAGCAACTCCAGCAACTTTTTAACAGATTGCTTTTTAGTAGTGGACGCGTTTGATTTGTTATTTCCTAACGAATCATTTTTCGCCATATTTGAAGTATCGGGTGTACTCTTTGGGTTTAACCTTTGACACTCTAAATAGTGTTGATACGGTAAATTTCGAGGCCTGATACGAACCATGCTTCCGTATATTGCGAGATTCTGCTGGACCATCCAATCATTAATGTGTACGTCTTCTTCTTTTGAAGTGTCGACTAGTACCACTAACATCGAGTTGTTCTGAAATTATTGGAATAAACAAGTAAAATACAAGAATTACGGGAACAATTATAAGTTTTTTGTTCTATCAACAGTCCAATTAGATTATGTCCTTTAAGTATTATCATTTTCATAATTAATTCGTAATAACTCGTACCTCTGTGTCGATGCTTGTAAGGGATGCAACAACTGGACTACTATCTACTCTCTCTGCAAAAAGTTGTGTAACACCTCGCGTCCATTGAGATCCACTTCGTGGTTTTATGTTGTATAATCCACAGGGTATGGCTTGAGCTGGTAACCAGGAGAAGCTACGATGCAAGAAGTGAAGCTCTTCAGGTAAACAGGTTTTGAGAGTGCCGTAATCATAGAATTCAACCTGAATAAAAGAAAATATTATATACCAATATATCAATTTCATAGGACTTATATTGTTTTGATCAGTTCCTTGGAGACTATTATACTTACACTAACTTTTCCATCCAACTTAACATGTTTTACTATTGTCCTGTGCCATTCATTGTGATACTTGCAAGCACAATGTAATCCCTTAGCTAAGACAACCGGTGGGACTTTATATTGAGCAGCTCGGGCATAGTAAAAATCGCTATAAAAACCAAAAAAATTCACATTTATTCTATCTCAATTAATCAATAAAAATTAATTTCAAATTAAAGATTAAATACTCACTTAAGATCTTTCATAAGTGTTGTGAGCTTTAATGACTTTCGTAGCAGTCGAATCCAAAAGAATGATGGTGTAAAAATTTCCTCGACCAACACCTCTTCAAAGCCTTTTTGTCCACCTAATTCGGTAACACTTACCTGGCCGACGCTTTCTCCGTATGTCAGTACATCTGCAGGTATTAGTTGCGCAGAGATGTCTGGTGACTAATAAAATAATGATTAGGTATATCTAATTTTTCTTTAATTACCTCAGTATTAATTGTTATTTACAATTTGAGTGGGGAAAGGATCGACGTCGTCACGGTCCATGTAATAATAAGAAGCAAGATTTAGTTTTGGAGATGATCTCTTCTTTGTATGAGATTCTGGTACAGGATTCTTAGCATTGTACAGAATAAAATCGTCTCCTTCGATTGGCTGGACCATGTGGAAAATCTGTGGTAGATGAGCTGCAAAGTCACCAACACGTGAAAAACCCAGATCCACGTAATCCAAAGAAATTTGGTATTCATCCTTGTATCTTTGGGGTAATTCGGAGCACCATATACCATCAGGAAACTTTTGGATGAGCTTCTCCAATCGGAACTTCGTTCTAGTGTTTACCAAATCCTCTAAACTTTCGAAATCCGTTTTATATTGGTTTTCATGATTTTCTTTGTTCTCTTCGAACGTCTGATATTTAGGTTCATTTTTGTTTGGCCGCTCATCAGGTAGTGGAATATCATAGACTCCTTTCTGAGGACAATTCTCACCAAGAGCAGACTGATACATTGATTTATTGGATAGTTCTTGCACATGAATTTCATTTTTTATGCTACATGTATGATGCCATGTATTATTGGTGTGACAATTGACTGCATTTTCAGAGTTATTTTGTTGTGGTTCTATATTTTGATTAGGATGACTGCTGTTTTCCAGTACTTGAGATCTTGCTACACTCTCTTCGATAAAATTTGATATAGGCTTCTTGTAGTTGGTATTGCACTTTCTGTGAACGTCTGGAATATACCCAGCTGGTACAAAACAGAATGATTCATCCTCAACACCATCCTCAGAACCCGCAGGCATATACTTATTTGGTTCTTCTGACTTCGTTGCAGGTCTTGTTTTAGGCTGAGAATGAGAATTTCCTGAATTTGGCAAGCTCTGACTTCTCTTTTCAGCAGGATAAACCATGTTGCCTCTTATTACTACTTGATGTGATAATAGTGCCAGTTGTCTTATTACTTCATCAATGGTAACATTTAGATATGGTAACTTTACACGTATCTGGGACAAGATGTAATCCTTGCTTAATCCATTCGAAGTCTTTTTTACAATATTAATGATATCTTTTAGTATATCAGCTGGAATGTGTGCTACCACAGAATGTGTACCAGGAAAATTATAATTCGGACGAAAAGATTTCCCTCTTCCTGAACTTTTTTTAGTATCAGACTTTTGTTTTCCCACCATCTGATCGACATGCTTTACTTTGTCACTAACAACTGGGATGACAACATAAGAATTATTCCGTGACTCAACTCGAACTCTGTTTGGTATACTCAATAAGAAATCTAGTAGAGAACTATATCCCAGCCTTCGCCAGGGTATATGTTCTCCAACGTTTTCATAATATAATGTATCCAGTTCTTCTATTTTTTTATATCCTTTCACCGACACCAAGGAAGACAATATACACGCCTCAACCTCCTCCTTATTATTCTTAACAGACATTTTGGTATAACCATTGATCTACAGCCTCCTAGAAAAAAAGAAATAATAACTACAATAACAAAGAATTTCACGAATCTATAGCTATTGCAACCTGAACATTTCCAAATAGATTTATAATATAAAATAATTCAAATCTTGCATATTCATTTGTTATTTCTTATATTTTTTATATTATATTCGTACTATAAAGAAGCCTGTATCAGTTAATATAGATTATATCGAATAACAATTTGCACTGGACTCAGCGATATATCATCTAAAAAGCAGCGTCAAACATAGCCGAAACAAAGAAAGTTCTAAAGAGAATATAATTCCCGGTATTTTAACGTATCTTTATTCGAATAAATATTTTAATATTAAACATACGCTTTTTATTATTTATTTAATTTACTAATAAAGTAGAATTTCTTACCTTCCGCAATTTCGTACTTGGAATCCGCTGATATTCTTGCAATTTAACACGATACCCTTGCATGCGGCTACCACATTGTAGAATAGAATTACGCGGGCCTTTGCAAACGCTAGTACGTTTATACTTAACCATAGACTAATACAAAAACCTAATCAAGTATTGCTACTCAACGCTAAAAACTGACCCTTGTGAAGTTAGTTTACGATAGGTTGGTAAGCGCCCTTATTTAGTTAAATTTTGACCAATAACGAAACACGTTTCATTAGCGTCGCGTACAGTCTATAAATAAAATTGTTCCCAATGACAAAAACACTTGTTACGTTAGCGTAGTCATTTTGTTAGTATAAAAATAAAAAATTCGCTAATAAAAAGGCACTCTTGTATCATGTTTTTTTCTAGTTTTTGAGAATAATAGTTCTAGTTTTGATACCAATTAATGTTGCTCAAGAATGTTTTGTTCGACTACGTTCTTACTCGTAAGAATTCTCTAATGAAAATTGATATTTATCCAATTCAATAATTTTGTTTCAGCCTCGATACCAATTATCGTCCTTTTTTTTCATTTGACATTTTACATTCTTGCTCGGGACATGAATATAAATTAAATGAAGTTTAACAATACTAATTTGTTGTCTACTGTTCTACTAGCTGTGCGCTAAGAATAGATTATCTAAATTTTCTTCAGTATTATTGGCTAAATTCTAGAGAATCTGCTTTTAGGGCCGGTTCCAAAAAAAACATGGTTTATTGTTTAAACTCACTGTAACTGCACAGTTGGATAATTCGATACTTGCATTGGGAAGAAAAACTGAGTTTAAACAATAAACCGTGTTTGTGGAACCGGCCCTTAGTGCACATCGAGTGCAGTGAGTTGAAAATGGTATAAACTGCTGAGAGCCGAGTTCACGAAAATTAATCGAGGTTTAACTGGCAATGAGGGACCCGTATTTCGAAAATTTCCGAGAATATTTTAGGGACGTGATTATGCACTTTCATTTTTCTAAAAATACGCAAAGTAAATAGCTCTAAGCCAATTACGTGTTGGAATTAAAAGAAAGCAAATGAAACAATTGGCTAACACTTATTCACTTTTCGTAATTGTACGACAATAAAAATTTATAATTGAGCCTCAAAAATATCGGCTCCTGATTGATTAATCTCATACGTTAATGGATTACCCTTGATTAACTTTGATTAGACCAGATCTAACAAATTAACAAACAAATATAAAAAATATCTTACATATTCAAGTTCACGATAATTTACTAAACTATAAAATAAGAATATACGACAAATTAGAAAATAAAAAAGGCTCAAAACATAAGAAACTATAGCATTAATATTATTTATAATTAACAAATATCAATAGTTGAAAAAGAAAAGTATTATTTATATACACATCGCAGATCATCATTAAATTAACATAATTGAATGACGAACCTGTATAGTTCTAATTTGAATAGCAATCAGATAATTATTAAAAAAAACTATCGAAGTAAACACAAAGTAATAGTTATACATCGGCTATGCTACAATTTCCTACTCTAGGATATAACGTTTATGTATCTAACATGTTTTATAACAGAACATTTTAACAGTGCCGATGTATACCTGTTCGTTTATGTTTCCTAGGAGGTTATCCTCGTTTTAATTAATGCACTAAGGTAAAAAAAAAACAAATCTATTATTAAAACTCAGAGAGACTTAACACAAACAATACGCGAAACCTGAAATACATCGGACTGAACAGCAAAAAGTGAAGGCACATAGGACACCAAAGGATTAACGAAGAAAATAATTATTTAATTAAAAAATGACTGTTTCTTATGACATTTGTCATTATATTTATTACTTACACTGATAACATCCAGTCAGTGTTGAGTATTTTAGAGTAGCTGTATAATTTCACAGTAATATCATACGATAACGATATTACACGTGAATATATTGATGTTAGTTTATTGATAAGTAATCTTAAGATCTAATTTCAAAACTTAATGTATATAGAAAATAATGAATACACGATGGCATATTGAAAAAAAAGCCTTCCATCCATTTTTGTTATCTTATTTATTTTAGACAGTAATAAATGCTAGTTGGGGTGGAAAGCAATTCGATCTTCCATCCATGTATATTAGGGCCGGTCTGTTTGCCTGGTGGTGGTTCAGTGCGGCACGCCGGTGCGCTGTTCACACTGATCGTAGCTGCTTGTTGAGATACTAGGCAGTGAGCAGGCATCAGTAGCCCTTCGGTAGCATTGGGCTTCGGATGAGAGCGTCACGGTAATAAAGTAAATTTTAAAAATGGCCCCGTCGTGCTTCGAAGTGATTCTGGTTGCCTTCATTCTGGTGCTACCATTTCTTTACGAGACGAGCCGCACCTTTCGATACTACTTCAAGTTCCTTATGTATTACGGTATCGTGATGGCCAACGCGGTACTCGTCATTCCCGTCATGATGTTTCGGCCCGGGAACGTCAAAAATCTTCTGTTAGTAAGAAAGACAATACCATAGCTTTGTCTTTGTTCTACCTTCTTTTCAATTACTAACAGACAACTGCGAATCGCGTATGTTTCTTTGTTCCTTGTGTATATTTGAGGGATGAAGTAATTATTATTGATTTTGTAATTCTGTTTTCATATCGTCTAAAATATATGTAGACGATTGATACTTGGTGAATTTTGAAAATTTTATTAGTAAGATGCTTCTTAGATGCGATTCATTTTATTCTGATTTTTTAAATATAATTAATACAGAAAGGTATTCTGATATTGAAAATTGATCCAGAGGAGTTTTATTATTGTTTTAGCACATACTCAGATTTTGTCTTACAGTCTAGGTATCGATTCATCATTTTATTTTGGTATATTTTACATTTTTTGGAAATGAGATAACTCTAAAAATGTCAAATTATTGAACTTTATGTTGTTTGTCACTTTTCGCTCTATGAGTTTTTATTTTAGTTCTTTGTTGACATAGAATTGGACTACTTTATCATTGATTGTAACTGTACACATGAGACTAATGTAATGTTAAAGGAATAACATAGATTTTACTATTAATAGGATTTTTTATTAATGTTTTCAGATTGGCTTCCTCAGTCTGTCATCATGTCAGCACATTATTGGGACTGCGTTGGGAACTTAGAGGTCGAGAGCATTTGGAAAAAGAACGAGCATGCATTATTGTGGCAAATCATCAGAGTTCATTAGACATATTGGGAATGTTTGACATATGGCCAGTAATGGATAAATGTACAGTAGTAGCCAAAAAGGAAATATTTTATGCATGGCCTTTTGGTCTTGCTGCCTGGCTATGTGGATTAATATTTATTGATAGAATGAATTCGGAAAAAGCACGATCAGTCATAAATACAGCTACGAAACATATTAAAGATAAGAAGGTAATTTGCAAGCAATATCAAATAATATTCTGTTTTCACGAAACCTCAGCAATGAGAGAAAGAAATTTTAATTCATTATTATCCTCAGATTAAACTCTGGGTGTTTCCGGAAGGCACTAGGCACAACACTGGAGAAATACATCCATTTAAAAAAGGTGCCTTTCATGTTGCTATCAGTTCTCAGCTGCCTATCTTGCCTGTAGTCTTCTCCTCCTATTACTTCTTGTCAACTGAAGAAAAGCGACTAGATGCTGGTACACGTTACTTTTATATAGATTATACTAATCACATAATGTTTGATTGACATTAGT
Source organism: Hartigia nigra (assembly GCA_031001745.1). Taxonomy (NCBI): domain Eukaryota; kingdom Metazoa; phylum Arthropoda; class Insecta; order Hymenoptera; family Cephidae; genus Hartigia; species Hartigia nigra. Next base: position 355,472 of record JARPRG010000478.1, on the reverse strand, counting down.
ATAATTATCACTTCTTTAATTCCAGGACGTGTTGTCATAACGACGCTACCGCCTATACCAACAGAAGGATTAAGTAAGGATGACATAGAAGCTCTCATGGAGAAGACCAGGAAGGCAATGTCTGACGTATTTCATGCGACAAATCGTGAGGTCCAGCTGTCCCTGGCAGCTTCCAAACAACACGTACAATAAACGACTTTTGTCGGATTCTCCTTCAGCAGCTCATTTTTCAAGAAACAGATCTTAATCATTCGAGAGGACGTTATACGAAGTCTCCGCCAAGGAACCAAAGACTTGTGTGTATATTTTTAATCTTTAACATTTATTTAGGCACGTAGCTTTCGGGACCTTTATATACAAATTAGAGACAAAGATATCTTCCGCTTTATTGTGTTACTCGTTAGACCTTTTGAACATTCAGGGCAACAAACAATACATCGCAATCACGGAATGTATAATTATAATGCATTTCTCTTACAAAATTCGTACATCGCGTTCATATAGAATCGTGATGGATTTCGAGTAAGTTTTCAAGTTCCTCCATAAAGCAACCCCTTGTCATGACATTGTATTAAAGGGATCCAATGAAAAGTGTGAAAGATTCTATTTTTTCTCTGATGCAAGTAAAACTTACGACTGTTCTACTATTGTCAGTAGTAGGTATCCGAAGGCTCTATTATATTTGGAATGAGTAAATTTTATATTGGGATCTATTCCACTGGATGCGATAGTTTAGAATGGTCCTATGGGCTTTTATTAGATAAGAGAAATAATGGAAAAGAGATATAATGAATATTTTACTGGCTCGCATCATACGCACAAGCGTGCGTTGTTTGCCTGGCGTTTCATTTATATTTATCCTAATTTTACTATAAGAAATAACATTTAGCTAATTTTTCTAATTCAAATTTAACGTGCGTTTAGACTATTTACGGATAATCGTTTATAGAGAATAAGGCCTCCGTGTACTATTGAGTAACAATACATCACAGCGATGAATAAGTCTTAAATAAGGATATTTGAAACAAAAATATGGAAAAAAAAAAGTATCTTAAGATTAGATACCAATATACATACATAGTCTCTTTCTATTTGTTTAGTTACCATACAAGGAAAGTCAATATTTATTAGGATGTCTCGAGGAAGCAAATGCTCTTATCGAGTAAGAAATTTATCACAGGACACGAATATTGAAATTTTATTTTAAGAAAGAACCAAAGATTGATTTTGCAATCAAATTATTGCTATGCGTATCTATCGATGTTTCGAAGAAAAATATTTGATTAACGATACCAATGCATGTTAGATTAAATTTAAAAAACTTTCTTAAGCAAACCTCGCTATGATAAAACGACACAATTTAAAGTATTCCAAAGCGAAAGAGAAAAATGTTGCCATAATCTTTAGAATAATCTCTCTAAAATTCTAGTAATTTAAATTGAGATTTTAAATTGAACTTTATCATTTTTTTTACGTTCTATTTAATTATCAGACTTACACTACTTCCTCTTCTTGCCTCTATGCTACTAATATTATATTCTCTCATTTGATTTTCCAGTCCTTTTACAGGTAACTCATAATGGATCGTAGAAGTTTCTGTATTACATAGACACAGTATTGACACTATATATATTTTCATGAATTTCAAGTTTACGTTACAGAATAGATGCGGCAATGATATTAATAGCTGATACTTCCTCTTTGATTTCTCCTGTAAAGTTTAAGGTGAATCGATGACGAATGATGAAGTAGAAGGATCGATGTACCAGTGCCAATGTTATTTTACACGAAACTTTTCCTTCATGTATTTTATTCATGAATGAAATTTGCAAATTTACCTTATTTATCTTATTACTTATTGGTTAATCTTATTTTTATATTACTAATTCACGGATCTCAAGACGCATCCATTTATTAGGCACGACTCCATAAAGCGCGAGAGTGTTTTATGCAATTGCCATCGCAAACCAAGGATGTACATGTGCGTTATTAAAATTTGTAGGGGGGCCGTTTAATGGATTGGATTGAAATTGATGGGAAAAAATATAAAAATGAAATATTGAATCCGCGAAATTAATTTTTTTACGACGGCAAATGCATAGCTGGTGCGGTGGTGCCTCTAATGTAAATCTGCTTGCGTCGATATTTATTTAAAAAATAAGTTTTCCTTGTTTCTATAATCGATAGGATTGCTAAAAGGAAAATAAATATTCAATACGCGAATTTTGATGTAATCGTCCAATTATTAATGGAGCCAAAGAATTTTTTAATCAAGCTGCGTACGACGCACAGATTAAGTGAAACGTATTGTTAGAATAAAGTCGGATTGGTATATACGAATTATTTAACATGGCGGAAACACAAGGAGAATATTGTGAAAGTATGAAAGATGCATTGGAGAATGTGGGAGAGGATCGAGGAAAAAGCTCGCTGATTTATATGAGAACATTTTTAATTTTTATCATCGAGACGAGACTATATCTATGTCCGTTGTTTTCGCATCGCTTGGAAGTGTTTTATAAACTCCAGAATCTACTAGAGGAACATTAATTATTAAATATTGTACACCAAACTGAATTGTGAGTGGAGAATTATATTAAAAAAGATAAAAAAAAAACTTAAGTTTATATCAAGAACATGTCTTATTATTGAACTTATTTTAATTGAAGGTACAATTTTGACAATACAGCTATTTGTTGTCTTTAATAGTACTAGGGAAATTAATCTCACTTTTTTAATTGCTATTATGACATACATCATTAATTCCTTCATAAAATAAAACATTCTGTACGATTGGCTGAGCTTTTTAATGCGTATCTTGTCCCATTTTCATACACTTCAATTGTGTGCTTCTGCGTTATAAAGATTTTAATCGTAATGTGCATAATGATACTGATGTTTCACAGATATAAAAAAAAAAAAAACATTAAAAGGTTTCTTGGAAACTGAGCACTTTTGATTTAAAAAAAATATTTAAATGAACGTTATAATAAAGTTCCATCTCTCAAAGTGGAAATCATTTATGTTCTAGATAGTTCACGATATATCTATAACCACAGCATTTTCGTTTATTTCAAAAGCAAATCTTGCTTTTACTGTTAGATATAGCATTTTTTACAATGAAGGAAAATCGCCAAGACCTGACGCTTTTTTCTCTTGACTTTCTGTCCATGCTTTGGCTATCGTTTTCTTTATCTCATCGTCTCCATCCTGATACATTTTTTTCATGAGATTCATGAGACTTGCTCCTGGGTCATTGTCCTCTCCTACATCAGGTACAGATGGTGCTTTGGCTTCAGTAATTCTTTTTTCTATTCCAGTGACATGAGACCAATTCTTACTAGATTTTTTTGCTAAGAAGATAGCAATCATATCTGACTTAATTTTAATATAACTCTTCTCTGCATCAATCTCTTCGCAAAGATTATTGATAGGAAGGTGGTAATTTCTGTTATCCAATCCAAGAACATGGAGATCTATCGATTTATTAGTAAAGTTGCAAAACACAGCTTCCTTAGGTAGGGATTGTACATTCTTTAAAGTAACGTACAGCTTTATGTACTTGTCAGACTGATCCCATGCATAATTCTTTAGCTTGACTTCGTAACATTTAGGCCCTGCATTGGGTATATTTCCAGGCTTACTCTCAATCTTATTCTGCTCCACTAGCTTTGCCAATTCAGTTTCAAGGCGCCTGACTTCAAGACTAAGAATGTCTTTCGACCTTTGTCGACTTGCTTGTTTCAACAAAGCATTCAGCTCCTCAACGTCCAATTTTATCTAAACAAAAGACAAGTGTATGTCAACTTTCCGATCACTTTAAATACCGATTTTAATTGATTGTAAGTACCGGTTATATCTTATACACAAGAACTTACTACTGATGGTTAATGAAATTATAATATTCTTACCTCGTCAACTCTTGAAGTCATTTTTCTGTGTTTTTGCAAATAAACAGAATATTTTAAGGATAACTTGATTCTCTTCAATGATACACTAAACACAAGTTCAACGTTGTTCAACGTGTTTATCGCTTGGCAATGATTACGACTGAACCACTAACAATGACGACTGCCGTCGAATAAGAATGTTCTAGATGTGCTGCGAAATTCTGGGCTAAATCATTGCTGAATTTCATCTCATAAGTTTGAAAATTCAAGCATAAATATATATATTTGTAAGACCATCATTATGTACTAACATCTCATGCGCGGTTGTTTTCAAGTTTTTTATAATTAAAGCAATTAATTATTTAAATAATTATGAGTTTATAGAAGAGAATCAGTCGCAGTATATCGGACCGTATATAATTAACATCCAAATATTACAATGTAAAGCTGGTGAAGACGAAGAATATAATTTACATTAACTTAGATATGATTGAATTACACTTTACATATTTATTATTATTTATTTATATTTTGATGGTTAATAAATTACACAAATTGTTCATTCTAAAACATTTTACCGCCATTGTTTATATAGTACCGGCACTCCTGAAGGGGCAGCACTGTAGCTCTTTGATGAAAAATGATTGGTGCGTTTGAAATGCAATGGTCGGGACGCAGTGTTTACGCGCATATTCAATAAATGTAAATATTATTTAAAAAATGAGCGAATGTATTGGATCTATTATAAGAGATATGAGTGAAAAAAGTCCACAGTCACAGAAAATTATTCACAAACGAAAATCTGTTATATTTCAAAGGCGCTCGCTTGCACCTCCTATAAAAGGTGAGATAAATTCACCGATCTGGAGGTTATGTTATGTTCTCTTTGCTTGGTAGTTAAGCATCTATTTGGATCCTTACTGTAACTCCAAAATAATCTATTTTGAACTGTTTTTAGATCCTAATCTTACTACCAATTGCAATAATGACAAAGAATTATTTCATGACGAATGTACAAATGATAAGGATATTGATGAGACTTTTAATTTGCAAGAATACATAGAGAGTCTGAAGCAAGAAAGAAAGTTATGGCAAGAAACATTAAGCTCCAGAAAAAGGCAACGAAAAGAACTCACTAAACAGAAAGAGAATATACTACGTTCTGGACAAGATCTCGACTTGAATGTTCTTTTAGAAAGTGAAAGATCATTTTTGTTAGCACGACCGAATTATGAACAAATTTGCAGGAATGGTATAAAGTTAAGTGAAGTTACGGACAAAGTAGTACTCTTGAATAAACATGTACACAAACTGAACAACATATTTATCCAAAAGATGGAAGACAAAATTGACGACGTTACCATGACAATTGTCAGGGAAACAGAATAAATTGTACATTATCCATAAATTCATTTATTATGTGGTGCGACTACTTTGTATACAATACTTTAGAAGCCAAGCTATATTTGAAGCAACGGTTGTACCACAATAATGCTTCTGCGCCACTTGCAGCTTTCAAAATTCTCCACTACCTTGAATCTTTTTCATAATACGTTGCTCCAATCAGGTTCAAGAAGTTAATCAAGATGTTTTAAGACAGAATATTTTAACACTGTCATATACTTCTTGATAACGTTTTTCTCAAGCTATTGGTATATGTATCTAGTTATTGTTAGACACAAAATACATAATTGTACATAGTATAAAATACTTATATACAAATGTTTCATTATCCAGACTTAGCATCCTGCGTTATTAAAATATTCTGCGTACTAATAAAGTAATTTTTAAAAAATAAGTAGCAAACAAGAACTGAGAATTTACAATAATACTGTCCTCGATGGCGTAAGTGGCGCTATCGCTTTACTTATCCGTTCCACATTTCAAAATAACATTAGCTTCTGTTCGTTCTCATTTCGAAAAATGAGTTGCCTCATCAAGTCTTTAGGTACTCTATAATTGAGCACAGTAGCTGATAGAGTTGTCATCTATGCAAATGGAAGCTCTTTCGTCTCGCTGCTTTCTTTTCTCTTTGTGCCAGATACTCCTTTCTTGATGTGCTGCTTCGTAATTCCAGGATATGATTTATTTTACGCACAATTTCCTCCGCCGTTGCGGAATCGGCCTCAAAATCATGATTTTTGAAAGATGCTGACTGATGAAGTGAATGATGTCCCCCTGAACCTATCGCGGATCAATAAAAGACATTGATTTAATTAACAATTTTTTAATCAATGATTTTAATTTAAGAATTCAAGTTTTTCAAGTATATTACCTATAAAGGCATCCAAGGTATTGGAATGCGGCGTATATACCAATGTGAATGTTGTCTTTGGTCCTTTGTTCTCAGTCAATTCACACCAAGCAATATTATCTATGTGATAGCTAACGGCACGTTGTCTATTCCAAAACCGTCCCGCACCTTTCCCAGTTAGAACTGGATCGATTTCAATTTTTTCACCGGAAATTCCCAGATGAATTTCAGTCTTTGCTCTCACTTTATTGATTATGTGTACCCTGTAATGATAATTTGTTGTTACATGTTCCGTCTAAAGTTTGACAAACATTTCTTACCTATATAATTGATATAGAGGTGCTTCCATCGCAGTAGTATGACCTTCCATTTTAGCTAAGTCTTCCGCAACCTTTTCCTGCTCTTTTTCCTTTCCTGCTTGATCATCCTCATCCTGTATTTCTATAGGTATAATTGTATTGTGTCTAGCTCTGTCACTGGGCTTCATTTCTACAAGACCCAATGTGGTAAATTCGAACTTCGATATAGTTTCTCTAGGATCTAAGCAGGGAAAATCCCAATCGACTTCACCGTCATCTTCGGTAATATAAAGACCATACTTTGTAATGTCTTCTCTGAATGAAAAATCTTATGTAAGCTACATAGCACATTCAAAATATTTCTATGAAATTAAGTTAGAACTTACTTCAATGGATGATCTGGATGTTCACTTGCATATTTGAAACAGATTAAACCTATGAACTCTTGAACTTTGGCAGTGGCTATTACTACAACCTGCAAAGGATACGCCCGTTGCTCCTTAGGCAGCATGGACATGAATATTCTATATTTTCGTGCTAGGATTCCAACTTGTGCCTAGAAAATAAAAATAGTTAAAACAGGAAATTGTTAATAACTTCAATTCGATTTGATATACTGAATATGTAGTAACATTTGCATACATTTCCGTCAAATCGGGCATAATCGATGAAAGCATTTTGTGGAAGATTTGGACATTTCTCTAACTGTTCCGATAGTAAGGAGTGTCGTCTGCTTGTTTTTTCTTTTTTCTTACGAAAATCCTTTCGCTGAAAGAGTTCTGACTGTTCAGCTAAAGATATATTCCCTGGATTTGGTTCCCATTTTACATGTTTTACTTTAGCAGCCTTTTTTCGCTCCAGATCCATTTTTTCTAAGCGTTGCGCTGTATTTGAACGGTGTCTATGGCCAAAATCCATTTCTAAACATACCAAAATTCACCGATACTAATAAAATCAGAACATGAAATGGTATCGACAGATACTCGATACTATATACCAATAACAAATTTAATGTACCCATTGGTATGTCGTATGACTCTGCCAAAGTATCTAAATCTTCATCATCGCTATCTTGCATACCTGGATAACAATTCAAATATCCATTGGTCTTGAGTTGCTTTGGTAAATCCTCTCCAAGCATGACCACTTCACACATTCCTTTGAAATAAAATACCGTATAATTAAATTTAGAAACATTACTGATTTATTTTCATATTACACTCAGTAAGAAAACATTGAAATTGCCGCCATTTACAAAGGACAAGATAGTACATTTCCAATAAATGAATGTCATACTTTTTTTTCATAATGACAGCTCCTTAATTACAAACCTAACCTAGAACAATTTCATTTCACACCTGTATCATCTGTGGATATAAAGCTATCTCTGATGTGCGACAAGAGCCAATGCTGGTTATCGTAAAGAGCCATATCTTTATATGATGCACTACTGACTATACAGTGATTGTATTAAAAAATGCCACAATTTTCTCATTTCCGTGAGGAACACCGCATTGATTTCCAAGCATCGCATTGCTTAATAAGTTCGCATAACATAATGAAGATGGTGCAACATCACAATTTCATAATAAAGATGGTGCTCAGCAAGCAAAATAAGCGACAATAGGTTGTCCAGGATATCACAGGGTTCTGAAACCCTAGTACGGACAAGAAGCGCATGATAACATTGAGAATGACTTTAACGTCATGCCTTCCATAAAGTAATATAAAAAATTATAAAAATTAATCATTACGTGACTAATTGGAACATTTTAATTTTTACTTGGGAAATGTTTTCTTTATAATTTAAAATAATATAATGTAACAAAAATATTTACAAAATTTGTATAATATATCTTATTCAAAAAAATTATTGTCTACAATATACTTTATACACTGGCACACCAAATTGCGTTCGTGCTGAATCGAACGCGACAATAATCGATTTAATAAATGGGTACGATAAGGTTGACGTTTTTTACTATTTTGTGGAATTTCGCTAGCTTTACGCTTATTGGATTCATAGCTTTTTTTCATTTCTTTGGATTTTTTATATATTTTTGTTTCCACCGAAGGAGTCGCGTCAGGTTCTGGAGATTCATGTTTCAATTTTTTAATAGGAACCTCTTCAGGGGCCTCGTCTAAAAATATTCATGAATTAATTGACATAATTTGCGAAATCGCTAGTTATAAAATTAATTACCTTCGTTAGAGTCACTGCCATAATCAGCAACCAGACCAACACATCGTTCTGTCTTAATTATAGGTTCGATTGTTTCCTCATCATCAGAAATATTGCTATTTTCCTCTTTCACTATTTCTTCCAGTTGTGTCTCCTCCGGGATCACCTCATCATCAAGGATTCGTGAATCCTGAAGAATCTCTAAAAAGAAAGGAAACAAGTAATTTCCCAATAGGTAAATGAAGTAGAAAAAACAAGTCAAAGTAAAAAAAAATTTACCTGTTCCAGGAAAACACACAAGACCCCTGTAAAGCTGTACTTGTGAACACTTCTGAACATCCTCAACGTGTCCTGTTCTTTTTCGAAATTTTCTTTTTCTTTCTTTTGGCATCTTTGCTGGCTTCTCTTTCGACAATACACGTTCCTGTCGAATGATCTCACCACGACGAGCCTTCTCAGCCTCTTCGGCCTTTCTCAATTCGATATTGGCCCTCGTCGGGTATCTCCTACAAAAACAAAGCCCGACAAAAAATTAATTACAATAAATCCATGGCCACTTAATACGCAAACATTTAAGACAGATAGTAGATTACACGTAATCCTACTTACTTTTTTCTTTCAGCAATCCACTTCTGCACGTCCTCAGGAGTTGAGAGATTTTTTATCTTCTGGTAGAGTCCAGTGTAATGTTGCATTGATATATGTTTCTCTATCAGTTTAGGATGAGCTTCAAAAATGCATCCGTCAATGCCACAGATGCGATGTTCTGTTTTATGCTTGGCCAGCGTATCCTTGGTTGTGAATTCTCTGTCGCAGACCTCGCAGTAGTGTTCTTCCTCCTCATTACTCGTGTAATTATCATCTCGTATGTCGTACAGTTCACCGTTGTCCTCCTTGTATAGATGTGCCTGTAAATTATTTTCAAGAAATACTCTATTCGTAGGGCTCATGGACAGACATTCTATCCACCCCAATGAATTAACAAAAAATTCAATAACGGAGAGATGCAATAATTATTCATTTTCTCCCTTTTCCCTTATCATTATTGAAAGAGCTACCCCGTGCCCTCAAGAAGTGCTCTTACGTACAGCCCATGTTTGCTATCACTGTTAATTAAAATATTGTTACCACTGTTAATTAAAATATTCAGTATTTCAATATTTGTTCTATTCTTTAAATTGTATATCTACAGGGGCAGATCGTAAATGCCTATTAAAAACAGAGAAAGAGTTCAATAATCTTTTTTTTTTAATTTTCAAATTATTAGACTGAAATGCTTACCAGGCAATTCATCCACTTCCCGTGTTTTAGTAAATAGAATTTAAGCTGTTCGGCCTGTTTCTTCAAAATTATGGGAATAATCGCCTCCGGGTGACAATCTCAGAAGAGAAAGACTGATAATAACGCTCTTAGCTCAATCAACATTTAATTAGTAACAATTCTCCACGTGAGAGATTCTATTATTATTAATAAGTGCACAATGACAGTGAATCATGTATTTTAAATATCAATCAATATATTCAAATAATTATTAACGTATCCATTGAGCAATCTTATCCAATGTACATATACTTAGTGATTTTTGATGTATTAAAAATGTATGCCAAATAATTGATTAATCTCTAGGAGAGAGACAAAACAACGATAATTATAAGAATAAAAAGAACAAGAAGAAAGAGACATACGTCAATTAGAACTTGTAGAAATATGATTTATTCTTACATTATGAATGTTAAATACAAATTTGTCGCACTTGCGTCCGTTATATCCTATATATATACTTTTTCGTTAACTGCTTTTCTTTTTCTCTGTTTAAATCTTTCAATATTGATTCGTCTTCAATAAACGTTTAATGGTCAGTGTATCTGTTTTTCAATTTATTTTAAACGTACACAGTGCGTGCTTTATCCGTCTGCGATCGCCAATTGTATTCTGTAATATCTTTTTTCTTTGCACTTATTACCGTTAAATTACACAACGATTTACAAACAATGATTGAACGTCTAAGAGAAAGAAAAGAAAAAAAACGGAGAATTTTAGAACGTAATTTTATGATTAGGGGAGTGTAGGGGAGGGGGACAAATGATAAGAAAAAGAAAGAAATTTAAAGTCTATGGTAGGTATTTTACTTTAACTTTAACTTTAACGTTATCTTTACTTTACTTTGTAAGTATTAATTAATGAAATTACTTCAAGTAACGGCAAGTGGAATGCGTAGCCCGAAGCAATGCGCTGACCGAAGAGCAATTAAGGAGCCTTCGAAGATTGAGAATCTACGAATAATTAGAGATACGTGCCCTTTTCGATGATATTACAGGAGGAAGAGACAGAGTAGGGATAAGAGAGAAAAAAAAAGAAAAATAATGTTAGAGAAAAAGAAAGGCCTATTAACTAACATTAACGATAATACTAATAATAATAACCACGATATTGACGTGTCGTTCGAAGGCCAACTTTGCTTCCCGGACGTTATTAATATATGTTGTAAATCGATCATTTAAATTCCCTGACAATGATATACTAATACTTTTGTCACGTGTTATCTTTATATTTCTGTTCATTCTTTTTCATTCTATTATTTTAACGCGTTGGCTTACTAGTTTATTTGTTTGTTATTTGCTATTTGTAAAAAAGGAAAGAAAACGCGGCAAAGCCCCTTTGCTTATTCTTTGCTTAGTTTTTTACTTCGTGGTCTATTTTATTTTTTATTACTAGTAAATATTTGTATTCAAATTTCAAAATCCCAATTGATAAGAATTTCGTGACCGTAGATTTCCTTGTGTATTTAACAAATATTTGTAAGTGACACAAAAGGGTACACCATTGGAAAAACAAAGATTTTTATGATGTAGTAGAATCATAAAATTTGAAAAAACATGCGATTTTACATTAAGGGTTTTTTTTGGGTATGTAAAGTATTTGAAAATATAGACAATGCGACCAGAATTAACGATTGACCATTGATATATTGGCCCATTACGACGTGTCCTTCAGATTGTGCATAGTGATTATATTAAATTTTAATAGTTTATATACATCTATCTCAATTGACCGATTATATAAATAAGTGGCTAAGTTTCGTAATGATTATGCAAAATGGTTGTCATTTAATTCATTCGTATATACAATTCTATGATTTTCGAACAAATAATATAATAATCTGGCGAGAATTAAACTTTAACCATTGGACGACTTGAAAATATCTTGAGCTTGAAATTCGTATATTTTTTATTTTTTTGTTCTAATCAACTGACGATAGCGAAATACGATTTTTTGCAACACACAGAGACATAAAAGGGACTCAGATTTGATAAAAAAAAAAAAGAATTTTGATAGGCAAAGGGGCCAGACCGTAACAATGATAATAATCGATTACAAAGTCGCTAAGAGACTGATCGACGGCTAACGCTAGGGATATCCGGTTCGATACGATCTCCACTTATTGATCGTAACGCGAAATAGAAAAAAAAAGAGAAAAAGAAAAAGAGGAGTAGCCTTGAAAAGCTTAGGACTGTGCCCGTTCGCTGGAAGGCTGCGTCTCCTCCGCAAGCTCCATTTGCTCTGATTGCTCAGTCGCGCTCTCTGTTTTCTGAACACCCTCGGATTCAATTGTACTCTTATCCTGAACTGTTTTCTGACCACCCTGTAAACCAAAGCAATCCATGAACGTTGCTGATCATGCCAATGGGGCCGTGACGTATTTTTTTGATACTCTTTTTATAAGAATGATTGACATTGGTTTGAGCTTTTTTTTTGGCTTCTTTTTCTTCTCTTGCAATAAAATTTTAGTCTTTTTAGTATCGTGGCCAAATTAAGGAAATTTGAGCGACAGTCTTGAAAGTCTCCACACTAAAAATCAGGGACTTTCGCCATGCAACACACTACATATTTGAATGAAGAGGGTACTGCGCATTATCCTCATCCTGCGAAGGGTGAACTCCTAGTGGAACGTAGTGAAGGGCAGCAATGTTTTTTAGCTGCTTGTAATGTCAATAGAAATTCACACTCTCTGAAGGATATACGGATTATGTGAGACACTCTGTATACGGTAAATTATAAATCTATGTAGGTTTTTATTTTGAAGTTTAACATACCTGTTCAGGATGCTTCGCCAAGTACTCATTCTTTGCGTCGCGGATCATCCTGGTAACTTTGTTTCGAAGGTCTTTGAATTCTTCCCATTCCTTTGCATCCTTGTTCTTCTTTGCTTTAGCATAGAGCTTGTTCTTCTTTTGGATTTCACTGCGTATCTCGTCGGTCATCCATGGCTTCTTTAATTCCAGTTCCTAGACAATACAAAATATTTTCATAAGAAAACTTTACAATCAGATGTTCCACTTTAGAGCAGAAATAAAGAATTGAACATGCCTCTAATTTGCTGACTTTCTTCGCATTGTTCATAACTTTTCCCTTTGGGTTCACTGCACCTGGAGGAAATCTGGGTCTCATGTGTGGCAATCCTTGGGGTGGTGGTATACCTCGAGGACCTGGACGCATAAGAGGACCTCGAGGACCCATGCCCCTGGGTCCCATCATAGGTGGCATCAAAGGAGGTAATCCTCTTCCTCTAGGTCCAAATAGCGGTGGTGGACCAGGTCTTGGTGGACCAGGACGTGGTGGTAGCATTCTTTGTCTCATTGGTCCAAACATTGCACTGATTGGAGGAGGCATTCTTGGTGGCATACCAGGTGGTGGTAATCTGCCTCCAAACCTGGGAAGTGGTGGACGCATACCTGCAGGAGGCATTCTAGGTCCAAGTAGCGGTCCTCTATTCAATGGACTCATTTTCCAAAGAGATTCTAAGTCACAAAACACAGAATAATCAATAAACATTGTTCAACATATTCAAAGGAATATATAAGACCTAATACACTATAACATTACAGTATTTTTAATAGCAGCAAAATATAAATCAGTGTTATTGCATGAGCAACGCATTTTCTATTAAAAGGTTAAAAGTTCCTTATTCACTTACTGAGGATTCGAGTAATGTAGACTCCGCAGAACTTCCAGATACCACTGAAGGTTTAAAAACACACTGACTTGTTATTTTATTGAACAATAATTGAACACCCACTGTTTATCGACGCTAGTAATTATAAAAATATTATGAGCGTGTACGGCACAAGCGAATTCCAACTCGCCATTAAAGAGTCTGTTTCATGAAAGTTCATTCGCTTGGTAGGTCCACGAAGGAGACTTCCGGTTTGGTCCCATTTACAATTTACACAAAAAAGGTCATTCTTCTCTGGCTATGTTTTCATCAGAGTCCAAGAACAGTTCAAATTGCTTCAAATACAGCACAAATTTACACATTTCCGACATAAATATGTTTGTTTCATACGACCAAATTAATTAACTTTACTTAAATGCTTCAATAATCTTCTGTTTCTGTGCATTTTCTCATTGCATAGAAATATAATGAATTATAATCTACGAACAAGCAATAAATCTAGATAAAGATAGAGAAGAATTATGATTACAGAAATCGTAATGGGACAACTTGTTATTTTTTGTTTCTATTTAATAATTGATCTTACAGTATTATACATATAAATCAATTTCTGTTTTTAAAAACTGCAGGTATTCTCAACTTCTGCCATCTATTGACAATTTTATCTAAGCGTTTAAGCAACTGACGGAATTTCCAGACATTCCGACGGCCACTCCGAGCATAATCTGTAGACATCTTTTTTGTTTGCGTTTTGCTTGACAGTTACAAGGATAACGTACCATTTGAAAATTAAATGTAAAGATTTAATGGCCGCTTAAAGGTCCTCTGAAAGGTGCACGTTCTTCCTCCAAGCAATCGATTGATCAATTGCACGTTTACTGGTTCATCCATTGTACTTGCAGAGTGTCAAGCCTAAATAAAAGTATTTGACTAACAGTTTCAAGCAAGCGCCTACGAGGTAAGACGTCTTTTTTGTCGATGATTCATTACCGAATCCAAAATCATTATAGTAGCGGGAACAATCTTGCCAAATGGAATTATTTTCGAGTATAATTAGTTACCATTAACATTTATAAATGAGATTATTATCCAGAGTTCTCTATTTTGATGAAAATAATTCGGTCATATTGGTTATAGATAGTCTTACTAACGCGTACGACAAATAATCTGCAGAATGGACCAGAAGATTTTAAACAGCATTCTTTTGATCATTTTCATGTTGTCATTTCAATGATTAATCTTTGAGTATTTAAATAACGTAATAGAGCTATCTCTGCAGTGTCTTGTCCAGCTAGAAACGTTTGTAATTTAGGATTTATCAGAATATTTGTTATTGAAGTTTAATGCTGTCAATGTTATCATTTTATATTTTAATAGCTTATTTAAATATTATTTTAGTGTGTTTGCCATGGAGGAGGACACTGAATATACTAAACTATCTGTGGAAGACAGATGCGTGCACAAGGTGAATAGTTATGTTTTATATATTTTTATATATCCGTTGCATTGTTATTTAAATTTATGATCTTCAACAGCTTTGGAAAGCAAGATTGCACGGTTATGAGGAATGCGCCAAGACCTTTAGAACAATCGACGACGAGAAGTCACCGGAGTGGAACAAATTCTTGGGTCTTGTAAAAAAATTTGTTGTAGACAGTAATGCTGCTGCGCAAGAAAAAGGTCTTGAGGCTGTTCTGGCTTACGTGGAGAATGCTGCTGCAGCTGGAAAGTATGTTCATTGAAAAAGAAATAATTTCAATAATTTTGAAACCTTTATTTCATGAAATTTCTTATCAAATTTTTATCAAATTTTTAGAACTGTCGGAGAAGTCATGAATGGTATTGTAACCAAGTGCATTGCTGCACCAAAGGCTAAGACCAAGGATCTGGCTGTACAAATTACACTCATGTATATTGAGATTGAGAAGCACGAATCAGTCCAGGAAGAACTACTTAAAGGAACAGAAGCTAAAAATCCAAAAATTACTTCTGCCTGTATTGCTACATTAACTCTTGCACTACGGTATTAACAACTTTATATACTTAAAAATCATAAAACCTACTACTGTACATACAATAATGTAATATTTTTTGAATACAGAGAGTTTGGTCCTAAGGTAATTAATGTAAAGCCACTAATTAAAAAGATGCCAGCATTTCTTGAGGATCGTGATAAAACAGTAAGAGAGGAAGGTAAAGCAATGGTCATCGAAATTTACAGGTATCTCATTACTCTTCGCTTTATAACAGCAAAAACTTCTTAACGATCCACGAATTTTA
Organism: Hartigia nigra; assembly: GCA_031001745.1. Lineage (NCBI taxonomy): Eukaryota > Metazoa > Arthropoda > Insecta > Hymenoptera > Cephidae > Hartigia > Hartigia nigra. The sequence continues at coordinate 339,613 of JARPRG010000478.1, read as the reverse complement.
TTTTTTAATTTATCGCTTTTGTCTTCAGGTGGATCGGTACCCCATTAAAACAACAATTGAATACTCTAAAACCTGTACAAGTTACTGAGCTAGAGATTGAGTTTAATAACCTGAAGCAAGAGAAGGCTGTACCCACACGGTATTTAAAATCTCAGAAACCCAAAGTTGTATGCGTAGCCGATACTGCAGCTAATGGCACTGATGAAGGTAAGAAAAAGTTCATCAAAGGAATACAATGAAACTTTAATTTTATTTAAGACGAAAGCCGATACGTCATTGACTTCATTAATAAATTCTTGCAGAAGAAGGGGAAGAGGATGACGATGTAGATGCACCAGATATCGATCCTTATGAACTCTTGGAGCCCGTTGACATTTTGTCAAAGTTACCAAAGGACTTCTTGGAGAAAGTTGAGGCTAAGAAGTGGCAGGAACGTAAAGAAGCCTTGGAAAGCCTTGAAACACTGACGAAGAATCCAAAATTGGAGAGTGGTGACTACGGTGACGTTGTTCGTGCTTTGAAAAAGGTAAATACGTACTTTAAGTATTTAATTAAAATCTCCAATTCATTACATAAATCAAACTCGTTAAAACTTTTGATGCTATACGATATTGAATGTAATTAAAATTTTAATTTTTATCGCGTAGGTTATCTCCAAGGACTCCAACGTCGTAGTGGTTGTTCTAGCTGGAAAATGTATGGTAGGACTTGCTTCCGGTTTGAAGAAACGCTTCCAACCATACGCAACCGCCTGTTTGCCAGCAATTCTGGAGAAATTCCGTGAGAAAAAACAAAATGTTGTGCAGGTACTTCGTGAAGCTGCCGATGTTATATTTTTAAGCGTGAGTACACTTGAGTTGATTTTTGGTAGACACCATTTTTTAACGTTATTCTCTAAGCTTTACATTTTTTTTAATTATTGTTAAGATCAATATTGAGACTATCCTGGAAGACTCTTTGGCCGCACTCGAAAATAAAAATCCTGCTGTGAAGGCTGAAACTGCTGCCTTCTTAGCTCGATGCTTCACCAAAACACCCCCGACGAGTCTGAACAAAAAATTACTTAAAGCTTATACTGGTACTTTGGTGAAGGCGCTGAACGAGCCAGGTATTTTATTTATATAAAAATTAATATTATGAACTTGTTAATGTAGCGAAACATCATTGACTCAGAAATGGTTGTATATTTCATTCTTTTATTTATACACAGATCCAACGGTCAGGGATAATTCAGCTGAAGCTTTAGGAACAGCAATGAAGCTAGTGGGTGAAAAAGCAATTACGCCATTCCTGACTGACCTGGATAATTTGAAGATGACAAAGGTAGGGAAAAAATTTAAATCAATCAGCATTGAACTATTAATTTACTAAACGTATACGTCATTATTTGACAGATTAAGGAATGTTCTGAAAAGGCTGTTATCTTGGTGAAAGTACCAGGAACGCGCAAGGCTGCAGACCGACCCAATACTGCTCCGGCGAAGGTTGATGCACCTGCAAAGTCTAGGGAAACAGAAACTGCAAAAGGTACGAAAAGACCAAATACGACAACAAAGAAAACCCTGGCAAAGAAATCTTCAGCATCTTCCACGACGAACTTGGGTGAGCTCAGTGCTAAAATGATTATTTGAAATAAATATCCTTGTTACAAGATCGCCATGTTTAATTTTTCTTTTGATTGAAGCCTCGAAGAAGACAGCCACATCTAAGGTGCAGTCTGAGAAGAATTACAGTAATGAGGAGATTGAAGAAATGGCCGCACAGATGCTACCAGATGATATTATCTCAGGTCTGGTCGACAGCAACTGGAAAACACGATTAGCAGCTGTGGAGCAACTCTCGGAGACAATCAAGGATATGAAACCCGCTGACGTGTCTTCGCAAGTGATCGTGCGTACCCTTGCCAAAAAGCCTGGCTTCAAGGACACAAACTTCCAAGTGCTCAAGCTTCGATTAGAAATTGTCAAGATGCTAGCTGAAAATTATACCTTCACCAGGTAAATTAATTGAATGTTTAATTTACTATATATAATTGTAAAATTCTTTATTTTTTTAACCTCAACATTATTTATCTTCTTGCAGCACTGTCTCTGAATATTGCGTAATGGACATCACAGAGAAGTTAGGCGATGCAAAAAATAGTAGCGTAGCTGCGGATACCCTGACTGCCATTGCCGAGGCGACGAGTTTCGAGGCCGTCGCCAATGAAGTCACTGCATTTGCTTTTAATCAAAAGAATCCAAAAGTTCAGCAGGAAACTCTACTTTGGTTATCCAGAGCATTGATGGACTTTGGTTGCACGTGAGCATTGTCCTTATCATTAAATGATCAGGACTCGATTACACAGTGGTATATATGAATAATCTTTCAGGATTAATATTAAATCTATTATGGAGAATATTAAGAAAGCTGTTACTGCTACTAATCCTGGCATTAGGACCGCCGCTATAACTCTCTTGGGAACCCTATATCTATTCATGGGTAAACCGCTACTCGTTTTCTTCGAAAATGAAAAACCTGCATTGAAACAACAGATTGAACAAGAATGCGAAAAGGTATTTAACGATTACTTTCTTCAGGAAGAGTAAGGATGTAATATTATATTTAATGTTTTAGCATAATGGCGAAAATCCACCAGCTCCCACGCGTGGTGCTAAAGGTAAGAAAAGTAAGGCCCAGGTCGACGATGAGGAAGCTGAATTCGAGGAGAAGGTATCTGACAGTCAACCGGATATATCTGATCTTCTTCCAAGAGTAGACATCAGTGGACAAATAACAGAGAATCTCCTTGTGGAATTGTCCGATAAGAATTGGAAGGTAAGGATGATCAAATGCTTTTTTTTCTTTTAACTACTTCTTGATTGTTAACTAGTTTTGTAAATTTCAAGGTACGCAATGAAGGTTTGCAAAAGGTGAATGCCTTATTGAGTGAAGCCAAATTTATCAAAGGCTCCATCGGAGACCTTCCACAGGGATTGGCTTTGCGGCTGGTGGACAGTAACAGTAAAATTGCACAGTCGACGTTAGGAATTTGTCAGACTTTAGCAACAGCCATGGGTCCACCTGCAAAACAACATATTCGTACGTTATTCCCAGGATTTCTTCAATGTCTGGGAGACTCAAAGGTTCGTAGGATTTTATCAGATACTTTACATCAAGAAAGCATTTTTTAAATACGAAAATCTTTATAGAATTGGATAAGAAGCGCTGCAATATCCTGCATCAATACCTGGGGAGATCAATGCGGTTACAAAGAATTTTTTGATGGAGAAATGATTGGTGATGCTTTGAAATCAGGCTCGCCAACCCTAAGGATTGAATTATGGAATTGGCTAGCTCAGAAATTGCCAACCAGTAAATTTGACTTTGTATCTTCGAATATCTTCACAACCCTTTCTCGCTTTTCTTATACAATTTCCTTTGACAGTTCCAGTCAAGCAAGTTCCCAAGGAGGAATTAACGATATGCTTACCGCACTTGTACAGCAATCTTGAGGATCGAAACTCTGACGTGAGGAAAAACGCACAGGAAGCCGTACTGGGATTTATGATTCATTTATCATACGAATCCATGGCTCGTACTACAGAAAAATTAAAAGTAACATCCAGGTCTACTTTATGACCATGATAAAAACCGTAATTTCTATTTTACTAAATATTTTTATTGTTTAAAGCCTGGGTCAAAGACTGTAGTTCTGACAGCCCTGGACAAATCCCGTCCTAACTTACCTGTTAAGCCCTTACCAAAAAAGGCACCACCAATTGAAGATCCCACACCGGCCAAAACTGTAAAGAGTGGTGGAGCTGTAAAGGCAGCTAAAGCTACAGTGAAAACAAAAGTATTATGTTTTCTTTTTTACCCAGAGAAAAAGAAGTTAACGTATACTTCAAGGGATTAATTTTATTGGGGTAATTTTCTTTTAGGCCGGTGCTGCTTTAAAACCTAGCAGTGCCAGGAAGAAGGATGATGATGTGGACACGAGTCCTCTATTAGCTATAAATAATCTCAAACATCAACGAGTCATTGATGAGCAAAAATTAAAAGTTCTCAAATGGAATTTCACGACGCCACGCGAAGAATTTGTGGATTTATTGAAGGAACTTATGTCTTCGGCTAATGTTAACAAAACACTTATGGCTAATATGTTTCATTCTGATTTTCGATATCATTTAAAAGCTATTGAATCCCTTACCGAGGTGAGTGAATTAAAGTTATTGTGTATAACGAATGGATATAGATTGTTTAACTTTTTTTTTTGTTGGCATATAATAGGATTTGCCAGGTAACAGCAAGGCTCTCGTGTCGAATTTGGATTTGATTCTCAAATGGCTTACTTTAAGGTTCTTTGATACAAATCCCTCAGTTCTGCTGAAAGGCTTAGATTACTTGCAAACTGTCTTCAATCTCTTGATAAACGATCAGTATCACATGCTGGAGAATGAGGCGGCTTCCTTTATTCCGTACTTAATAATTAAGGCGAGTATAACTTGAAGGTTTGACATATTTAATGAAGATTTGCTTGCTAATTATCTTTCTGAATAGATTGGTGATCCCAAGGATGCTGTGAGAAATGGTGTCAGAGCTTTGTTTAAACAAATAGCTCTTGTTTATCCAGTGAGTAAATTATTCTCGTACGTGATGGAAGGATTAAAGTCTAAAAATGCCAGACAAAGGACGGGTAAGTGCAATGAAAAATTGTACAAAATTGTATAACTCTTTGTAGAAAACAAATTTTCAATTTCTTTTATATGTTTTATTACTTTATCAGAATGTTTGGATCAGCTGGGCTCTCTGATCGAGAATTATGGCGTCACTGTCTGTCAGCCATCACCATCAGCAGCTCTGAAGGAGGTCGCTAAGCAAATAGCAGATCGTGACAATTCCGTGAGAAACGCAGCACTCAACTGTATTGTACAAGCGTACTTTCTGGAGGGAGAGCGAGTTTTCAAATTAGTTGGACAGGTATTTATCTTATTTCTCGATTATCCACGTAACATTTTTTATCAACTGTGATTCTTTTAGATATCTGAAAAGGATCAGTCTCTCCTAGATGAGAGGATCAAGAGAGCAGCTAAAAATCGTCCAGTAAAATCTGCGTCATCAGCGCGAATCGTGGTACCGCCGATTTCAGTTTCTGTGCCGGCAGCTGAGGAAGTCGAGCAAGATTACGAAGAGGAGAACGATGAGATGCAGGAACCACCTGCAGAGATAGCAAACGAACGGTAAATTCAACGTCCGAATTTAAAATGCTGTTTTTCTTTTGCTTTCTTTTACTTTTCTTTTCATTGATCTGTCTCATCACACATTCCTTTTCATCTTTGTTCGCTGCTTTCTCTCTATTGCATGCGCTTGCTTCTCGTCATGCTATCCAGGAAAGAATTGTCCACTGCGTCAAAGGATGGTGACAACTGCAACGTGACTGTGGTTAAGGAGAGTTTGGTTGTCGCGGTCAAGGAAGATTGCACAAAGAAGAATTCACCCCCGAGAAACAATGGGAACTTGGACACGACACTAACGTCTGTGCTTTTTTTACCTTATTTGCTCATGCGTTGATCATCTTGATGGTGGAATTTTAATTCGCTTTTATAAATACACGAGAATTTCATTCGTTGCGTAATTAACATTGCTCTGCTTCTCATAAAAATACTTCTCATTGTATATACTGTTTTTTGTATTATTAAGGAACTGGATTTTTATGTTGCTTTCGTTGTATTAGATACTCTCCGCAAACCATGCAGAGCAAAGTCACTGGACCCTTCTGTCTCGATATGAATTTACTACAGCAAATCGAATCTACTGGTCCAGCTGTATGTAAGGATCCAAAACTTGTCGAACCAGATCTTGGCTTCTTAGATGAACCGCTAAAACATCCTAATAGGATACAAAATCAGTAAGTGTTTAGAAATTCTTGAGGAATAATTTATTTTATATCTATAATTAAATTATTAAATTTATTCGTTTCCTCAAGAACTATACCAATCAATGCGCCAAAATTATTCTCTCCAAAATCTCCATCGACATCACTCCTGACAGCACATGGTACGAAGGAAGAAAATCTGGATCGCAACATCCTAGCAATTGCTAGCTTGGACTTGCCTGTAGCAATTCAGGCTATGAACAGCTTCGAAAGTGTCAGTATTATTTAAAATTAAATAATGACAATCAAGAGCTATTACTTACCTCAATTTTCATTGCAGTTTCTGCACAGTCATCAAGCATCAATGTTACAATCCAAGGAGGACAAGTTCATCTCTTCAATTATCATGCAACTCAAATTACTGCAAACTTACTCATTGCATCAGAATAATGATGACGTATTGAAAGGATTCCGTGCTACATTTATGGTGATTCTTGCGGTAAGAAGAAAACTAACAAAATACGAATTCTAATACAATTTTATATACGTGTTTCCTGTATACTATTTTACTTTATAAATTTAGTTCTACGAGACTGGAATCCTGGGCAAGAACGTTCCACTTCTCCAGCTAAAGGAACTCGTGCACGAGATGATAAGTCTTCTGGCTGAAAATAAATTGGATAGACATAACGAGCCGGAAGCGTACAACCGAGTGATAAATAGTATCGTTGTGAAGATGATTGATCATTCTGATCATACCAATATCATATGGTAAATATAGAAGAACATAATTATCAGTACGCATCAGATATGACTTTCTTAATGATAAGGGTTTCTCGATTAGTGTTTTGATTAAATTGCTGCACGATTGCACTGAGTCTAATGAGCCACCGAAGTACGAGGAATTGATCATGAAATGTCTCTGGAAAATAATTAAAACTATACCAGCTTGGGCATCTGATTTGGATTATGATGCAATACTTCTGGAGGTGCATCATTTCTTCAAGGCAAGTATAAATAAAAGTGTTACGTACTGATCCTAGGAATAAATTTATGATATTTTGTTGCTATTGTTGCTTCTAGGATTATCCTTCGTCGTGGTGGAAAAAGAGGAAGTCCGATACTCCAATGAGAACTA
>JARPRG010000478.1:282411-332518 GCA_031001745.1 Hartigia nigra | reverse complement strand
TTGTTGCTATTGTTGCTTCTAGGATTATCCTTCGTCGTGGTGGAAAAAGAGGAAGTCCGATACTCCAATGAGAACTATTAAAACAATTTTACACGGTATGACAAAAGTGAAGGGAAGCAGTATATTGAATCATTTGACTCTCGTGAACAATACTAAGGAATCGGAACTACATTCCTATCTCATCAGGCTAATTGCGGTTAGAGAATTTATTAATTTATCAAAGGTGTTATTATGGTTATTAAATAAAATGATTAACTATGCACAATTTTTGCTTCGACAGACTTGCAAGCCGGACGATCCTAACTCTGCTTCGAGAGCAAGCAGCAGGTCCAATGCTATCAGCAGATCGCAAAGGCATTTGTCACAGTTTACGCATCAGCAGCTTTCTGAAATATTTACTAAGATTGGATCGAAGCATCAGGCCCAAGAGGTATTTATAGCCTTGAAATATTCACTTCCTACTTGAATGAAACAAACAAGTGATACAACAAACAATCTTTTGGTTTCTTAGGGTTTGGCACAATTGTATGATTTTAAGCAACAGTATCCAGACGCCGATGTTCAACCTTACCTGGTGCAATCCCATCAGTTCTTCCAGGACTTCATCGAGAAGGGTCTTAAGCAGATTGATCAGGAGAGGAAAAATCAGGGACTAATATCAGCAAATAATCAATACACTGCAGGTAATCAATAATCTATGTCTTGTATTGCAGAAGAGAAGATTAATTTCACAAATAGCTTATTAAAATCTGTATTTTTGTTTTTTTTTTTAACTAACGTCTTCATTATTCTTATTCTTTATAACAAGTAACAGCTTCCATAAGTCCAACTTCCACAAACGAAGGAAAATCCCTGATGGACCCTTTGCTGAGATTGGAGAGACTTCGAAGCCTCGAAGCCAAATGGAACACAACAAGCCAGCCGAACCCCACATGAGTACCTTCGTAAGCTATAACAAGTATTTCATTAGATCAGTTCCCAGCACAATCCTTCGATTAAGTTCTGTCGATAAGTGAGATCATGATAGTTTCAATCTAGGCAAATCGTAATGGCCTGTAATTTGTTGTTACGGATGAAGAAAAAAAGCAAAATGTAGATCACGTTATTGCAGGTTCGCTTTCGAGAACAATGAGCTGGAAAACGATAACATAAATTATTTCGAGAGTGAGATAATGAACTTAAGAGAAAAAGAAAAAATTGAGAACAAACCACGCGTTATATTATCAAATTGAAGGACTAATATTAAAGATCGCGATTCATTTTATTGGGCCATAGTGAGATAAAGGAAGGGAAATAAATGAATAAAAGACACGTACTGAAACATATAGTTCACGAAGAGCCGGAGGGGTTTTAGATTTTAGATGAAGAAAAAAGAAGTGAGGAAAAAAGATAGAAAAAAAATGAACAATGAAACAAACATAAATGGCCGATAAATCCTCACGCAAGACTCTCTCCCTCTCCGAGACTCGACTCTCTTACTCCCTCTCGCTGATTCTCAATACTTCTGTTAGTTAATGTGTAGTCGAACGCTAATTATTATTAACGAATTATGATATTCACATGTTGCAAGTATCGATTTATTGATTAGTATACTACTCGTGACTATCGAGTTAATCCATCTATCTGTCTTCACCTTCGGATTGTCCCAATTACTATTAAAAATCATCATACCAAATCAGCCGGAAATAAGTTCATGCGCTCTGATTATACATGATGATTTCTTCTCTTTTTACTTTCTTTTTTTAATGCGTTTCCGTCTCGGTTATCATGTTTTTTTTTCTTTTTTTTTTTTAACTAATGGCACCGTAGAACGTTAGGCAAAGTCTACGAGTGTCGCAGGCGTAACGTAACAGGGAGCATTAATTTACTTAAAGAATTTTCATCTGCTAATTTATCAATGCCTGAAAGTTACCTTATGACTACGCCTATTGGTAGACTGTGCCTTAATTTAGGTGATTAATTAATTAGCTTCATTAATTTAGATTTAATTGGCGCCTGTAATTTATTATTTTTTTGTCGTCCGTTTGTCTGTCATTATGCAATTTTTGAAACACGTGAATAGAGTATTAGATAATACAAAGGGCAGGTAAGTCGCACGATACGATTTAACGTTAGATATTGTATTATTTTTATAATATATACATGCGACGTACAAAGATCGTTGCCGCCGACGATACGTAGTGTGTCGTATTAAAAGTTAATTGAAAAATTTTAGGAGAGGTATTTACGCTTTTGTCACGATAATTTTTGCCTTCTCGTTTTTATTAGAAAACTTTTCTTTTAATCTGGCAGGTCCATCCATTGTTAACTTTCTGTCCTTGGCCTCTCGACTCCATTTGTTTTTTTTTTTCTTTTAATTTAAAAACGTTCAGTCTTACAAGTGTACGGATGTATTTGTCGCTATTTTAATACGGAATGATCTTTACTGTCTAAATTATCAAAACGAGACTATAATATAGTTCATCATAATTGCAATAAACAATTGTTAGACAGAAAATATGTAAACATTGTAACGGACAGGGACCGAATATATATTAAAACAGCAAGAATTGCATTTTTTTTTCTCTTCTCCCAATATAATATCACATTGCCTGTGGACATTCTGTGAAGAAAAACATTTTATTCAAGGATGAATATTAAAGAAAGTGCGTATATGATATTTCCTTTATTCTCGTTACTTCTTCTATCTTTTTGTGAAACATAGATTTATTTATAAGTCCATTAAACTTGTTTCTAGTAGGAAATCCCTCGCGCAGGATATAATTTCATACTTTGTCGATTAGAAAAATATATCGCGATACGAACTAACGAAATGACAAGAAAAGAAGGCATTTCCGTTAGTTTGTTGTCGGCTAAAAATAGTATATTAAATTACAAATCATTTCGAACGCTTAACTTAAAGTACACAGCAATTTTATGGCTGTCGCGGTAATTTAATTAATATTATATCGTTGATTAAGTTCACACCGCGATAATACTAGTGCTGCATTGTTAAACAATATTCAGCGACCTAAAATAGAAAATTATATAACAAACCGGTATACACATTTAATTTTCGCTTAAAGTTCGTACGTTAAGGGACTAATTTAAGAAAACGTGGGATTACGTGAGATGAATTAAGAAAAAAAAAAATATTCCATATCCTCCCAACCCCTTTATCGATCACATATGGTTTTTATGATTAAAAAAAATTAATTCGAGGACATGCTAAACCTTATCTATACAAGATAAAAAATCGAAGGCAATGTATAAATGTTTGTACAATATCCTCTTCGTCGATAATGGTTGTTCATCGATTTTTGTTTATGATTATAAATTGTGCTCAAACTTATATTTTGCAAGGCCCTTATCATGTCTAACAACGAAGATTTGAACATTCCCGTACGATGTGTTACGAAATCTAGTTTGAATTTGAACGTGATGCTCTTTGGATCTTTTATAATCGTCATTGGGACCCCGCAAATGCACACTATGCGGAATGAAAAAATGCAGAAGGTTCCTGCTTGTCTTGAGCAAGTGCATGTGACATTAAAAAAAAAGTACTATAAAGTGTGGATTCTATGAACTCGGTTCTATCCTTACTGTACAAATTTACACCGTATTCTCATAATTATTTTACAAGGAGAAGATGAAATGCTTTTTGCTTAAGCAGCTTGCCCGAAGGCCTCTTTCCTCTATATACTTTCCGTGGGATTGACGAAGAGGGCTGTTAGGGCGAATAGAAGAAAAACTAATCCACCGATAATAGTCACTGAAAATAAATCACATATACCATTAATACCTGCTCCTAATTAATGCGACACTTATTGTACGTTAATTGCATATACTTTAATCAAGCATGACATTTAGATAACAGTGGTTTTGTTTCGAACTCGGGGAGTTGAGATAAAAGTGTTATGTTCGGGTCTTGTATATTACAGTTATACTCGCTAATGGGAACCAAAGATAAGATTTTTAAAAAAGATAACATTAACAGCAAGAGATAGACATTACCTGTGCGTACTGATATTCTCTGTGCAATCATCCTCCCTCCGAGGACAGCCAGACCTGTACAGAAACTATGGCCAAGGATTCCACCAAGAATCACACCATAGACATCCTAAAACATAATTCTTATGTCAAAGACGGCAAGACCAGTTTTAGAATAAGGGACACATACCTCTCGTGCAGCTAGGATAATCGTGGTCAACTGTGAGCGATCACCCCATTCGGCAAGGAAGGTTAATGTGAAAGCTTGAAGGAAGATTCTGGAGAGTAGCATAAAGGCATTTGATTTGGATGTTTTGCGAATAACACCAGTTTCTGGATCTTGAACAAGAACAGTACCAGCTTCTTTCTCAAACTGCAAAATAAAAGTATGACTTACACAATTCTTGAAGCCTTTAGGAAAATAATTTCTGTGGAATTACCTCGTCTTCTCTTTTCCTGAGATCCAACTGAACCTCTTCTAGCTCTTCCTGAGCTTCTGTTGGAGACATATAGTAGCCATCACGTAACATCTTTAATCCAAATAGAGCGAACAGAGCTGTACTTATATAGTAAGTATATGCTCTCGGTATGATGGTTGCAGCATAGCCAAAGATCACTAAAATAATTACAGTGTCTTACAGGAATTTATTGCAATTTGAAATTAAGTTTGCGCACCAGAGAGTACAGTCATAAATGCAAGAGCTCCAATTGCCCCAGCAAATACAGTAAGACGAGGATGTCTCATAGCCATGATAGCAGCAATAAAGAAGGTTTTGTCACCTAGTTCAGAGACAACAATAACCGACAGCGAAGCAATGAAGGCATGAAGAAATCCAAGGCTACCCTGAGGCTGTGCCGAGGTGAGTTCTTCAGTTGCCTAAAATTGTTGACATAAAAAAATAGAAATATGAACAACGGAAGTACACAGTACAATACTGTGAAGTATATAAACATACCATAGACGTCATTGCAACATGAGGTGGAATCATAGCTTGGGGTATTTTCTCCGCAAAGGAGAGCTTAATTATAGTAATCACCAAAGCGCAAAATGCTAATAAATATCGGGAGATCATTCTTCCACCCGTGAGTCCGAAACCTTACTGCCTTTTTGTTTTACTAAACGGAACTAAATCTCAAGCAGTAAGTACGCATGCAAATTTCCTTTCACTAGTCTTTAGGTTACGTTATTTTCTAAGGAAACCGTTAGAGGGTGACACTCTAGTGTTTTTCGCGCGGTTTCCAACAATACTATTCAGACGGCTCCTGCTAATTAAATTTGTGGGGAACTTACTACCAGCGCTTCCGAGCGATCTAACGGCACAGCCAATCACAGCCGGACCTGACGAAAGCCAATCAGCGCGGCGACGGTAGACCATCCAGACGCTACGGCAAGGCGTAGGGGTTCGAAAAACGCGGATTCTTCGTATTTTAGTCGTTAGTTTTAGTATACAAGGGTAACGGACCCGGACAAAAGCTGTATTGTAAAACTACTGTGATATTTGAGAAAATAAATGTTTATCTAGTGTTCTTTTGTATCTTAAAACGCGGATAATTATTTACATGGAGGCTTTACAGTGGGATAGGCCTTATTACCTCTCACAACCCTACAAATTCTCAAAACGCATTATTATTCGCTAATTTTGAACTTATAAAGAAGAAATCACCATAAGATAACGTTTTACTAAATGCATTATTACACATTTACAACACATTTGCATATCATTTCTAAATTTATTCCAAAATTCGTGTGCGAACACGAAATACGAAATTGATCCAAAAAGTACCCGTACACGATATGTAGAAAAGTCGTTGAAAAATAATGGTTTTCAAAGCATCAAATAAATCTATAAACCATTGTAGCATCCTCTAATATAAACATAATATTTTTTTACAAAATATAGTTATTTCAATCGATCATGTTTTAAATAAAATCCAGACGAACCTGTATGAAAGAAGGTAGAACCATGGTTTCAAGGGTATCAAATTTTAATCTTCACGATGCGTATGGAGCTTATTGCGCAAGGCCAGTTTCTCAGGGTCCAGGACGCATGCACAGTTCATTATCAGGTGTCTCCAGATTACGTTCCTCGAAAGGATCATTCTGCAAGGTGTAAAGAATGACGTGCGTGTCTGTAAGTAACTTAAATTAGTAAAAGGCAAAGAGAAAAAGGGGCTTTATCAAGAGAAGAGACATGAAGGGAGGACATAAAATAAACAAACCTAATCCAACATAAATGAATCAATGTAGTAAAAATGAAAGATGGTAGGGCATCATTGTATAGTAACTTGTTAGTCAAGAAGAGTAGTCGACACTCTGAAATACTATCGAGTACTACTTGACTTTCTGATCAGTCATTTATAATAGCGGAAGTGTCATCCTTTTTCGATAGGTCTGACGCCCTCTCATCCTTCCAACCTCCACTTGCCCCTTAACCTCTCCTTCTCACTCCAAACCATTCTTTTATGTATCCTCACTTTACTTTTCCGTTCCTCCTTCGATTCGGCATTACGGCACGGAGTCAATTTTATTATCAGGTTTAGTCGCGTCGTGTTGACATGGAGACAGCACGAATAGTGTTTCATTAAAACTTTAATTTTTTTCTATTTTAGTCTCCCTAGTGATAACGTACTGATAACAGACGCCCTTTTTTCCCTAATGTAAACCATGCTAAGCTTTAAGACCGTTTCACACTGTGAAAGATATTCCCTCGATTGAATTTTCTTGTCTACTGTCAGTTTTGTGCGGACTTGCAATTCGCCACAATTTATTTGGCGAATCTTGTGAAATGAGATTTGTGATTGACTAAGTGATGTTTTATGGATTCCATTTATAATTGTGCATTTTTTACAATTATTTTTATAATAAAGTGCACAATGCTTTTGGAGTACCGAATGAGGTAGTTGTGAATTTTTGAATGTACTAGCCTACGCAAGTCTTTCTTTTAAATTATTAATAGCCTCGGTAATGGCCCGTTAATTTATTTTTGAACAGTCAAAATGACGGGTAGTGTGACGTCGATGGATATTGTGAAATGAAGTGTATACAATGTTTAATCACTCTCTCAGATATTCAACTGTTGTCTCACTTCACGTTCCAATTTAATTGCACACTTACAGAGCGCGGATAATTAGATTTTAATTGTCACCTTATAATCGTGTAGATTACAAATGAGATACACTAATAAAAGTTGTACTTGAGGAATACGTTGACGTTACCGAATTCGTGTACACAATGTTCTGTGGTATTATTATCTAATTAATTAATTGAATTGCCACCAGTTAAAAACAATTAATCCCACAGAGCTTTGTAGATACAATTTAAACAAAGTTTCCAACAAGTATCTGTCGAATCGTTAAATTTCCTATAATGAAATCAATATTGACCTTGATTAATGCAGATCAATTAAAATTTATTTTATTAAGATTAATCTATATTCTTCTACCAATCAAATTTATCCCCGTGACTCAGTGTCACGTAGAAACTCAATCATTGTGCTGTATATTTGCATTGCATCCTTAAGAGACAACAGAGAGAAAAAGAACACTATTAGACCTTAAATTTATCAAGAAACCTCAAGGCGGATCTTTACAATAAATTGTCGCTATCGTATTTGCCCGTTGTAAAACCTGCAAGGAATCATCGATTCCTACTTTCTCCTATACTTTCTTGTATTTTCAGTGTCCTTATTCTCACTGACGCTCTCTCGACATATCCCTCTTTGTTTTCTCCTACCATCGTTCTCTCTCCCCTCCTACGGCGTTCCTCCAATTAATTAAAGTATCGATTCGGTAATTAATGCACCCGTAGGAGACAATAAACTTCACTTTGTCTCTCCCCCCCCCCCCCCCTTCATTTAATTGATTCGAAGATCGAATTTGGAGCTATAAAGCAATTAAACTTTTATATACACCTCTTTTTTGTCAGTTAAAAAATATATTGTTCATTAACGATAACATTGTTCTTATAACAGATGCACGGGAGGACATTGAATCGGAGAATGGCGACGAGACAGATTATAAAATATTGCCAGGGAAAAGAGATGGAAGAAGGCAGATACTTGAAGAGAGAGAGATTGGCATCATGTTACAGGACGAAGGTACTAAGTGGTTTTAATGTCGATTGCGTGAGGAATACATTTTGTATCCTTTTAGGTTAAACGATTCTGAGGGTTAATCGATAATTTTTTATTTATATTGACTACGTCTTCCTTGTATTGTATTATGTTTAAAGCTTTAGCCTGACTATAGGCGTACATCTTATTATTGATTGGCCCAAGGGATGATCCACAATAATTGATAGGATCAATTAACTGCAAGTAATTAGACTTCGAAAGGTAGTCTAATAGCACTTCCGTCTTATACGCAAATTGGAAAGTGTATTATATATGGACGATTAGCCACACGCTAACTCTGAACGTCCTATAGCCATAAAAAATGTCCTTCTACTGGATGAGATCAGTTAGTTGTCGGAATAGCATGGAGACTATCGTTGGGTTCTCTAAATTGTTGCATTGTATTTCACATGTGCATTTGAACAAATAGCCATAGACCAATTGACGGGTTAGATAAATCTTAATTGACTCAATTTTCAATATTATTGAAACTTTATTGACTCGAAGAAAGTTTTAAATGGTAGTGACGATTTTTTTTTTTAAGGATTGTATAATGATGTTTTCTAGTGATTTATTGTTTGTTGGATTTTGTGTTATTTTATTGTATTTTATGGTTTTTATGAATTTCGGTAAATCGCTATGGCGTAGAACTATCGGGCAATGAATATCGGACGGCCTGTTTATTTCAGGATATTTTTCTAGTGACTCCTCGGTCCTCCAGTCCGCCATCGTATAAATAGAAGTGCAGAAGCGACTCCAAGATGTGCATTGCTCGATAGCCGATCCCACCTGAATCCTCATTCTCTCGGAATCAGCTTTAGATTGGCTCCTGGAAGATCATCGTCGTCGTTAAATTTACGGATCCAAGTAAGGACAACTTAGAGGAAGAATTAATACAAGGATTATCGTGTACCTTTAAACTTTGGTGAGTTTTTCTATCTATCTTAAAATTTTGTCATTTTGTCAATAATAACATCAGAAATAGACTTTAATCATTTCAATAGCATCGATTTCAATGATCTCCGGGTATTTTGTCAATTGTTTAAATTTTTTAGAGAAACATCTAAGTGTTTTTGAATTATTCGCAATTTTTTTTAACAAACTCCCCCTCCCCTCTTGCCCCCATCCAAATCCTCTTAGTAACAAGTATTATTTTTCTCTTAAGTACAGGTAAAATCAAATAACGCAACGCTTTACGTTAATTCGACTATACCATGCGCATGATCTAAATCATGTTTGAGAAAGAAGAGATAGCAAAATAAAATTTTTGGGGAATACTCCACGCAGGTTTTGCAATGCAGATTAATCTTTCTGACGACGTGGTTGTTTTGCGGAGTCAGTGGATAATTTTGGAATCTTTGCCCGTGATATTAATTCTTGGTTAGCGTATCGTATATTCACAGACGTATGCGAATACGTGACCGAAATTACGATGGAGTCTAATAATAACGCGTTTTCTTACCCGTCTATGGTCATCTTATTTTCATTCAAACCGAACGATGCGATTGCTCGATATCTTCTTTTTTAGTCAGAGGTCACTGATCATATTAAAGAAACAAAAAAAGAATGGAAATAGCCAACCAATTTATGCAATACTACATTACATAGATCCCTGAAGCGAAGTATTTTTAAAAATTAAAAAAAAATCTCAAGTTCCTTTGTCTTTTTTTTCCAGAGAAATATTATGCCAACCACTATATATATATATATATATATAACGTATATCATTCCGTAAAAAGAGACATCCTGACCTTGAATAGGAAGTGCCATCTTTCCCTTTCTGCACGAGTATTCCTCCATTTTTCATTTTGTACGTCGTGCCTTGAGTTTCGTCAAGTAAATTTTCGTCATACACTAACTTTCATCTCGGTAGTCCTACAGGTGCATTCGAGTCTGATCAAGCTGAAAAAAACGTTCATATGTCTATGATTAATCTGTAATTAAAGACACTGGACTCATCCTCAGCAAGGAATCATGTACGGATTAATATTGGAGAATATGTCGGAGTACATAAGACAAGTTTATGGAGAAGAACGGTGGGAAGAGATAAGAAGACAGGCAGCAGTCGATCAGCCAAGTTTCAGCGTTCATCAAGTATATCCGGAAAACTTGATACCAAGACTTGCCAAGAAAGCAATTCAAGTACGTTATAGAATTGACAGAGATAGTTATATTGTTTGTAACCGGAAACGGATCCTTGGTGCCGATGACGTTTAACTTTCTACTTTGTTCTTACACTTATAGGTCCTGGGAATAACTGAGAGAGAATTCTTTGATCAGATGGGCGTCCATTTTGTTGGTTTCGTTAGTCAATATGGCTACGATCGTGTACTATCAGTTCTTGGACGACACGTACGTGATTTTCTTAATGGTCTGGATAATCTTCACGAGTACCTGAAGTTCTCGTATCCGAGAATGCGCGCGCCATCTTTTATATGTGAAAATGAAACACGTCAAGGTCACTTGTAATGGATTATAAAATTATATTTATTGTATGACGTCTATGGTGATGTTAATTATATTCTTTTTTTTTTTTTCTAACGCAGGTCTCACTCTTCACTACAGAAGCAAACGACGTGGATTTGTTTATTATACTATGGGGCAAATACGCGAAGTTGCCAGACACTTTTATCACAAAGACTTGCAAATTGAACTTGTTAGGGAGGAAGTTCTCTTTGATACTGTTCATGTCACCTTTCAGTTGACCTTTGACAATCGAGCTTTCACATTAGCCTCACTTGCCATGACAAGAGAAGAGAAGCATTTGCCCATTGGAGCTTCGGTTTTATTTGAGATTTTTCCATTTTGCATAGTCTTTGGGTATTTATGTCATTAAGTCATTTATACGATTTTGATTTTTAAGATATATAAGATTTTCACATACCTTCTTCTTTGTCTAGATCCGATATGGTTGTTAGAAGCATTGGAAATTCACTTATGGTGATATTACCAGATTTATTGGGAAAAAAGATTACTCATTGGTTCGATTTGGTCAGACCATTGATAGCTTTTAAGTTTCAAACGGTTGGTGTCCTATATTATTTTCTCTGTAAACTTTAGGTTTATTCAATTTTTTTAATACATTTTTTATTCCACTTTTTTCAGATACTGAACAGAACTAATAATATTTTTGAACTGGTCACTGTCGAACCTGTTCTTAATGATTGTCCGTCTGACAATACTCGCGATATTATGTGTGGCAATGAAATGGATGCTCCGGATGACAAGACACTTCGCTTAAAGGGTATAGAATGATAATTAAATAAAAGAAAAAATAATTAATTAATTTATCTATAACTTACTGTTTAATATAGGACAAATGATTTATATGGATAACTGGAGAATGATGATGTACCTTGGCACACCAGTAATGCCAGACTTGAATGCTTTGATCGCTACAGGTCTTTACATAAATGATCTGTCAATGCATGATTTTAGTCGGTGAGTAGCTGAATTATCTAATAACTGAATGAATACAGCATATTAATAAAAGAAAATATTCACAGAGATCTCATGTTAGCCGGTACCCAACAATCCGTAGAACTGAAACTGGCCCTGGACCAGGAACAGTTGAAGAGTAAAAAGCTGGAAGAATCTATGCGGAAGCTGGACGAGGAAATGCGTAGGACAGATGAATTGTTATATCAGATGATTCCAAAACAAGTGGCTGATCGATTGCGCAATGGAGAGAGTCCAATAGACACTTGTGAAGTAAGATATAAGAAACTTTTCTTTTATTTCTCTAATTTCGAAATTCACTCAATCACACGTTTCTATAATCTTTTTAAAAGATGTTTGACAGCGTGTCAATACTCTTTTCCGACGTGGTTACTTTCACTGAAATCTGCAGTCGCATCACTCCTATGGAAGTGGTCTCCATGCTAAATGCAATGTATTCAATGTTCGATACATTAACTGAACGCAATCGTGTTTACAAGGTAGATAAATTATATATAGTATATATATGAACAAGTGTTATTAAGAATCATTCGTATAATATAGGAATTTAAAAAACAATAATCTTAGGTAGAAACCATTGGTGATGCCTATATGGTCGTTTCCGGTGCTCCTGTGAAAGAAAACGATCATGCAGAGAGAGTATGTGACATGGCACTGGACATGGTGGAGGCAATAATGGATTTAAAAGATCCATCAACAGGTATGCTAGGTAGTTTTGAAATTTGTCTTTGATGCTTTCAGTATTTTCGGGTATCTTCAGTGCCTTTTTGTTTCAGGAAACCATCTTCAGATCAGAGTCGGAGTGCACAGTGGCGCCGTGGTGGCAGGAATCGTAGGCTTGAAGATGCCACGTTATTGTCTCTTCGGTGATTCCGTGAACACAGCCTCCAGGATGGAGGCGACTAGCGAAGCAATGCAAATTCACATATCACAATCGACTAAGGAACTTTTATCTCCGTGTTATAAAGTCACTGAACGTGGTGAGATACAAGTCAAAGGTAAAGGTACGTAGACTTTTATTGTTATATTTTAATTATCAGGTATGCTCGTTGTATCTTCTATGAAAAATGTGATTTCTTTATTTTTACCTTCTTCTAGGAACCATGAAGACTTACTGGCTGGAGAAACGTACTGAAAGACCCTGGATAACTAGAGGAATAAATTTTCATACATCACCTCAATGGCACAATCGTGCTACCGAAAAAAGAATTTCTTTAACCAGTGCTGGTGGTTCGATACCACCATCACGGTGCGAACGAAGACCGCGCCTTGAGTCTCGTCGTGGATCCAGGATGTCATCACCGACGCAACTAGGATCAGCAGGTGTTTCGTCGGAGGAGCGGAGAATTTATTCGCCAATCACATTTCAAGATGTTGCACAACGCTCCGTGGCAAATTCTCCCACGAAGAATACAGATATTCGAGGTAAATTCATTGGAATTTGAAAAGAACAATATTAATATACATAAATAGCCAATTTAAATATTACTTGTATTGTTATATGTTTTTCTTATCTTTCAATATTCCTTACTTATCTTTCAATTTCTTAGAATTGAGATCGAATTCTGTAGGAGCAGTTTCTGCTCTTATTCGCAACCCGGCTGATGTCTTCGGATCGTTATTAAGCGACACCGAGGAGCATTTTCGATTACACAGAGACAGCAGGACGTCCAGGCAGTCGGTTGGCGTACATCATAAACCGGATGTCAAAGTGGAGACTAATACAAGCTCATCTTCAGAGGATAGCACGATCTTGAGTAGCGAGGATTTAGCGTCGTCCAGGATCATTGGGATAGCAAGTAGTGAGTTTTGCGTTGGCCCTAATGAGACGAGGCTCCTCGTCCACAGGGAACAGTGCTGTCCGGGTTTTGCCATTCCTAAAGGAAACAAATCCAGGAATCAGAGTAATACTTGTAATATCGTTTAGAAATTTTACTAATAATGTGAACGACGATTTTCAAAATTCAGTGACTCTATTAATTGTGCGAAAGGAACGATCGCTACTATATTTAAACTCGCCAAAATTGGGCATTCGATATTTTTGAAAGGAGAAGAAAAATGAGAGGATCTCAAAATAAAAAAAAAAATTAAAGCTACATCTTCCATAAATAAACGTTTACCACGCACTTTAGTGAACCTGAATATAAAAAAAAAAATGGCGATGCGGAGGTGTGTAATTTAATGTTTTTTTTTCTTCTCGAGCAACTAGTGACACGACTAGAATATCATTTTACAACTTTGTCGATGGAATTACTGTAATTAATGTAATTATTGTAATTAATGTAATTATTCATTTTTGACTCGGATCGCATAGCTATGGGGTGTGTTTAAGGTAGTTGGGTCGCTTCACCCATGCCAAGTAAATGGAATTAACAGAATATACAATAAAAATATTAATATATATTATAGAAAAATTTGAATGCCTTCTATCACGCCAAATTTCCGATAATTGAATGTGAATCTTAAGTAGGTTAGATTGTCAAACTTAGAAAATAAGTCAGACAGTATTACACCTCGATGAGGAAAACCCATATTATGTATTTCAACAAATAACGCCCAGACAACCTATTGTATTCATATTTATCGTTTGATTACACGTTTTTAGTTTTTGTACACGTTGATTGGGGTTTATAGTTACAAGAAACAAACAAAGCGACACATGTCTCTTTTGCTTTCTTATGAAAATGCCGTGCGTCTCCCTTACACAATATTATTTTCTGTCGCCACCTTGCGTACCGACCAAACTACCGCATTTTTTCTTATTTTTGGTATCTTGTCAGAAAAACTTTTGAAAAAGTTTAAACGAGTGTTTGGACCTTCTTTTCTCATTATTATATAATCTACTGGTACTAACATTAGAAATTGTCGAAGTCTGGTGTGTTTACGTAAATATAAATAAATTATTACTGTAAGCCAAACTCTACAATATATTTGCCGTACTGTGAATAAGCCCACTACTCAAAAATGATATAATCGTATATCAAAAATAATCGACCAATTGTCAATTCGTGTCACGTGATAAAATGTTTGATGTTTGACTTATATCTATTTATGTATCAAAAATAAACAAGGAACCAATTTCTTTAGAAAGTCTTACGAATTTCTTCTTTAATGGACAACACAACGTTATTATTTATTTGAAAAAGAAATTCTGTTAACTACATTTTATTATGTCAAATTATATTTGACTTTTGAAATTTCCCATAGACTATCTTTACGTTGTAATTTTGTATGGGAAATTTTCAAAAATACACCATATGTATAGATGCAGCAACACGTATCTGGAAATTCTACGAAATACAATTCCAAGGACGAAAATGTCTGGTCAGCTTCTTAACGAGGATCAGAGTAGGTTTCACTATAAGGTAAGTCATGAGACACAATACCTTATTCTTCCAGGAAAGGACATTTATCAAGATAAGTGTCCCAGCATTGTCCAGGACGTCGTGAAAATATCGGATAAGAGTAAGAATAAGATAACGCACGATATAGGTACGGTATACGAAAATTCATTTACTCCATTTGAAATAAATCCAAAAATCATCCTGCAAGATGATTATTTGCTCTAAGGATTAAATGAACGTTCTAATAAATTCATCTCAATTCAGCTTTTCGACTCTGCGTCCTTTTCCTCTAACCCCATACTGCCCTTGCGCAACATTTTATTATTTTATACCTTCTACTTGCTGTTTTAGGACTAACAGCGAGCAAGTAATCGTTAGTCCTCCGGCAGGATAATGTTACGTAGAATGATCCTAGGGAAACCTGTTGTTTCGAAAGCAGCAATAATTAGGTTTCGCGAAAGTAACGCACTCACTAATTAATGGATCGTTATCTACCAAGTCGCAAGTTCCAAAGCTTTACGACCGAGTAAACCCATAAAATTACCTTAATCGGAACAAAAACAAATCATCTCGAAGAAAACAATAGTCAAACAAAAAGCAAACAGATAACTTGAAATTCAATTAAAAAATCACAGGTAAAAATAAAGAATTCAAAAATTATACGATACGAGTCATAATTATAATTCTCTATTACTTTAACTACTTAATTACTATTGTCAGACAACACTTACATCCTAAAAGTCATCTTTCAGATGTTCCAAGAACGACTGCTGCCCCGTTGGACGCCTTGAGGACGATTTTTGGACGTTATACGTTGTCTGTTAATAAAAAATACTTCATTCGATCATACCTAATATTCCCTGAAGGATAAAGGGGATGTCACAATACCCCTAAGTATAATGCGACTACCAGCAGGAAGCATAAGACAGTAGAAGTTGATCAGGAGCATCGGTAACAAGAAAGGATAGAGAAAGAGAAACAAAGAGAGAGACAGAGAGAGAGAGAAATTTCATCGTCAATTCATGGTGGTTAAAAATAGAGTATGTAAATTTTCCAATTATTATTATTTGCCAAAAGTCATAAATAATAAACGGAGATTACGTAGGTCGTAGTACGTCGTCCTTTTCGTCCTCGTCCTCCTCGTCGGCTAAGGTATAATTGAATCAAAATAATGTAGAGGTATCGTGTTGTACGCCTGGCCAATCATAACTCAGGTGATGCTCTCGGAACTCATGTTATATCTACACTCTCTCTCTCTCTACGTCTCTCTTCTCTATCTACTCTCCCTCTCTCAGGATTCCCTCTCTATATAAACCAGGACTTCTTACCAACCACACGGCACTCACTCTCCTTCCGTTCTCTGGTCTGCAGCAACTACTATAAAACTAGAGCAGAGATCATCCAGAGGAAGAGTCAGAACCACCAGGACCATCAGGATCATCAAAAAGCAGAGATACTTGATAATCCTGTGATAGAAGAAGATAATTAAAAGAAGCAGCAGGATGGTAAGTTTTTAAAATACACTGTAAACTTTTTTTAAAATTAAAATTATCAGAAAAATAATTTTTTTAATTTGCATTTTTTAAACTTACGATCGATCACAGTCGGTTAGAATATTTGTACAATATTTTTTATCTGATTGTAATGTTTTTAATTAATTATATCACCGAGATTCTAGGGGTGGTTTCGTGAATTAATTAAGGGTTAATTGTGTGTTCTAAAGTGGAAAGTTAAATTCATAACATTAATAATGATTGCGTATAAATTAAATATAATCGATATCGAATATATTAGGAAAAGGGTTGCCGTGATACTCTCATTATTGTGTCTCATTATTATATAACATATAGTAGTGGCAGGGGGTAAGGGGAGGAGGGAGGGAGGGAGAGGGTGGCAAGGCAGCGTGGTACTTGTCTAAATTCCAAGAGCTCGTAAGTTGGGACGTCATTATTAGCTGCGAGAGAAAAGGTTAATTGCTGTAATGCAATACGCCGACATTAATTTTACTCATTTTGAATATAATACGCAGGGAACTAACGTGCGGTTTCATAAACCTTCCATGCGCGTCACGACGACCTTTTGAACCTGGACTATAATATTAGACAGTATATTTTATAGCCTGTATAACGTAATACCAGATACATAATATTATACAGGATTATTAAGTGCAAAATGTATCAACGGAAGTTGCCTCCACTATACACGTCAGATGGACAGAGGTTAACTTCAGGTGGTTTGTTTGACCTGAATAAGCCTGTATAAAAATGTTGTTTTTTTTTTTTTAAATATTTCCAGATCGCAAGGACTGTTCTCTACTGCCTGGTTATATCGTACCAGTGCAGCGTACTCCTTTGCAACCTCCTACCTGCCAAGGACGAAGGACCTGTCAATGTTTATGCAGGACGCCAAGGATTCGGCTACACCGGAAAACGATCGGCGGAAGTACCCGAAGATCCCGATTCGAAAGAGCGTCGTAGCAACATGGGATCATCGTTCATTAGATTTGGCCGTAGCAGACCTCAGGATCTGGAGACAGGATATGCAGGATACTCTGAAGACGGTGGCAACACTCAGCGTGCCACTCGGGGCAGATCTGACAATATTATTCGTTTCGGACGTTCAGGATTGAAATCACTACGTGGCCGTAAGGCCGAAAGAGCTAGAAGAATCCTCCACGCTGATCTTCAGGAACTCTGTGTCCTTCCTGAGGACGATCTTTATCTGGCAAGGATCGTCAATCTATGTGACGCCCTGCCCGAAGTTTTCGATGACGCTACCGAGGCCCTTTAACTGCACGAATTATATACGAGCGATCCTGATCGTATCCTCTAGACGAAGGATTCTTATATAAATATAGAACTTTAGAAGTAAACGAACTGTACATTAAAATATACTCGTCCTTATTTCGTTAATTAAGAACAATGTACAATTTACTACGTAAATATATATATAAAAATTAAAAGAAATCGACTAGCAATGTATTGTTATTAATTGCCGATTCTGGTATCGATAATCGATTGATCTTTAGTTTATTAAATTTTTTTAATCGAAACAAATATTTGCATTTTTTTTTCTTTACGATACATGTGTATATTTTTATTCAAAATTTTATACAGGTACTTGAACCGGTTTGTAATTTTGTTTTACTACGATGCAGAGTCTTCTCGTAGTTGATTATTAATCAGTGTATTATATTTTGAAAATTAGTCTTACTTACGTCATATTTCGAAATCATAACGAGCACCGGCGAATGAAGTTTTATAGATCTGGTCTAATACAGAAGCGAAGTACTGGAATCCAGTATAGTCCGTCTAATCCCACGAGTCTAATACTCTTCTGGAGTGCATTTACGTTAAAGCGTGACAACAGCCGACAAGGCAAGAAAGTCGTGTCGTAATAGTGAAAATCCAGAGCCTTCCCACTTATAATACACCCTGTAGCTCTGTTCCTAATCCAACCCTCTAAACCACCCCCAATACCACCCCACTCTCTGACTTTTGTACGGATTCCGTAAAACCGTGTCGCGACTCTCAGTTCGGATTCAGAAGTCGTACACACCGAGTTTCCATCTTCGCCCTGGCATAAATGACAAATTCTTTTATCAAATTAATCTTTTTTTTTTCAAAATTTACAATAATTCTTAAAACAATGTAAAGGAGGATATGGAGATCACTGATTATTATTAATAAAATCAAATATCAAGTGCACGTGGTAATATTCTTGAATACCGATTATTTTATCGATAATTGAATTTAAAAAAATTTTTTGTTTAGTTTACCTCGGATTAGACGTCGTGGCGAATTTTCAATGGTAGTTCTGGGCTGTGATTATAATCATAATGAATCCTTCGGAATCGCAACAGGATTTATTGAGCAACGAAGCCAGGTCACCGTCGGAGCCGTCGATTCAACAGCCTCCAGCGGATTATTCTTTGGGTCCAGTTGAAAAGCATTTTTTGTTGAGTGCAGAGAGAGGAGATTGTGCAACTGTTAAACGGTAATTGATTTTAGTTATTATTATGGACTGCAAGTCGATATGACACTGGGATAACTATCTTTAAGATAAATATCTATTATTCAGATTATTGGAGGAGAATAAAGATCATCCTGAACTCTTGGATATAAATTGTGTAGATCCTTTAAACCGATCGGCTCTGATAGCCGCAATTGAGAATGAGAATATCGAGCTGATAAGACTTCTTCTAGAATTGGGTATCCAAGTGAAGGTAAATTATAAGACATAATTATAGTAAATCAATGGTGACAATAATAAAAGAACATTGATAATAACGCGTCACTTATCATTTTATAACTTTTTATATATATTTTTTTTATCAGGATGCTCTGCTACACGCGATCAAGGAAGAATATGTGGAAGCTGTAGAAATTTTGTTAGAGTGGGAAGAAAGAATTCACGTAGAGGGACAGCCTTATGTAAGTTTTGAGAAAAAAAAAGTTTTCTTTTTATTTATAAATTTATAATCATTTTTTAATTATTTAATTAGAGTTGGGAAGCAGTAGACAGATCTTCCTCGAATTTCACACCGGATATCACACCCTTGATACTGGCCGCACACAAGAATAATTATGAAATTTTGAAAATTCTTTTGGATCGTGGCGCCACTCTACCTACTCCTCACGATGCTAGGTTTGATATTATTTGAAAAAATAAATGGAAAATTTATTATAAAAAAATAATTTTATTTAGATGCGGCTGCGACGAGTGCGTCACGTCGAGCGAACAAGATTCTCTTCGACATTCACAAGCACGTATTAATGCATATCGAGCATTGACTTCTCCATCGTTGATAGCGTTATCATCCAGAGATCCATTATTAACTGCTTTTGAATTGTCTTGGGAACTTCGAAGACTCAGTAAAATGGAACAAGAATTTCGATTTGAGTATAACGTACGTGAAAGTTGAAAAAAATGTACAATTAACCAAAAAATAATAATTAGTAGGTAGTATTGGGAGATTTTTTTGGAAATTTTTTTTTTTAGGAAATGCGAGAACAATGTCAAATTTTTGCCACGTCCCTGCTGGACCATGCGAGAACGTCCCATGAGTTAGAAGTTATGCTGAATTACAATCCCACGGGAGAGAATTGGGAACCTGGAGAGAGACAGACACTGGATAGACTGAAACTCGCCATTAAATACAAGCAAAAACAGGTAATAATTATAATTCAATGAATTAAATAATTAGGCTTGTATTTAATATTTTGAAATCAAAAAAAAAAATTTCCTTCAGTTTGTCGCTCATCCAAACGTTCAGCAACTTTTAGCCGCTATCTGGTACGACGGTCTTCCTGGCTTCCGGCGTAAGAGTATGATTGGACAATTAATTGAAGTTGGAAAACTCGGCGCCATGTTTCCGGTTTACAGTTCTATATATATGCTGTCGCCAACTTCGAAGATGGGATTATTTATGAAGAAGCCATTTGTCAAATTCATATGTCACTCGTCCTCTTATGCATTCTTCTTGAGTAAGTAAAATTTTTCTTGCCGTCTTTTTTTATCCGTAAAAAATTATTATAATTGATCGATAACTTATTACAGTGCTATTGGGAATGGCCAGTCAGCGGATAGAGTATCTGGTAATTGAATTTTTTGGAAATGCGTGGATGCGAGAAATTTTGGCAGGATGGAAGAGACACGAGCGAGGATGTATTCCAGGATTTGTTGAATCTGGTGTAATAATTTATGTATTCAGTAAGTGTATATATATATATATTTTTTTTTGTTGCAATTTTTACCAAAAATATTTATTTAATTTGATAATTATTCCTGCCATCATCAGGCTTGGTCATTGGCGAAATCAGATCATTATGGGCTGACGGTTTATTGGAGTATATATCTGATTTATGGAACATCGTGGATTTTGTTCAAAATACTTTTTACGTTATTTGGATAAGTTTACGGATGACAGCGTGGTTCGTTGTTCAGGTAATTAAAAAAAAAAAAAAAATTAAAATGCATATCAATAAATTTTGCAATCTGTTTTATATTACTTTTAATTCATATTATTAATTTTAGAGGGAATATTGGGCTGGTGAGGATCCTTGGTATCCCAGGGACCAATGGGATGCTTACGATCCTATGTTACTTTCCGAAGGAGCATTTGCTGCCGGAATGATTTTTAGGCGAGTGAAATGTCTATTTAAATTTAATATAATTATTATTAAATAATTATCTATACGTCAATTGTATAACGAATCCTCGATTTTTAGTTTTCTCAAACTCGTCCATATATTCAGCGTGAATCCACATTTGGGTCCTCTACAAATTTCTTTGGGTCGCATGATAATCGATATCATAAAATTCTTCTTTATCTACACTCTGGTCCTCTTCGCTTTCGGCTGCGGTAATTAAAAAAGAAAAATTCAATTCCAAACGAGTCATTAAAAAAAAATTTCAAAATCATTCTAAAAATAAAATATATTTGATTCATCAGGTATGAATCAACTCATGTGGTACTACGCTGATCTGGAAAAAATGAAGTGCTATCATTTACCAAGTGGTCTACCGGATTTTGATAATCAAGAAAAGGCCTGTTCGATTTGGAGAAGATTTGCAAAGTATTTATCGAATCTACACAAAAAAAAATATATATATATATATTTAATAATCAAAATATTTTTCCCTTCTAGTCTTTTTGAAACATCTCAGTCACTCTTTTGGGCAAGTTTTGGTATGGTGGATCTAATGTCCTTTGACCTAACCGGAATCAAAAGTTTCACAAGATTTTGGGCCTTACTCATGTTCGGTTCCTATTCCGTAATCAATGTGATTGTCCTATTGAACATGTTAATCGCTATGATGTCAAATTCCTACCAAATAATTTCGGTGAGTAGAAAAACAAATTTTTGTCCCATAAAATTTGCCATTGTCTATTAATCGATGAGCAAGTAAAAAATATTTTTTTCTTTTTCTATTTTCCATTCTCTGTAGGAACGAGCAGACACCGAATGGAAATTTGCCAGGAGTCATTTATGGATGAGTTATTTCGAGGATGGCGACACAGTCCCACCACCCTTTAACATGATACCAACGGCTAAAAGTTTCAACAAAATCGTGACTTGCGGCAAGGGTGGCCGCCCTACAAGATCTTTGATCGTAATACCCCCCCAAAAAATACACACAAATCTGTACAAGATTAAATGTAAAATCAAAAATATAACTTCTGCTTTTCCTCTCAGAAAAAGTCACGAGAAAAAGCTTTAACGAGACACGAGTCAGTGATGCGTTTACTGATAAGACGATACGTCACAGCAGAGCAACGTAAAAGAGATGACTTCGGTATCACGGAGGATGACGTAATGGAGATTCGACAAGACATCTCGACATTGCGATACGAGCTTATTGATATTTTGCGACAAAACGGCATGAGAACGCCGCAGATTGATAAGCAGGATGCTGCACGTGAGTGAATAAAATTTTTCTAAAATTAGATAAAAAATAAAATTCTCACACTTTGTTCTAAGACATGTCAATTTTTCAGTATCTGGAAAGAAGGGCCGAGTAATGGAGAGAAGATTGCAAAAGGATTTCCAGATTGGAATAGTGGAAGGGATAGTGAATGCCGTGATCCAGAGTGAGAAGGAGCCCAAAGATGTCTTTAGTCAAATAGCGAGAGCAATTGGCCATAGAAGCAGTGGACAGAGTAAGAAAAAAGATTGGAACGCTGTGGTGAGAAAGAATACGCTGGCACGAGATCCCATTGGAAGTACGAATGAAGCATTTATAAGACAATCACGAAGAAGTCTACGAAGACATCTTCAGCATCATCCGAACTCTGATCTGGCGTCACTAGACCCTGATCGTCTTGTTGAATATAATCCTAATTTATCGGGTGTATCACCCACGACGAGAATAGCTTACGCTAAGTTCATTATGAACAGAATGAAGCAGGTGGAGCAAGATGTAGCTGAAGGTAATAATATTGACGGATATAATTATGGTATTTTATGAGTTTAATGATGGGCTGACGAATTTTGGTTGTTTAGGTAAGAAGGAAGGTGCTGAGGGTCCTGCGAAGAGTTCACAGTCCTCACAGAGGTCTAGCATGAAGGTTATTGTGTCTGATGCTCCGCAAAAGCCAGGAACACCTACAGCGTCTATTCTTAATGAGTCGATTAAGAAGGGTTTATTGAAATCAATGAGTGTTGGTAGTACCAGTGTTGATAAGCCTGGAGATAAGACGCCTCCTTTGGATGTGAAGTCATCTGAATTTCGTGCACCCACTCCTATTCCTGAAGATCCTAGAGAGGACGAGGCAGGAAAGCCCTCACCAGCTAGACCACCTCCTGGTAAATAATATTTTTGATACTTGAGATAGACTTTTTATTGTTTTTGAGTTTTTATATTTTTTTGTATCTAGGTAAAGGTGCGTCGGTAAAACAGATTTCTACGGGCGAATCGTCCAAGATGGCTGAAGGAAATACTGAGGAGGATAAGAAGAAGAAGAAGGAAGAGGAGGATAAAAAGAAGAAAGAAGAAGAGGAGAAGAAGAAGAAGAAGGAAGAAGAAGAGAAAAATAAGAAAGAGGAGGACGTGAAGAAGAAAACAGAAGATCCACCAGGTGATGCCGCTGCACCTGCAAAACCTAAAGATGAGCAAGAGAATGCCCCAGTGGCGACAACGAAGCTACGCGGCAAGTCAAAGATGACTGGGCAAATAATGGGTGGTTGGATATAACACAAAGATCCAAAAAATTCGTAAGAAATTTTGGGACTTGTTCAGTGCCAAAAATAAAGATACCCTTCACGACAAGCCTTATTCAAAATTCTCTAGACACGTCCATGACCCGCATAACCTTTGACCACACGCAAGTCAAAAAGGATTCGCATCCCCATGAGATCAGAGTTAACAAAAATTCTACGGAAACTTCCTCGAGAACACACTATTTTTAGTACGATCCACAATCTCAAGATAACAAAGCGTATATCACGTTGTTATTTTTTAACTATTTATTATTAACAGTAACAGATAATATACATAGAGGAAAATTGATATATACAAATGACATGATATTTTGCAAATTTTCGAACAGATTCCAAGTTTTCTCCTCATAGGGTAGAAAATACAAATCAACGTCATTAGGATGCTAATTCCCTCTACTCTTACACAGCCCTTTTAATCATACTCCAATACAATCATTCTAAACAATTGTATCTTTTTATGAAAATCACCTGTTTGGCACAAAAGGGTTACTCTCTCGTCGCACTAGCCACCTCTCACGCAAATATCCATTATCTCTCTATAATTCAGATGCCTTTGGGTGGAAATGTAAAACCAAGGATCGTGAATATTTTTGGTCCATGTCGTTGATTCACTTCTTGTACGTATTGTGCTAATAATTTAGGCTCTCTCGATTCAATAAGAAATCTTGTAGGCGATTAACCAACACAATTGCAGCAGAGAACTCTTAAGAATGGCCTGTAATAAAAGATAACGTCCAGTTTCAATTAATCCAATACGCAATAGGTATCTTGTTATACAATTTGTTATAATTATTTAATTGATTATTATACCTTCTAGTACCAGCTTCAGTCTTTTGGCCACTTTCTCCATTTTGTGTAACATTCTTTTTCTTTCTGTTGGCTCTTTTGTCCTCCTGCAATTTTTTCAATAATTAAATTATAAATATACGAAAATGCGTAGCGAATTGAAATATGACGTAATATTTAGATAACACTCGCCTCGACTAATTCACCAATTTTGTACTGTTTCATGTCATTCTTCGCATCTGACGAGTGTCCAAAATCATCAAATGCAACTGTACCGTCTTGTCCTGCGAATTCCGTTATCAGTTCTCCTCCTCCAGGATGCTAAAATGAAAAAAAAATGTTATCAAAACAATGTAAACGTACTTTGATTATCGATGAAATTAATTGCATAGATTTTTCTGTCTACTGTGCGTTTTCTTTTGGCAGTGATTGAATGAATTTATTATTGATATACCATATTCCAGAAGAGATTGATTAGGTGATTTTATCAAGTATCTGAGAATGATGAAAAAAAAATCAGACAGATAATATTTAAATTGGATGAATCAAGTCCAGATATCTTACACAGACTAGTCTATCCGCATCTACTGATTATCAATGTAATTATCATTATAATTATATATTAGTAAATTAATTTAATTAAATTCAGTTTATTCTCAAAATCAGTTTAAATAACTAATATTAATTTTGACTTATAATTAATCATGATATTTATAGTGAGCAGGACGTTTTGAATTTACATATAAAATAAACAGAATTCGATTAAGATACTTTGGTGTATTTGATAAATAAAAGATTGATAAAAATTCGAAATAGAAAATATCTTTCAAAATTTTCACTATACCTGATCCAAATAATCCGTGAAGTCATAAACGATATCCTTAATGACACACCAAACTCGTGGATCTTTTTCACCGTCGTGCTTAGCTACTTCTTCCAGAGTGTAGAGTTTCACTTGACCGGATGTCATTTTTAGATTTTTCCTTTTGTTTTTTACCTTAGTATTTTCAAAATACAAACTCTTTATACTCCCCTATTGAACCACGCGTTTTCTTCACTTTTTCTCTTTCATACAAATATCTTCATGTACAACTGAGCCTCTTCTTGACTCTGTCTGCTACCACGACCGTTCTCGTTGAACTTAAGAGTACTTTCTTCAACATTTACAAGTTCACCGGCAGTATTTAAAGCGTCTGTGTAGCAGTGATAACGAAGAAGCTTTATCAAGAATCAGTGAAGTCTTAATTTTTCATTAACATAAGACGTGACTAAGGTGATTCGAGCACCTAACGTATATCAAGATAAAGATCCAAATTTGAAATACGTTACATGAGAACTATAATCGGGCCACATGTAAAATAGTTTAAAGTGACAGATAGAAGCACGTGTTTCGTGCTAACGACTGCTCTAATAAAATTTCTCAATTATCAATGCTCTTTTGCCAAAAATATCGAATGATTTTTCATTGATTTGCCATACATTATCCCTGACAATAAAGCATTGGCAATGGGAAATCCTTGCTACTGGCATTATATTCTTCCGCCTGTCACTTTAAGCTTTTTGGCTCGTAAACCGACTATACCTAGCACGGATGTCGAAAGGACGTCTCAATAGACGACTTATAGGTGTCATTTTATCTGAAGATATCATGAAATCATCTTTAAAATGGACTTTTGACAAATGTGCTAAAAGGGTATTTAATTTTAGCATTCTTTAATTTTCACTAATAAATTCTTAAAATTTTTTATCAAATGTCAAAGGAGAATAAAATCATTAAAATTTTTTACATCGCCATACAAATTTGATTGTCATATTATAATTAATTCCTTTTATTCCTCTTTAATATGATTTTCATAAATATCGTATAGTTTTTTCTTAAAATCGACTGTACCTGCATGCGATTACTATGCTTTCATCAGAAGTAATCTTAAGCGGTCACGTAGTAGATAACTCGATGCTCTAGTCACGTCTCGTACTGTCGATTATTGATTAGACAACAAAGCTTAAGTTAACAAGCTGATTATATTTTGCCATTCGTTGTAAAATGTTTCTTTAGATTAACGCTTTCCGGGATTTATGCATGGTGCAGTCAAGAAATTGTCGAATATACAATTATTATCGTTAAACGAATAATTATTATTGATATATATCACAAGCGTAAATTGATGGCCAAACAAATTTTCAACATTATCTTAGACGCGTAAAGATTATACATTTTTATTTAATATCATAGGAATAGTAAGAGAAAATTTCATTCAAACTCATAAGCATAATTCGATGCTTGATTAGATCGTATATTGATACAGTCGTTCGAACAGGTAAAGGATCTTGTCTAGGGGACTCAATTGCTTTAAGAGTCATAGGAAGATGGCCCCTCCAAATACTATTTTTGGAGGGGCCATCAAGAACGCATTGGACATCAAGTCTCTGATACATTTCCTCTAGGAGGAAGAAGCCAAAAGGAAAAGAAGAAGAAGGACAAAGTCTGAGGATGAGTCTGAAAGACTCCTGAAATATTGACTGAATGTAAATATGAGTGAAGATTTTAAAAAATCGCACGTATTTTTATTCAAATTCATGTATGTCTTGTTAAGTAATAGAAGTGGATTTCGACTAAACTGTTTTGCTCACAAGTATAAAGAAGAAGACAATAAAAATAGAATAGCAGAAGTCTGTGAGACTTTACCTCGGTATTAGAAGGTTAAATAAAATATGATCTGATGGTTAAAAATGAATTACCTGATTTTATTTATCTAATTGAAGATTCTGCGAATAAAATTATATATTTTCTCTATTCCGCGAACTTCTTAAGATGATCGACAATAAAATGCTGTAGTTTAAGGTTTTATTAATTCGCAATGATAAAACGTGGTGTAGCACTATATATTCAAAATTTTTATTAATTAACGTGATTACAACTATTGAATCATCGTGTCCGACACGTGACCGACGATGATGTTATCAACTGACTAGTATCTTGACACTGATTACACGATACATGGATTGAGAAATACATTTGTATAGATACTATATCTTTGTAAACGATAATACTAATTTTTGCAATAATTTTTGGAGTACGTTATATCGACAATGACAAAATTTATTCTAATATTTTATTTACTAAGCTTGTCTGGTAATGACAATCATAATAATAATAGGAAATTACAGGTTAAACAGACAGTAAAAAATTTCAAAATTTTTCGTTCAAAAATGAACAAGTGAAAATATAAGACAACCTTAACACGTTAACGCCGGCGCATTTTTATGCCCCGTTTAAAAAGTCGCAAGTGTGTACCACCGGTGGTACGCGCCGGCGTTAACGTGTTAATATTCCTGCAAAAAATCGTTATCTTTTATAGTACGAAAATAAAGATATTGAATTTTAAAGTTATTCATTTTTACCTATTAGTCAAATAGAATAGAATAAATGTATATATATATAGTAGAAATTGCTACTTTTAGATTTTTTCTTGTATCTCGGAAACTATACAGCAAATCATTTTGAAATTTTGCACAGACGAGAATTTAGTTAATGTCTGGTATATATTAAGAAAAATTATGGATTTTATCTTGGATTGGATTTTATCACCAAACCACCTTAATCAGTAATACATTTTATTCGAGTCTTGTCGAGATTAGTTATCAGAGTCCAGAATAATTAAAAGAAATTTATCTCGGAAAACTTTATTAAACTGTTAAACGGATTCTTTCAGTAATATCAACTTCCGTCTATCTTCAAAGCCCTTTAAGATTTCAAAGTTTAGAGTCTTTAAGACATCTTGTAAAGATTTCGTAGATGTCTCAAAGTCGTATTGTAGATATTTCCGTGCTATCTGGGAATTACTATTAAAATGAAGTAGGTAGACGCGTTTCGAGTTTTAATGTCATTCGAAGATTTGTCGCAGACAAGACAAAAATGCTGTACTTATTTAACAGCTGTTTGACAATTCGTGAAACTTCAGAAGAAGTTATATTCCATGTATCACATAAACGAATTTACAAGTGAGCGACGAAATCATTGAGACTTTTTGCTTCAGGAAATCAATGGAACACCATTAATTACTTTGGCCAAAGGGCATTGGTCATGGGAAATTTTGTTACGGGTGTAGAACTGCAGGATTCAAGCACAGAATCGAAACAGTGTTAAACGAAATCTGTGATAATACTTACCGATACCAGAAGTTAATGATGTCTAAAGTTAGTTTGAAGTCCACACAAAGCTGAAACGGATACACGACGTGATTCTACTTCGATATTTCTGTAGATATTGAAAAGCTTCACAGATTTCCAAACAGATAGAGCTACGTTTACTTTCCTTTTATTATACGGCTCAGATGGTAAATTTCTGTTATCAATCAAGAAAAGATTCAACTGTCAAGAAGCATGTAGTACCAATAGTTTCTGGCAAGCAGTTTGAGATATTTTATAAAAGATGGCGCCACAGTTGCTCTGCTGTATGATTTTACAGAATTTACGACGGTATCATATTATAAGAATCCCATAATATAATACAATGAAAATGCAAATTTCAATGAAAATAGTATATCAAGACCATATTTCTATATACAGCATTGAAAACCAAATATATAAAGTAATATTACTAAACATTCTGGCGGTTCTCCAGGATCATCTCCAGTTCCTGTAAAAGCACCTGGTCTCACAAAATGACGCCCTTTATCCAAGTGAACCCTTAAAAGCGAGAAAGAAGAGTTCACAACCCTTGCCGTGGATACTGACAGCGAGGCCAGGACCGGTTTGACCGGTCGCCCTGGCCAATCGTTAAGCAAGGAATCTCGCGGCGGTTTCAGAGGTCGAACAAAAGCCCTGAGGAAAAATGCTGGAACAGCTGCGTGTTTTATAGGCGGAGCTTCAGCGATCTGCCGATTCCCATTGGAATAAATCCACCGTAAGAATCTTCAAAGTATCTCACAGGTATAGATACAACCATGAATCATCATCCATTACCATCGATTGAAGAAAATACCAAAAGAAAAGCACTATCCTTAACAGATCTTCCAAAATGGTATCCTGGACCATACCCACTTACCAGTAAACTCTACAGTAATATCCCGGGACCAGATAGAAGAATCAAAGGAAAAGTAAGCAAAGTCCCGACTTCCGGGACCGCGAAAGAGCTAACTCAAAATCTGTAAATGGCGGCAGTAAAAAAAAAAAGAAAAGGAAAACAAAGAAAAGCCTAAGAACGTAATCCTTAAATCGCAATAAAACCGGCTATATTGTCGTATAAGCAGCATCCCGACCTGAAGTCTGGAACCTGTGCCTAAACTAACCTGAAGTCCGTCAACGTAGTCAGGATGGTCTAACGTCCTGTGTTCCTACGACGGTAAAAAAAAAGCTTGTAGGGACTGTACAGTTTTTAAATTTTCATGGTACCGGAGTCCGAACGTGGGTCTTGTTTACGATATGGATTTTCCTAACGGAAGTTAGCTCGACAGTACCGATGTTAGTGCGCGAATACGTACTGAATGCGCGAGGGATTATCGAAGCGTCTTCGAAGTTATTGTTCGGAAGAACAGAGTATATAACACGACGTGGGTTTAAACTCTAATGCGGCTAAGTGCGCTGTAAAACAGGAAGGTCCTTACCGAGTCCTGGCATAGTGTATCCTGATGAAGAGAGAATGAGAAAGAAAGAAAGAGAGTAGTATAGGTACTGAGGACGAGACTGTGCTTTATTTTTTACGTGGTAGTGTCAGTGGGTTTCGGTGGAAATTTAGGGAATTTGGTTATAAAGATTGTGAGAAAGATGGGATATGGCGGAAATGGGAAAATAAGAGAAAGAAAATAAGTGAAGGTATACTCTCTTAAGTACCTGAAAAAAGGTATGACATACTCGCAGGTCCTGCCGCCTCGTAGATTACCATGTAGTAAAACGAAAATATTGTCCATGGTACCGATTTAAAAGGTACTTTTCGTACCAGTGCTCTAGGTAGAACTGCTACGGAGCAGAAGTTGTAAAAGTGCGAAAAACGTGCTGTCATTAATGCCTACCCTTACTTCATTCCTATTTAATATACAATCTCTGTATATTCAATAAATGAAATTGAAAATTTTTTGACTCGCGTAGTCTTTAACGTAAATCTACGATACCTCCTAAAAACGTTCAATTATTCCGCGTCTAGTCGCTTTTTGAAAATCTCAAAAATTCAAATACTTTTTGAATAACGTCTTTTCGAAATCGCGAGGTGAAGCGATTTTCAATGTCAATGATACCATTATGATTATGATTCGTAAATCTGCTGTTATCGTCAAGATGTCTACCAATGATTGTCACTACTTTACTGTTTGTCTCTTCAAACTAATAACTATCGGACGACAAAGTTCGAGATCGAAGATTTCTTTAAAAAAGACAATTATGACCGGTTATAAAGTTTTAAAAAAATCTGATAAAATCCATACAAGAGATTGAACTGTGTCGCGTGTCAGTCGCGAGGCAAGCACTTTGACAGGATATTTACGGTTTGTTTACGCCGCTGGAGTATGCCGTCGTGGTTTATGCTTGCCTATAAATATGGTTCACATTGTAAAGACGCCCGAGAGCTCTCTCCTCTCTCCTGCTGGCATCTTCCTCTCTTCTCACGCTTTTTATGCCCACGGGTTACAGGTGAACCAAGAAAACAAAAACATTTAGAAATCTGAAAAAAAAAATTAAATGTACTTTGAAGTCAATTAACCCTTTGCGCTCCAAATTATTTTTCAATGTTGTTCCCAATAACTCCCTAGTGTTTTAACTGTTTTTTTTTTTTAAATTTACTTCTAAGAGTTCCTGTGATGAAAACTAATGTCAAGTCACACTTGACAAAGAACTGCTGTGGGTTAACGAAGTCACATTTTCAGAAATTTGTTGACATAATTATTTTGTTTATAATAGACAAATTGTTCATTAAGGCCCTCATTACGGGAAGAGCCTGTCGGTGAGAAGAGATGTAGAATTATCATGATAATGCGTAACAACGTTAGTCGTACGTTTAATTACATTTAGTCACCACGGTAATATTAATCCAAAAGACGTTAACTATACTAGCGAGGTATTCCTGCAGTGCTTGGATCTTCATGGGGTACCATGAAGTGGAAGGGCTTTTAGGTACTAATTTTATGTAAAGTTATGAGAGTATCTTCTAGCCCCCCAAGTGCCATTGCCGCTTTCCCGACGGTGCCATAATCGACGGAGGAGAGCGTCCCGACGCTGCCGTATACATCTCGCGCTTACGTCGAAGAGAGATACTGCATTTGGTACGGTTAGAGAATTGTGAAAAAGAAAAAAACAAAGAATTAAAATAATTAGAATAAAAAAAAATGAGTGACCAAAGAATATCCATATGGTTAAAATAATAAATAATTAAATATATCAGCGCTTGAAATCTATATGACTGGTTAGACTCACGTGTCGACGTTTCGACGATAATTCGAC
This sequence comes from Hartigia nigra, assembly GCA_031001745.1. Classification (NCBI taxonomy): domain Eukaryota; kingdom Metazoa; phylum Arthropoda; class Insecta; order Hymenoptera; family Cephidae; genus Hartigia; species Hartigia nigra. The sequence continues at coordinate 300,694 of JARPRG010000478.1, read as the reverse complement.
GGAGAACGTTCCGTGACATCCTTTCTGATCCGCTAAAATGACGCAACACCAAAAATAAATCTACAAACAAAAAGTGCAAATCGCTAACTAAACAACTCTCTGTATAAACCAATAAAATAGTCCGCGAACCATAAGTCGAAAATGATCCAAAAAATAATTTAATCGTTCAAATCATTCCCGACGAATAATTTTTAACTTTGCTCTTTTTCGATCCACCATTTTTTATTCTTGGTTCACCCTTCTTTTGCCTTTTCGACCTCCCCCTTCCCCCCCCCCCTCCGCCCCACTTCTGTATCCCACACCATCACTCTCGACTAAGGAATCGTGCGAACACTGGCGCGGGCCGAGAAGTGTTTATGGTGCAGTAAAAAAATAAAAATAGAAAACATTTTTACGGGACGATCATTAAAGCAAGCCAAGCAAGCTGAGGAGGAAGATGTCCGCCAATTAATGGCCGCGTTCAGGTTTTTCTTCCTTCTTCTTATTTCACGTCTTCTGCCAAGATCGTCGGTAACCTCGGGGTTTCGCTTCTTGCGAGAATCATCGTTCATTTCAGATCAGCATACAGTCCGAGGCAATAATTATTTTTTGCGATAATCGGTGGAAGGAAAAGGGGTGGAGGGGAGGGCTACGATTTTATAACTGGATGCATATATGGAATGATCTATGGATTTGGTGATTTTGGCAATGATCGCGAGTAACGAATGACTAATAAAAAATAAAAATGGCGAAATCGTTTGAAAATGGTCGCGTGAAAGGAAGAGCAGGAATCGAAATGTTGAGGTCGCCGTCATCGTTGCAAGAAGAATCCCAATTACGAAGGTCTATAAAGTCGCGTTCGAGATAACGAGTGAATGATAATTCCGAGGTTTATTGTCGTGCGGCTCGAGCGATGTTTGTTTTTATGATCGTCAATAAATTTCCGCCTTTATTTATACTTTCCAACCCCTTTGGCTTGTCAGAGGCGAGCCGCAACAACCCCCGTGTCCTTAATCGGCCATCCTGGGGCTTTGCGAGCCACAAGAAAAATAACGTGAAGAGCAAAATACAATGACGCAATATGTGTGTATATATATATATGTGTGTGTGCGTGTGTTGATCATTGGTCCAAGAGGAATAAAGAAAGAATGCAAAAGGAAGAAAGAGACAGGATAATGTAGGAAGGACGGCAAAAAGTGGTATAAGGAGAGAGGATGAAAAGAAAATAATAAAAGGAAACGATCGTCGCGAGAGATCATATCATTCTTTACAAGTTTCGAAGTTTCTACGAGGAAAAATAAAATTTTCAAATAAAACTACCGGTATGATAATGGAACCAGAAACTAAAAGACTCATAGTACCATTCGTGATTTGTACAATGCATAATAAATGGCACTGATATCAAAGGACACGATCTAAGTAAAAATTTTGATATCATACAAGAAAATTACATAAAAAAAAAGATTACATATTATACTAAAAAAAAATTCTTGCATCATTACATTTAGTTTCCAATGAAAGATGAGATTAGAAAAATAATTGAAAATGTAATTTCTTAACAGGATTTGGGGTGTCGGACAGCTTAAAACGGACGTGTAATTAGGATGATGAGAAATGTAGTCTTTAACGTTCTATACATAAAATATAAAAAGGGCCCAACAGACACGGCGGGTGGGTCCTATGCCGTATATTTCCTTAAGTCCCCATGGACAGCATCTGGCCCAATGCCAGAAGAACGAAGTGTAACAAGTTAGTAGTTGAACCGGTCGATTACAGTTAGGTCAGTTTTCATGTTTGCCTAAATGGGCTCGAGACGCGACAATATCGAGCAATCATCGAGGGACTTAAGGTAAAGTAGACAATTGAAAAAGGTGTCGTGGTCCCAGGAAGCCCCTGATGGTTCAGTCAGACATAACCTATTCGGACCAGGCCAACCTGGGAAATTAATAAGAAAACACAAGAAGCGAAAACGACGCACAATAAACGGTATGGAGAACAATAGATTTCGAGCTATTTTTAATAATTGAAACGGTAACAATTTTCAAACTTATTTAATAGCCGCCTCCGCCGCCCCCTTCCGTTATCCGCCTCCGAATTTGCCACCTCCATTGTCAAAGAGTCTAATTGCCCGAACTTTCCCATTCCTTTCGGGGATGTTAAAACGGTCCCTGAGTAAAGTTTAACAAATGCCAAAGCATTTGGCATCCCTTAACGAAACAGTCACTCAAAACCCTAAAAGTTCACCAGGTGAGAGAAAGCTGCTAGTTTTACATGAAAATACCAACATTAAACCTCTATGATTTTTACAAGTTATAACTGACTACCTCTCAAGATGGACTCCTTGTTTCCTCCATTACCAATCAATTCACTCAACCGATCCTCTTACTTACGTAAATTACGGTAACAAGCAGACAACAATACAGTCAATAAGACGTTCGAAATAGAACGTCAGTCTCCTTAACCAAAGCAGCCATGACACTTTTGACAAAAGTGTCACGTGAAATTTTATTATCTTTATCCAAAACAATGTATCCACCATTTTCTAAACCGAATTAACTTTGTAACATTAAATAAAAATAGTCAATCGATAAAATTTCATTTGAATCAAATTAACGTGGAATAAAATCAATACGTAAAACATGTACGTGGTCGTCTGAGATACGTTCATAGGAATTCCCCTAGGCCATAGACTACAAAAGTATAGTCGACCGTGTCCCATGTACAGTTTGACAATGATAATTCATGTATAATGGCCGCGTTGGGTGTGAAGGCCAACGGCGTCGACGCTGCCACGACGTGTGTCACAATATTGACTCGAAAATATGTGAAGCCCATGTTGCCCCCTCAACCCCTATGTCACCCCCGAACATCCCCCACCACTGTCGACGACTCATCCCTACTCACGTAATTTTAGTGACGTTCCACCTATATGACTGGTCCATTTATCCCCTCTCGTCATCGCTAACGCACTACGCTCCGCCTATGGGTGGGAAGATTAACCATATCTCGTAATTTTTATTTTAAATCTCCCACCGTCGTCTCACCAATACCGCGAAAATTCAAAGTTCTACCTTGGTCGCACGTAACAGTCTTACGTACAATGTATTATACGTGAGTTAGCCTACATTGTACTAGTTTCTTAACCTATAATTATATTTTATCTATTCGAAAGAGGGATTTATGGTTTTTTTTTTTATATTTCCTTCTCTCTTTTAATACCTTTATTACCCTGAATCCCTTGTGTACTATTTATTCTAGTATTTATTTAATCTACGGACGCTCCGTGACTCTTTTTACAAATTAAGGTTAAGTAACGTTCGTAATTTGACTGGTCGATCGTGCAAATTAAATTTCGTTTGGGACCAATGTTATATAAATCTTATTAAAAAGTTTTAATTTATGGATTGAGTTTATACTCGGTATATATATATTATATATATATATATGTAGTGCGGAAGTGTCGCAGTTTGTTATTAAGTGTTTCGATGGTGGTGGAAACGTGGGAAAAGTATCGCGTTTAATTTACGACTTAATGGCGCTTCAGGAAAAAGAGGATCCCAGTTGAGGCAGCAAATAACGATACCCGCATGTTGCCACGGCGATATTATATTCGCGTATTATAAATCAACGTTAATTTAAGGCTAAAAATATCGCGGTTTATCGTTGCAATTAATAACGATTATTTACTGCCGCGAATCTAGACACTCTCTATGATCGTCAATCGTCGACTTCCTCGTGAATCGAGTATCGGCAGATAGTGTGAAAATAATAGGGAATAATGAGACTTGTTGTTATTATTTTTATCGGAAAATTCGTAGCTATGCAACTTAACGTGAAATATGAGTTTCACATCAAAATGGTCGATTTCATTCGACTTCGCAGTTATTCACGTAAGATTCACGCAAGTGCTACGTGTAATTTACGTAATTAAACGCGACTATTACTGGATCGGGAAGTAAATGTCATAAACGTATTTAACGTTTACGCCAAGATTTACTCGATAGTTCCGCCATTGTTAAACTTTTTTTTTTGGAGGGATACAAAATTTGGTTTATCTACCAAACGAAAAATCGTACTATTATCACGGAGAGACTTTGAATGTCTGTGATTAGGAATTTTTTTTTATATCGTCCATTTGTTTACCTGAAACGTCAAAACTTTGACTTTCCGTCGGAATAACGTCTGTTGGACGTTTTTAGGGTTTTTATTATTATTGATACGAAATTTTATTTTTATTCTCCATTGACTATACTCTTTGTGCAGATTGTATAAGCGTAGAGTAAGAAATCAATAATGGTCGAACAATATCAGTGACAATAGTAATTATCCAGCAATAAAGCCAACCCCCTATAGTTCTTGTATAGTAAACAGCAATACTATTGCCGTTATTTATAGCCGTCCAATTGTTCCCCAGTGATTCCGAGCCACCAGTCGTGATACGTGTAAACCAAAACAGTAATATTCCCTTCGAAGAATTATACAGCAAGAGCCCATTTACTTAAGTTTTCATTATACAGATATACCAGAAACATTTTTTTTAATCAAATTCAAACGATCGATACCCAAATACTGCGATCGATATTAATAAAATCGATACGTACGAATGAAAACTAGCGAATTAAAATGGTGATTGTCGATCATTGACATTAAAATTAGCCAGGAGACTCCTTTACGTGTAAACTCATAAGAGGGTGGCCCCTTAACAAAAAAATTACTCTCATCATAAAAAGATTATCAAATTCGTAAACGAATGTCTATGGTATAGAAGTGGAATTTTGTTTTTTTTTTTTAATTTTTGAATGCTACAAAGAAATCATTTTTCGATGCGATTTAATGAATCCGGGTCGTTTTAAAGGGATTATGGATTTTTGAAAAAGGTTTGCCAGTGCGACTTACTGCAAGACCATACTCTGTGTTTAACAGGGAAGGGTAAGCAGAGAGGCAAAGGGCTGTAAAATTTTATTTACTTGCTAAGGGCGGGAGGGAGTTTATGAGTCGATCGGGGGTGCCTGCTTCGTCTTTTCGACGTTGTCCCAGCGGGCCCGAAATAAAACGACGGCAACGCCGGGGTAAAAATTTACCTGAAAACTCCAATTTTACTGTGAATCTTTTTATGGCTATTGGAAATACGTACCGAACGTACTCACGATATTCTGGAAAGTCTGTACACAGGTACAATAATGATTCGAAAATGAAGCCAAGCGCGGAAACAAAGAAAAAAAAGATCATAAAAGTAATACAATTTTTTTTCCTTTTAAATGGCTCTGAACTTTAACAATATCTATATCAACAATTATATCAGGTCAATAGACATCTTTTTTCTACCTGCACTGCTGACACAATTACTTCTAGTTAACACGAAGAAAATTCTGAATAATCAAGGTATAATTTTTGTAACTCAGTTTTTCAAATTTTTTTTTTTTAATTAAAAATGTTGACTTTTCAGCATTTTTCATAATGATTAATTATTTATCTAAATTGTTTTCTTGTTTCGTTTTACAGTGTACAAAGAAATCGTGCTTATCGATTTAACGACGTACAATGCGATAGGTACTGTGTATAAGTCCAATATGAAATTTGGAAATTGGAATGACAGGCATTTTTTTTTTTTAATCAAATTACAGTGGAGTTTGCGTCGTGTAGATTACCAACTGCGAGAATCGTGAAAAAAAAAAATGTAAAATGAAAAAACACGTGTAGGTATACGTAGTACATTGCTATGATTCTGGTATACGAATATACATATAGCTACAGATACGTGCATATGTGCTCTGAAGACATACGTCGTTTTATGGGCCTGATATTTGTCCCTGGCAAATAAGGACTTATCTCGTGAAACAACGCAGATAAAAAGATTCGGCCGAGTTGGAATTTCGTTGCGGACTGCTATTACTCTCTTGCGCTATGATATTACACCAACAGCCAATGAAAGACAAGAAAGAAGAAATATGATAAAAGGCCACGAAGAATGAACGTTCAATAAAAAAAATTCCCAAAGAGTTTAAGCGAAACGATTAAAAATTAAGACAAAAAAAATTAATAAATCAAATATGACAATTTTTACGATCGTTATTGCCCGCCATTCGATAAATACTGATCGCCTATCAATATTTATCAAAAATTACGAAATTTTACGTATAAAAATATTTTTACCTAACAAAGATGATATACCTATAAATATGTCCTATATTTATATCATACCGCATTCCTGTACAATTAAAATTTCTATGAATGGAGTAAAATCATCAATGACAAATTTTTCATATTGAGATTGACCTTCAATCGCGTCTATTTAATGGACACATTTTTTTTGTCTTTTCAAGTAAAATCATACGTTTGTATCAATCCTGCTCTTTCCACGTATCATTTGGTCCCATGTAGACGAGTCGACACCACAAGGCACCAGTCGCTCTAATCCGCCGAGTCACAGAATTCAAACAAACGCACGACAACACGAGGTCTCGAAATTAAAAAAAAAGGCCAACACTACCTAGAGATTCGTTCAAATACAAACGTGCCGTTTACAATCGACTGAGACGTGAGGTTGCCGACGCTTCGCGAATCAGAAAATTAATTTACTCACTGGTACCAACAGTTATCCCCATATCGATACAATTTTCCAAATTTCTATATACGTTATTTAAAAAATAATTCAAAAACAAAATTAAACGAATCAGGAATGATAGAAAAAAAACAATTTTTTCTTTATCACCCTGTATATATTTTTGACACTACACATACCCACGTGGGTGTCTTCTTACTTTCTTGGTAGTCACAATTTTTTTTGCCCTTTATTCTCCATGGGATAAATCATGACTAATCCGTGTAAATAATTACGGATACTTGAGTGTGGACCGTCTGAATTAGCGAGATTTAGGATTTAGGGTGGCTCGGCCATATTTACACAAGTTAACGCGGAAACGGAGAACGTTACGTAGAGAATCCATGGGAGTAAGAAAATATAAAGATAGAAGAATATACTGTGCTTTAAAGAGAGTTTCCCAGTAAACAATAGTTATTAACAAGAGGCGAAGTAAGAAAACAAAATTTGTTAACCCACATAAAGCCGATGGCAAATTAAACGTGGATTAATGTATGAGTATAAATGAATATCGATAGAAAGTTCGATAATAGTAGAATACAATAATTAAGAATGTGTACTAGTGTAAACAATCGAAAAGGATTTTTACGATTTAGTAATCGATATACCGTGAAATTTATTTTCATAGAAGCACTGTATACCACGACAATCGGTCAAAGGTCATAATTGAAATTAGGTATTTATAATTATTTCTTAAAAGTAGAAACAGGCATTAAGACAGTTTTGCAATGAGACCTGCAATTTTTGGAAAAAGATGAAAAAGCATATACCTAACCCAACAATGTACTGAACCTCTGGGCGTGAACCGTGAATGTAATAATAATCAAGTGAGATACGAAATCGGGCGCCATGACGGTATGGAATGTAGATCGCGTCCCATTGGCAACAAGGTAGCGGAACGCGTGCTGATTGGTCGTGGTGTTAAACGTCAGCTGTTGTACAAGGGGCGTGGCTTACGTGGGCGGTGCCAACGACCCAAATCGTTCGTCACATCAAAGCTCATAGACGGACGAGCAGCCGTCGGTGTAACATCGAAAATAATCAGCCCGAGAAAGGTGTGGAAAACGGTGATTAGTGTTCTCCAAGTTTGGAAAAAAAAAGTGACGTGTCGTTTCACCCTTAAAACATTAGGTAAACAAAAAACTGGATAGGTAAAACTGTGAACCGATTAGTCACAGTGATTATTAGTTGGAGAATAAAAATTTTTTTAAATATTCCTGAACAGGAGGCATTTGGATACTAAGTGATTTTTTTTAACGCTTTACCAAAAAAAAAGGATAAATTTAAAAAATCCGTTTTCAAAATTGAATCAGTGCGCTGTATAGTCACCCTTGTACGAGTAGGAGAGCCCCCTTAGTGTGTCATAAGATATTTTAAATGGAGTGAACTGTAGAAATAAGATTGAAAGAGTGTTATTGAAATAATAATAAAAAGTGCATCGGACTGACAATCTAAGTCCCAAAATAGGGGCAAGTGTCTCGTTGGAGGGAGGGACTATTAAAAATTGCACAAATGACGGACATAAGCAGTATAGGTATGGTATCTTATTACAATCCGCTGACCATGTATCGGGGTCAGCAGACGGGAAGTCAGCAGGCGTTGGGTCCTGTTCAGCAAGGGACCCCAGGTCAAGCTAGTGGACAAGGTCAACAAGGGGTAGTATCTGACAGCACCGGACAACAATATTGGTATGCATATGGGTCCCATGGTAGCTACGGGGCCCATCATCAGAACCCTGGGACCCAACAGTACCTAGACCATCCAGATGTATTGTGGCCACCGCATCCTCATGCCGCCCATCACTATTCCCATCATTTGCAATATCAGCATCATCACCATCATCACCATCAGGCCTATCCCCATCAGCAAATACAACCCGAATGGACCAGTGGTGATGAGACCACCGGAAACGCTGGGAATACCGGAAACCCCGTAGGTACCGGTGAACCAAGTCCACCTATTACCGTGAGCGGAAGTGAAATTAGCAGTCCCGGTACACCAGCTACACCACCTGCCAACGGCAGTGGACCCAATGGGACTAACACAGCAGCCACCACGACTCCCGTCAGACCAGCGCAAATTCGCAGCCCTTATGAGTGGATGAAGAAACCATCCTACCAGAGTCAACCTAATCCAGGTTAGTAATAAATGAAATTTGTTAAATTTATCATCAGTCAGCATTTGTCCCACAGCCTAGACTTCAGATGACTGTCAATATTACGATGACAGCTAGATTGATTTTGGGGCCTCACGATATTAGAATTTTAGAAGTAGATTTCAGGTGTTGTTCTAAAGTCTGATTAGTCGTGCCTGTACCCCATTAATGACATCAGGATGTCATTTTGAAGATTCTAAATATTGATGGTATATTGTACGGGTCTGTTTTTTTTTTTTGGATTACTTTGAATCCAGTACTGAGAATTTGAGAATAATACTATAGCAGATTGACATATAGAAGTATACACTATATTGCTGACAGATTGTATGACCCTTGGGTTACAATGGAAATACTGATTGAGGGGACAATGACAATTTTGTATTTCATTGGAAATAGTCAATTAATGACAATTTTTGGTATATCACACAATCGTATATTCAGACTTGAAATAAATTTGTTTAGATATATGAATTTGAGTCAATATAATTTTTGACGGTACAATACAAAATTACAATAGGTTATTTCCCTAGAATTCCCTAGCGGCCGTAATCATAAGATAAAAGAGAAGTTAGAGCAACCGTACTAGGTATAACAGTAAGAGAATGAAGAGAAGGTAAAAAGGGGCCCAAAAAAGGGCCTAAGGAAGGGCCGTATCGGAACCGTAAACACGTTGGACCCGCCAGTCTAGATACGGCAACAATGTAAACACGTTTAACAGGCGTGCAAACAGCTAATTACTCTCAAATATTTGTGATATTATCTGTGAGAAGGGCCCCCTTCGTAGGGCCCGCCGGAATTCGCCGTATCCGCCCCTGCAACACGTAAAATATCAACAGCCCTTTCATTTCTCTCTCTCTATTGACTGAAAAATCTACCTTTAACGTGGCTATTAAAGTACTCTTTTTCAGAAATTCCAAAAATTGTTTTTTCGCACCTTTAGATTTTCAAAAATACAAGAAAAAAAATCCGTTCGAACACTTTTTGCAATAAATCAGACGTTCCTGGTCTATTTATATCGATCTTTATTGTCCTTGTCAGTATGGACCCACTTTTCGAAGGATTAAATGATTTCTGGAGGCTGTGATACTTACGGCTGTTTCTACTGTTGCAGCATGCAGCGTCGCTGCAACTGCATCCAATGCAGCACCGGTGCTGCACGATATCTGCACTCTCGACGGTCTCGGTACGATTCAATTATCAATTACGCCCGCACCGTGTCGTTTTTGCATTGTCGAACAGTTGCATTTGATATAGTACCTTATATGGCATTTGATTAATGATAAACATTCAATGGAAGCATCATTGGCTATAGTGCATACCGTGTTAGTATACGTTTGATGCACTATTAATTTTTTTTTTTTTCTTTTTATTACCATATAGTGTATTGCAGATGTCAAAATGTACCTTCTGTATAATGATTACACTGCAGTTACAGCCAAATAGAGAATTAATTTTTTGTTTTTTATTATATTTTTTTATATTACTTTTTTGTGTTGCGTAAAAAAAAAAACCTGCTGCTGTCGCTCAGTTATATCAGTGATACAAATAATCATAAATAATACTGTCAATTAAATACGATTAGATTCACTGACAATTTTCTTAATATTCACATATGCTACACAGTGAATAGCATAAATTTGATTGATTGCATGCTATTCCCTCTTACGGCATGATATCGAACTCCTTACGTAAGCTTGTCAATTATATTAATTAATAGTATTCTCCGTCACGGAATCATTAACAATAAGCAAATGCAAGTAGTAGACATAGTGGCATGTGAATGTGATCCAAAAAATAATATTAACAATAGCAGCAAGAAACGAAAGAGTCGATACTCAAAAAAAATCTGAACGACGACAACAACAAAAATGGTGTCGTTAAATAACACGACAGTGAAATGACTTGTCGGAGATTTTCAGTGGTACCAAAAAAAATATCAATGAAAAAAAAGAAAAAACGTAGCGCTGACAACTTAACCGAGAAAAAGAGCAAAAAACGTTTGCTCAATTCACAAAGCAACAGATATAATACCTTGACAATCTTTTTCTTTAATTTTTTGGTTCCAAGGCACGGTGTGTTCTCGCACCATGTTCTTGTTTCTCTTGCTCTTGTTTGATTGCGTGTCGCTGCGCGCGGCCATCATTCCCCGAGTCTTTTTCTCTGCGGGCCACGAGAGACGGACATTATCTGCATTTTATGACGGTCGTATCGCGGTACCAAGTCGAGGGAGAGCGTGAGACGGTGTTGGGATAGAAACTAAAGAGAAGTCGGGGTTTGGTTATGTAGAAAGAGGTGAAAAGAATAGAGTATAGCTTTGAGAAGAATGAGCAAAAGATAGATAGAGAGAGAGAGAGAGAGAGGAAAAAAGTTTTTTCTTAAGAGGAAAAAGGAACGACGTTATACATATGTGTTAGTATATATATATATGGCCATCGGGGCGGCCATTAGAAATTCGAATTTCGTACGTGCGTGCGTGTTTACCTGACGTTTCGTGTTTCCCGGTGTAATTATCCTTCTGTTCTCTCGTTCCGTTTTCGCTACCAATTTCGCCGCCATCGTGTTACCTTACGACCACTGTTTTCGTACGTTGGATGTACACATACGTATGTACGTGAGTATACCAGAACGAAAGCTGTAGTCTTTCTCTTCCTGTGTCTGTTTGTACATTGTTGGCAGCCATTAAGGTTGCGTGCTTCTGGTTTCTTTTATTTCGTTAACGTTGGTATAGGCTGGGTGCTGCGAGTCGAATGGTGCGACACGCGATTTCCTAAGACACCATTATACGCCTGTTCGTGTTTCGATCTTGGATGCCATCTTTTTTTTTTGTTGCACGTAGCTATACGTTTGAATGGCATTTTTTACAGGAATTATTGGATCCAGTAGTTCCCGTGCGTAGTATGACTGTACTGTCTTTCTGTTTTTGAGTGGCGGGAAGTTTGAATGAGATTTGAAAAAAAAATGTTTTATTCAAACATTCATAATAGTTTATACGTACAATATCGTCGTTTGGTCATGGCACAAGGGTATTACAATTTTATGGTTGTATAAGGGGGTTGTTTTTTTTTTTTTTTGAAAGAGTAATACGGAACGACCCAATTTTTTGGAACGGTCTCAATGGTATATTTACTTGTTGCTAGGATTCGTGCCATTCTCGGTACCTAACGGTCTCAATGAAAGTCCCAAAGTGCGACACTGTCGAAAAGCTGGCAAATTCGAGCGCGTCACGGAACGGTCAGAGCGCAAAGGCAAGTTTACAATACATAAGGGGTGCAGTCTATAAGGCCCGAAGTGCAATATAATAATAACAATCTCAGGGTGGAAATCACGCATTGTTTTCCGGGCTGGACGGGGTGGGTCCATTGTGTTCAACGGGGAATCTTAAGCTCTCCAATAAAATCGCGGCCCGACGGGGTCTCATAAAAGGCCCCAAGCGCACCCGAAGAACCTTTCCAACGTTCTTGGTGGGCAATTACGACCTTGGAGGTAAATTCCATGAAAAAAAAAGAAGAAGAAGGAAGAAGCAGGAAAAAAGCAAAAATAACCGAACCGTCTTTAGGAAAAACCAAGTTGACCCGAAGAGGGAGGGGGGTAGGGGGTAGAGGTAAAACGTAAAAATCAAAAAACGGTCACGAAACGGCAAAACATTAAAAGAGCTTGCATATCTTGCTTAGTCTCAAACGAAAAAAAAAATCAAAAACTGACCCAAAATATGCGAATCCACTTCTGGTCATAAAATCTGTCTGACGAAATGACGGAGAAAATTCGACAGAAATACGAAGAACTAAAAATGCGCCATACGTAAGGATGTCTCATTGGAATACGAAAGTGGGAACACGAGACGCGAAAGGGAATCGCAAAATGGCATGCTTGTGCAAAGAAAAGCAAAGCCCCAAATCGCTATGCTTTAAAGCAACGTTGGTATGGAGGAATCGAGGCACCGTAATTTTTGGCCTCGCGGAGGCTGCGTCAATGGCGCAAGGGATGAACGGAAGACAGAGCTGTTGGTTAGGACAGTGGCATTCATGGAGGGTTGCAAATGGGCCTCGTGGGTCTCGTAACCACCCCATTACAACGTTTCCTCTTCCATTTCGCGATACGAATTGCGGGAGCGCGTGCCTCCGTGCGTGGAAAGTCCACCGTGGAAAAATGTGGATTGACACCGAATGAGAGAAAGAGAGAGAGAGAGAGAGAGAGAGAGAAAAAGGAAACTGTATACCCTTATACATGCAAAGACAGAGATTTGGGTTAGCAAGCAGTACAACAGAGAGTTGGGTTAGCATCCCCTACGTGTTAGGACATTCGTCAGTAGGGCGCAATTGCCCCTATTGTGAGATACTAAGGTTAGGTTATGTCGCTATCAGGTTTCTTCTAGGGTTCTTTTACGTCAGGTACTTTTGAGCCATGTGTCGACTCTCTATGGATATATCAATAAGCTTTATGACTATTTGACTCGATTCACTTTTATTTTACTTATCGATAATAATATTTGCTTATCTTTTATTTTTTTTATTTTCATGAAATCGAGGATTACCAATTTCATTTAAAATTAAATGCCATTTTTTTTTATGTTAAGTTTCACGCGTAACCTTGACTTTGAACATTTGTATATTGATCAGTGGCGGATAATTTTTCTTATTTATTGAAAGGTTTTACTTTCGTTTGAAACACGTGGGTATGGGTGTAATGATTGCGCGAGAAAATTTCGAGACTTTTTGAAAATTAATTTTTTGACACTGTCGCGTTAATGACTTTTTCGCTAATTTACAATGCCTCGTGTGCAATACTGATTTCGGTATGATCGCCGACGGCTCTTATACTTTTATTCCGTTTCGTTATCCTTTTCTGTTATCGTGAAATTAATCGCGACGCGAGAGGAACGACTTAAAAAAATCGCAGGTTCCTCACTCTTTTTATTGGTCGGCCGATTCTTTATCCACCGTAGAATGCCCGGAGATAGCCGCGCGGCCGTAACCACGACCGCATCAAAAGCGCCGACAAATCCCCGCTAATTCCTGGGCTTTCCAAAATCAGCCTATTTCAAATGTCGGCGCTTTTCAATATAAACTCGTAGCTCGATAGTGGTTAGGGCCCCGGGGGCCTCAACTGTATCTTCGTACAAGACTATGATGGATTGGCCGGATTCTCAATTCACTTAGCAGCCGACGACACATTCAGTTCCTATGACACGAGCGGAAACAAAGGATATAAGAATGAAGAAAAGAAACAAAAAAAAATTGTTTTAAAAGAAATCAACAATTTTGTAAATCCAAACAGATCACCGTTTAGCCCATGTGAAAATTCAAATTTCACTTTAAGCTCTGGCTGTACCGCAGAATAATGAAGAAAAATTATAAAACGAAATTTACGCGAAAAATGACTTTTGGGTAGATATCATGACCAAAAATGGCGTTATCGTCTCTCTTGGGCGTTATAGGCAGGTACGGGCTACATTGAGAACTAGGAGGGAGGAGTTGAATAAAGAGAGAAGGGATATCGTCGCTATCGGAAGATGAAAAGGGCCGCCAGTAATCCTGGTGTTGGTTCACACAACGTTTGGTCACATTGTTACATTGCCGGTTTCACGTACGACCCAACGTTCCCGTTTCCATCCGGTAAAATTGCCCATCGTGAATCTCGATTATACGGATTTTACGTGTTCAGTCATCACGTGACCAAAGAGCTCGTGCTCGATTTATGGAATTTTGGAATTCCTTCAGCAGACCCGTTCCGCGTTCCGGAGTATCCAGGAGAGTGTTTGGATTAATAGCCTCTTGATGGACATAAGAAGGAAATGAGCGGAAGATGGCTGTGTGAAGGAAAAAGATAAAAAGAGAGAGGAGTCGTATATATCGTGACTGAGAGAAAGAGAGAGAAAGCAAGAACCGACAGCAATAATAAAACACGATGAAATAACGCGAGAAAGAAGAGCCGTGGGCTACGAAGGCCTCGACTTATCGAGTAGTGGTGGATTAACGTGGCTAGCTTTGATCTCGCCGACTCGGGTCTTATCTAATCGTACTGGCCTCTCCGTTGCCGATCCTCTCTTCCTCCATTTCTCACTCCCTGTACCCTCTTACACACTCATTTCAGCTTTGCGCTTCTATCCAGCTGGTTTCTACTCTCGGTGGTCTTTAACGTCAGTAACGGCTTAAGATTACGGTGTCCGTGAAAAAAATGGGTACAATTTAAAAAAAAAAAAGGAAAAAAAATATTAGGTCAATGCCGTACTTGTAAAGTGCACAAAAATGAATTGCATTACAGTAATGCAGAATGACGGTTGAGTCCTGTCGGATTTAAAGGTATTAAGTAATATGGCGGAAGATCAGTCATACGATCGCTCACTTGAGGACTTTTTTCTTGGATAAATTTATGAAAAATTGTCATAACCTTATCTTTTCGCAACGTACGCATGCGTGACGACGGCACGCGTATTTTACACTATGTTAAGATTGCTTTTTTTTTTTTAAATTACGTTCTTGTGCTTTTCATATTGTGTATTGTACCATAGAATCATTTTCGTTATAACTTGTTCATTTATCATTCTGCTTTCGGTATTTAACTTTAGTTCGAGGCGTCGCCGACGGCACGCGTCCTCGTCTATTTAAACGTATTTAAAAGGAGCGCGCGATAATCGTTCACATGTGTCGTCGTAGCGACCGAGCGAGGTGACCGAAGCGCAGGTTGTCGCTTATCGTGCAGTTTAATTAGCGCGAGAGGCTCGACGTGACGAAGACGCATGTTTTTTTTTTCGCCTATCTGCGATGATAATAATGGCCGCGCCTATCTCGGTCGTGCTAGCACGATTTTTTATCTTTATCCTACGGGGCGTTGCAAAAGTCAACGTCTCGAGAGCGTCGTCCTTAGTTTTTTCTTTCTTTTATAGGTACATACGAATCTATCCATATCTGGAATGCATAAAGTGTGCATTACGCAACTGATCCTATATGAGCAATACGATTGTTATATCACTCATTTGATTTCATTGATAATATCGTATTTTGATGATTTGCAGGTAAAACGAGGACAAAGGATAAGTACAGGGTGGTTTACACGGACCAACAAAGACTCGAGCTGGAAAAAGAATTCCACTACAGCCGTTACATCACAATTCGTCGTAAGGCCGAGCTCGCAGCGACTTTGGCACTGTCGGAGCGTCAGGTGAGTTTGAAAATTCAATTTTTTATTTCCCGCCAAAAGTCACTATAAATCCGTGACAGAAATCAAACGATGGGATAGTCTGTACTATATGCAGTGTCACGTGGAGAACAATTGTCTCAATTGAAACCTCCAGTTTGCATGTGTATCAATAATGTAACGCTAAGAAAAACTAAAATGGCGACTGGTGTGAGATATGAGACGATTTTGAATTTTACGTTTAGGTGAAAATTTGGTTTCAAAATCGACGAGCGAAGGAACGCAAGCAGGTGAAAAAACGTGAGGAGTTGGAGCAAAAGGATTCCAAACCAAGTGCAGAGGCCCTGAACAGTGCTGCGAGTGGAGGTATGGCCAGTTTAGCAGCTCTAAGCGGAATGGGAGGGATGCTCGGCGGACTTATGCATAATGGTGGGTCCCCACCTTTGGGCCTGGGCCCACCCCACTCGTTGGCAGCTCTCGGCCACTCGCCAGCATCACTTCATTCCCACTCCCATCAACACAGCCATCCCGCCCATACGCTCGCCGGATTGTGACCGGATGATACCATGTGATGTTTTAATTTTAATAATAAAAGTAATTGTATGTAGTTTTCAAATGACAAATCATTAAGCTTACTGGAATAACAAATTATCG
Organism: Hartigia nigra; assembly: GCA_031001745.1. Taxonomy (NCBI): domain Eukaryota; kingdom Metazoa; phylum Arthropoda; class Insecta; order Hymenoptera; family Cephidae; genus Hartigia; species Hartigia nigra. The sequence goes on along the minus strand of JARPRG010000478.1, from coordinate 284,168 downwards.
TTCGGTTATAATCGATTGTCGCGCGTTATCGAAAGTCGAAAATCAGTGGAACGAGAAAAATAGGGAAATCGGGTGATTAGCTAACTTTTTTTTTTTTTTTAATTACACTCCCGGATCAACGAAAATCGTACTTGCTTTAAAGTGACTAATTCTTAGGTATCGTCACGGTAAACCGTCGTTTGCCTTCTAGTAAGGATTTGCGCGTTGTGAATAATGCGAAAGATCAATACGAAAAAATTATTGTTGAATTACGTAATCGCATATATCACCTTTTACTCGAGAGACCATCATATTTTCATTTTTTTTTTTTTCAATTGATCGTCCGTCGTACTGGACGTCGCCTTGAATTTCGTTTCGAGAAAAAAAAAAAAGCAATTTCGATCATTCGCGCGTGACTCGTTCGCCGCGCCTAACGAAATTCAAAATGTCTCATTTTATGCCGACAAACCGAACCTTATTTCCAGCTAAACATCGATTGCGCAATGCGTTCTTTTATAGGGAAAATACGAATTTTGAAAATAGGCCTATCATCGTCCCTTTAGGCAATTCTGTATATACTTTGTCGTATCGCATTGACACCAATTGTAAAAAAAAAATTAATGTACGAAACGTCGCGTCCATAATGTTAATTCGGACAAAAGGAATATATATATACATACCGCTACCTATAAAAATGCAAATGAGAATGTTAATTCGATTTTTCAAAAAATAGTATTAATTACAGTCACTGTACCGAGCACAGGTCTAAAGAGGCATGTAGAAAAACATTGCGCTATAGGTTTTTGCGATACGCACGTGTTATATTTGGAAAATAACTATATTATTGTACATGTAACATATATATGTATATATACAATCCATTTGTTTCCCTCCATAAACCCACCCACCCACCCACTCCTCACGGATACATAACAATTCCTACAGATATTTACTAGATACTTTCTCAACCTTTATTCTCGTCTCTTCAATATTCGTCACGTCTTTAGCTCTTTTAATAACAATTCATTAATTTATGCCAACCGCGTCTGTGCCTCTTTCCGCCATTTTCTCAACGTTTAAATATTCTCTCTTATCTTCTGTCCTTCACCCCTTTCTCGTTAGCTCTATCTACCTCTCTCACTCTCTCTTTGTCTTCGCCACTCCTTCTCTCAAGCTTCCCATCATGCAAAGCACAGTTAAAAACATTGAAAAATCCTTTTGCCGTCCATACGAAACGTATCATCGTGAATGAAATAATAATTTTTCGATTTCTCCTCTAACAAGTATTTTCTTATTCTCCGGCAAAGACAAAGCAATAGTTGCATCTCGGCAAGCACGAGAGATCTCGCACTCGGTGATACAATGATTTTAAACCCGTATCCAAATATACGTATATGCGTAACGATTGCTCTGTGTTCGCCGTGTTGTTTCGTTTGTCCACGAGTCATACGAGATAAATGCATACAATACGTTGAAAATACCCGAATACGAATTTTGACGATAAACAGCGCGGATTTCGTTGAAACTAATTTGTCGGACGACTCGAAAAATATTATTTACGACATCGCTCGGTTTTTTTTTTTTTTGTAACATTCACGTTGTTATGCGCGACGCGCCAAAGATTTTTAATGCACAGGCCATACTGCTCAACGCTGCCTTACACTTGCGCAACAAGCTTTACGAGGAAAATAATCGTGGCTTAATCATACTGCTGCATGGCACGTATACCAAGCTGATCAAGTATGTTCGTTGAATCCAGGGAAATTTTTTTATTTTTT
>JARPRG010000478.1:252201-282311 GCA_031001745.1 Hartigia nigra | reverse complement strand
TTTTTTATTTTTTTCCCAGTCAATTTCTTATTGACGACTAGCGAGAGAGTGGAGTGACTTTAAAAAGAATTTGTACACAATTTTTGTTCTAGTTTGTACCGTTACGAACGAGCTGATACTCCATACGGGATTTAGCAGCATCCCTGCCTTTATTGAGCCGCGTTCTGTTAGACGATATTAAACCAGTTTGTTTTTTCTCGATTTTCTTCACTTTTATTTCTTTTCTTGACATAGCTTTTTTAAATCTTAAAGCACCGCTTATGGAAACGTGCTGATTGGGAAGTGGGTGACGTGATGAAAGACAGTGAATGAATGAATGAGAGAGAGAGAGAGAGAGAGGAGGTTTATTAATTTTAAAGAGTATGTGAGTTAGTGTAAAGTATAAGAATTCGATAGAGCGAATGAGAGCAAGAGAGAGAGAGAACGAGAGAGAATGTATTAATATATGTAATTAATGAAAAATCTCACGTTATCATATGTTGATACAAAAATTGTACATATAGCACGCGTAACGAGTAATAAGTTATTATCGATCTATCATTATTGTATTATTATTAATATTAATGTTTATTGCTATCAATACTATTATTGCTATTATTAACGTGCAGACGGAAACAGATCGAACAGGAGCGGTGAACCTTTAACCAGGGCGACTATAAAAAAAAATGGTGAGTTTAAATTTGAAGCGGTTTGTTTTTTTAATTACAAACTATTTTTTGCGCGTCTCCGGCCTGTCGTAGCTATTATTATTATCGATTAATTGAATAATTAATTAAGGATTAACTATCGAATATTACTATCGCAGTGCATTATTACGATTATTATTATTAATATTATTATTATTATTATTATTGTATCATCAATTTGTACAGTCTAGATATTACTTTATTTTTCTGTTAATGGAAAAAAAAAACAAAAAAATATATATATGCAATTGAAACGTTGACTATAGGCACGTACATACGTCAAATTTTATACATGAATCACATAAGCGGAGATGAATCGATGGATCCTCCGTAAATCTTGTGCACAATATAAATAATCGAAGACAAGTAAGAAACAAAAGAAGATATCTGGCAATTTATTGAATTTCACCCAATTGTCAATTGTCTCACACACTCGTATCCTTCCCGCGTGGCATCAATTAGCTCCCAAGTGAAATCGATCGACAATCGAACGGAAATCGATAACTTTACCAAAAAGACACTATATGGATCAATAAGAATGTTACAAATAAAAAAAACATTGACGTTAATTATATATATATATATATATATATTTTATATGTATACTTAGATATATGCAATTGCATACATCTAATGCTCTACCAGTCCTTACTTGTATAACTTCAATACATGTATATATGTATATATATATTGGACACTGGATATTTCAACTTCACCAAGTGCAGTCGTCAACTTGAATGAAGCGAATCAACGAAAGGATACGTAAATCTCGAAAACAATAAAAAGGGAGTATAAATGAGGGTATGACCATAATAAAGGAATTATAGTCATTACGTAACGTAGTTTCGTATATAGTGCCTGTGACGTAACTTCGTCTAGTTGAACTACGAATCTGAAAGAGAGCTGTAGACACTCGTCTATGGTATATATACTGCTGTATTACTATATATATACACACACACATATAGTATATATACAGGCGCAGAGTCTCGGGAATGGAAGTAGCCGGGCAGAGAGGGGGGATATAGAGTGGAAGAGTAGAAGCGAAAACGAGTCCCTAGGGAACCCTCGAGTTAACTACCAGATCGATGTCTGACCCCATACCCGGGTTCATCCACTTCGTCCCTCTTGAAAGCCAAAAGCGTTCCCATTCCACTTGGAAATAGACACAGAAACAAGTTTCAGGAGCCTTCGACGAGGAGCAAGATCTTTTTCTTTTTCTTCTTTTTTTGTTTACTCTTTTCTTTGCTCTTCCTTATCTTTCTTTATTTGTACTTTCCTTTTTACTTTCTCACTTTTCTACGGATCCTCTCGGAGACTCCTAGAAGGAACGTCCAATGGGATATGTATATCGATAATGATAACCCATGAACTGGTGGATGTACAATATTATTGTTTTTATGGATTAAACAAATTTTTTTTTTTTTAATTTATCAGATTTATCGGGTTGTGAATCATTTTTATATGGGGAAGATTTTTATGGTTATGGTTAATGAGTGTGGGGTGGGTAACGATATGATTTTTTGCTCGGATGACTCTACGGATATATTCTAAATGACTCTGTGTATATGATGACTGCGGATGAATGGACCATTGGATGCTGTGAATGTAAATCGCGGCTATGCAAATCGTTCTGGTTAGGTTTGTCGGAGGGGGGATTTACCGTGGAGGGGATTATTAACTGCTGGCTCCTCTGGGAATTTCAATCTTTTTCAAGCTACTATATATATATATATATCTTGCAGACGGAATGTACGTCCGAATTTGAACTGAAATCGACAACTGTTTTGTGACTGTCAATTATTTCTGGAGGATTCAGTAAAAAGTTATACAAGTCAGGTAAAGACAGGATAGCATAAATCATTGTTCAATTATACTGTGTATTAATAGTAGCAACTACTCGGATTTTTTGTTTATTAAATTATTTTATATAGTCTGGGTGATGCTTTTTCTGCTTCCAATCAGTAGAATTTTCAAATAGTAATACGAATTTTGAACGTCTTTTTTATGTCTGGTCGAAAGCACTTTTGTCTTATAATATTTTCAATCTTCTTTATATCGTTCAATATCGTTATTAACGCAATAGTCATACAGAAAAATGGAGATTTAGCGTATATATCGGTTGCCTGTGATATCCGTATTGTTTCAAGATACGGTTATTAATCAGTGTATCATGACGCGAGTGACGTAGGTAAAGAATGTTTTTTTTTTTTCCTTAAAATCTTCACAGAAATAAGAAATGAGAAAGAAATTACTGAGTAACTCGAAGAATTTCAGTATACAGTATAGAATGGAGAGTTATTGCGGGCGGCCATTAATTCGGTTGGATTTTCAATATTTTTAATTTGAAAAGAAAAATATTGTCGATCACGACTAATATAGGGAAAACACGTCACGATGTTTCTGTGAGTATTTTTGCAAAATTTCGTACGATAACAAATAAGAATTCCATTGCGTCAATTGGGAGAATTATGGCTATAAAGATTTCGGGGGTTATTATCGATATTAAAGGAGGCAGGGGGATTAGCTTTAAACCAAAGATTTTCTAACAGACTGACTCTCCCTTTGTTATTTTTCGTTCTCTATCAAGATTATGTGATAAGTAAGAGGTAAATAATAGTGCTGCTTTCGTGCCGCTAAAGACAGCCACTTGATGTCTAATTAAATCGAAGATCTCATTATCAGACATACCACAGGTTATATCGTAGAAATTCAATAGCGAGATAAAAGCGATTAGAATTTACGCGAATCTTAGAAGTAATCGATGATCAATATCGGATAGCCGTATAATCAAGGTCCTCGAATAAGTCAAAATGATAGTGACGCAAAATCTAAAAAGAGAAAAAAGTGTAAAAAGAAATAATAAAAACAACAAGCAACGAAATTGTTAAATTAAAAATAAAATAGGTTTTGTTACGAAACAACAAATTTTGTACGAAAAAGAAAATCGAAACATAAACAAAACCAGAAAAGCGCATGAAGTCGGTGGAACCAAAACATTACTGCCGACATACCACTGGAGTAAAGAATGCCAAGAAATAGTCCCGCAGCATCCGACTAATAGAAAGAGTCCATACGAAAAAAAAAGGATCCTTGTCCCAGGAACGACTCCTTAAAATCATGAAGGGTGCTTTTCATACCCTACCGTATTCATCTGTGTCTTCTTCATTTTTCTTTTCACTTCCTCCTCCTTACGTTATTCCATTCCATAACGCTGTCCTCTTTCTCACGGCGGCAGCCATTCCTCCTCTGAGAATCCATGTGCAGCCGCGAACCTGGAAAACAGCAAATAGATACTTTTATAGGGGTGCACGCTCGTAAAAGCATCCCCGAATCGGGTATCGATGGTTCCAAAGGGGCTAATCTGTAATAAAAGTCCAGGTCGAGCCAGAACACCAGAGTCCTGTCAGGTATAGATACCAAGCCTGTATGCGTAGGTACGTATGTACCAGCAGCATTCACAGACTACGCCATTTTTTTTCTTCCTCACTTTTTATTCTTGCCAGCTTATTGCGTGATTGGTCGGTTTTTATGCACCCTTCGCGTCTCCTACTTCCCTTGCGTGGCTGACACTCCTAAAGGTAACCAACCAACCCCTTTGGACTTGCAGAGTGAGGCGGAAAAAAGTAAAATGGAAATCTCGCGTGTGTGCGCCATTGTAAATCATTCTGCTGTGTTGTTCAACCCTCTATTGGAATATATGGGGGCATTTATAGCGGATAGCGAAAGAGAAGAATTTTTTAAGTGAAAAGGTATAAATGGGGACATAGGGGATGTAAAATTCGTCACATTTATAAAATTCGAGAGTCAGTATTGTTAAGAATAAGTAACTGATTATTTGAAATTTCATTATCTTTATAGAATTATAATATTTTACATTTTGAAGCATTTTTTTTACGTGTCGCTCATAACTTTTTTTTTATAGAACCTTGTATTCCGTGATACGTTCTTTTCAAATGGAAATGATCTGAAGTGTATAATGCTGCCATCTAACGTGTTCTTGGTACCGTTGACTAAAGATAAATAGACTGAACAACTTACCCGGTTTGATATCACTATTGACTAAAGATAATTAACCTAGGAATTCTCGTACGATATCCTGATGTATCGTAATCATGGCATCATTATTATCACGAAACAGCAAGTTTGCAACGAGGAAGTGACACTAGTCCCGTGCGGTGTTACAGTAGCCAGATGTCGGTAAACGAGTCAATTCAATAATCGCTATGTAACGGGGTAACAAGTTTGATTGGAAATTGTACCAATAGAAAACTTCATAACCGACGTATAATACTAGATATGATTTTTATCGATGCCAGGTAATAGTAGTAGTAGTAGTAGTAGTATGCGCACTGTTTTACCGACTAAAAATTACTTGCTATATCATCTAAGAGATGGCACTGCAGAGTTGGACCAAACTCTTTACGGGCCAATCCTACAAGAGATAACCGAGTAGAATTATTCCACGTAGAGTTGGATCTAACTTGACGATACATTAAACATTTTGCATGTAACGTAGTATAATAAAAAAAAATATTTCCACCAATCAAAAGCATCTAAGGGGGCATTGAAATATTACAATTTCAAAGAAATGTGTATACTCGTCGGCATTGTACGCTTTTGCAAACCTATTATAATGTTGCCGTACAATTAAGTTGTTCGATAATCAAATAAGCTATTGTTTCCGATATTTGCGGCACCCCACGCCATTCGTCCTAGCGAATTCTCCTTGAATAAACAGCCACCCAAAGAGGTAAGCTTTAGAAGTTCAATAAACTGGGCAAATAGTGTTGCAATTCAAAATCGTGCGAAATAACAGTTGTCTTCTGTGCTGTCTATAGAGATGTTCGAGGGGAGGCACTCTGAAGAATCTTCAAGAACAGCAAGAAACTCGTACACTTAGTCTCCATAAAGTCCAGTAACGTATTTCCCATTCCTTAAATGTACAAAAGGGATGAAAGCAAACTTCGATTTTAGGAGGAGCAAAAAAGCAAAAGTTAAGAAACTCCAACTTATCGTCACAGTTATTGAGCAATCGCAAATGGAGGTCTGAAATCGTACGATCAAGAAGGTTTCAAAATTCAATAAGAAAAAGAAAAATGTAATTATCCCACTTGCAATTCACCAGAATACCTAACAGAAGGCTTATTAGTTCCTAAAATGACAAGCAAGCTTATCCTCCAGCGAGGCTGCCTTGTAAAAGAAGGTATCATCATCATAAGACTAAAGAAGATAGACATTGAAGTTTTACGATTTCCAGCATGAAGAAAAAAGAAAGTAAATGTTTAAAGAAAGGTGAAGGAGTGAGACGTATAAAAACAATTGTAAGAAAGAAATGGAGCTATCAGGCCGAAGGTAAAATTTCCAATAACAAAGATGGTAAAAACGGCTGTATATATAGATATACACACACATATAGTATATATACACTACTATATATATATTTACAGATCGGTAGGAGTGGCAACAATCCCACTTGTATAAGATTGGCAAGAAAGGACAGAAAAAGCGAGACAAAGAATGAGCGATGAATCAAGAAAGACAAAGTACAATAAGGGACAAAACAGATGAGACAGCTTCAGACTTGGGTAAATAGTGAAATCTCAGAAGGCGAAGGCAAAGTGTATCTAACGAAAGGGAATGGAATGAACAAATGATAACGAATGAATGAAGAGAGGAAGGAAGGATGGAATGAGAGAAGGAGTCCACCGACCTTGTTTCACTGCCTCGAGGATGGCGCAATCTGTTCGTGAATTGCTCGCAGCTGTAGCTATAGCGGGATTTCGCGAGATGACAAAGGGGTTGGTTCTCTTTATTTGTCTTTGGGAGTATTTACCACGGAGGAGCCACGGGGGTCCGATGAGGAATGAAGCGTCGCCAGTAAAGTTGTATGAGTAGGGGTCGTAAACCTCTCATCCTCAGGAGGAACGGTGGACAAGGTACTGTGTGGGCAAATAAACAGCCGCCAAATTAAACCGAGGAACCAGTACCCACCCCTTCCGGTTCCATCCTCGACTGGATCCCCGTCGCATCCTTTAACTCTTCTTCTTCGTCTACTCCGATGCTCTATCCCCTTGCACCTCTATTCACTAGCTCTTTCGAGTCTGCTTTACCACTGGGGGCCACGTGCTGGCACCATGAAGACAGGGTACAGGTAATGGACGGACAAGGTGGAGTACTGGAAAATATATAGCCGGGTACTAGAAGTGCTAAGGGTGCTTTTGATTCTGGGCTCAAAGCCAGGATTCAAGATTATATATATATATATACACACACATACATACATGTACGTACATAGAGTGATATACTATATAGGTATGTAGAGACAGAGCCTGGGGGTGAGAGTCGGAGAAATTAAAAAACATAGAACATGGAGCTGCAAATTAACCGGAAAGCCCTGAGCTATACCTTCTTTCTGCTCAAACTGTACTGCTATTGGCCCTGCTTCCACTCTTAGAGACGTCGAAAATTGTCCTGCAGCTATAAAGACGAACGGATAGTGTCCGCGCGGGAGCCTTCTTCCAGAGCGTTTAAGTGCACTCTGGTAGACAAGCATTCGTCACCATCTATACAAGAGGTATTGCTGAAGAATGAATATATGGGGAAGGAAGAAGAGCGTCGAGAGATGATGGATTCTTGTGTTACGTAACAAGAGCTCTCGGTTATTACTCGAGTGGCGCTGTTTCATTGGAAAGAAAAAGACAATAAAATGAACCCAAAAAATATAATCAGGGGTTCACGTACATAACCATTCAATTTTTAATCTAATACTGGTTGGTTGTCCCAAGCAGATCCTTAGGTACGTTCGAACGACTTTTTCTTTGTAAAATTTTTTCTTTTTTTTTTTTGTCATAATACAGAAAAGTCCCTTCGCGTAGCCAGGCGGCGATAACCAAGGATCCGAAAATCCTCGAAAGATGGCTGTAACTATAAGAAAGAGGCTGCCACGTGGTGGTGGATAGGATTTTCAGGATAAGGTGGGCGGGAGGGGGAGGTGGGGGAAATGTCAAAGAAGGGACTAAAATTGAGTGTATAGAGGTTCAGGGATAATTTAGTCGGAACGAAGACAAAAAATCATGCAAACACATTCGCGGCATTATGAGAGAGTCCGATGTCGAGTAAAGGGGAAGACGGGGTGGAGGGGTTAGAAAAAAAATATTAAAAGAAAACACATTTTCATCTCGAATCCGCACGCACCGGGCAACGCAGCCTCTTCGCTACGTTTCATCCAAGCATCCTCTACGACGGGCCACGGCTCGACGTGCTTCGCGTTATGGGGAGAGATGGCACCGTTATTAGGCTTACGTCGACTCTGGCGAAATTGAAAAATAAATTGTCGAGGGACTTAGGGGCCCTCCTCACCCTTTTACCTACTACATAGGATATTCTCCATGACTGGTACCCCATGGTTATGCGGACACGTACTCACCTACCACCCAGTTTTTCTTGCTGTCCCTACTTTTTAGAAACAGACCTAAGACCTAAGCAGGCCTTGACACGAATTTTCTCTCTCTCTCTCTCTCTCTCTGGCCTTATTTCATAGGGGAATTTCAGTTTTGATGATCTGTTTGTATTTCATCAACAGCGGTCGACCTATACTTAAACGCCTGATGAAGGATAATAATTTTTACATATTACTTTCTTCTATGTTTCTCTCTCTCTCTCTCTCTCTCTCTACGATATATGCTTCTTTTTCTTTCAAGTTCTTTGATTGAATTCCTTTCTGAGTATCATTCAGTGTTAACTCTGCTAACCTTTCCTCGTGGGTCGATATACGTATCTGGCACTGCTAGAGGGAGACTCATGAGAATAGGCGCCGGTATTCTTTAGCCAGTAAACAAACGAAGCTCAGCTTTGATTGTTGTATGTTTAATCAGGATTCAGGAAGTCCCTACAGAGTTCATCTCGTGTCAGCTGTCATCGAGTTTCTCATATTTGCGTCAAGAAAATGCACGGGCAAACAGTGCACGTATGTTCGTACGGTACTGTTAACCGTGACTGTAGAGAAATGCATCGTGCACGCTTCCATTAAGATACATGTCACGTTCTTAACTGTTACCCATTGTTCCCATAGTCATTGTTTCCATAATAATAATTTTTATATACTAAAATTTATTAAAAAAAAATTAAATAAAAAGTAATTTAAAAAAATAATGTTAAAAAAAGTAACATTAATATGATGTATCCCATTCAAGAAAGGAGTGTCTTTACCTGCGAATCCATGCAACTGGTATATTCATCCTTGTTCTATACACGTAAATTGCAATAACACTGTCCTTCTCGCACTCACGGCAGGTATAGGGAACATTAAAAATCCAAAAGGCCCTGGCCCCGATCAATCGGTCGCTATTGGCCAGCTGCCAACATCCAATTGAATAACTTTACCTGTTTCTGACAGTACAATCCTGTCAATTGATGCCTAACTAAAACGAGCATGTATCTGTCAAATCCAATTGATGCAACAGGACAAGAGACAATTCTACGTAATACTGTGTCAGTGCATCCGCCATATTTTTCTATTCTATATTTCATAACCGGAAATAATTAAGGCCGATCGTGGCAGGCTAAAGGCACAAGTGTATTCACAATGGTGCTAAGGAAGCAGTATAAAGCGATTCACCCCGTTAGCTTGTTTTATTTTCCCTCCCCAATACCCCGTCTCTCCTCTCCCTCAAACCAACCCCCATGTAATCCGGATGAGAGAGAGAGAGCGAAACAGAGGAAATAAAAAAAAAATGCATCATCCCTCGCAACGCCGTTTTGTTTTCCCTGGTTTCCGTGAGATAGGGCTGGTTGTATCCCCTCCCCCCTTAACCCCCATCGCGGACATATCTATAGAACGTATATATACATATATAACTTACAGAGCCATGTGGGTTACATACAGGAAGTGTTGAGAAAGAGGATGAGAGGTGACGTCAGGTTCTGTTACGTTAATGGCGTCTATTGATCTGTCAAGCATCGTCGCGCTAATGAAAGAACTCGTCTCGCGCGACGTTCCCTACGATAAACGTGTCTCGGCTCTAAAGAGAAAGAGACGCCGAGAAGAAAGAAAATTGTGGATCCTCGCACACTTCACGTATGTACATGCAGGACTCTAAGAGGGGCAATCATTTGTTCACTAAGTTAACATGATACTTATTTATGACTTCTAATATTTAGGGCATATTTACATTTGAGATTATTTGGGAATTAATCAATCATTTAAGGTTTGCTAATCTACCCTTTGAACGAAGTATTATCAAAGCGACAAATATTTGGTAGTCCCGGATCCCGAGAGAGCGAAGAGATAGTTACGCCAATGTTATTATAAAACAATTGAATAGGAAACAATATGCAATCTTACCAACTTCACGGGAATCGGTACTTCCTACTTGCATTAATGGCTCCTGGACTTGTTAAGACCATTTCTATCCTTAGTTTTCCTATGTTCCTTCCGTTTTACCTTCCCGCTTCTCCACGCCTCTTCCATCGGTTCAGTTCCCTTACGTTTCACGCCTCCCCGAGGAATACCCGAGCTCCTTGAAGTCGACTCCATTCAACGTACAATGGTCGGCAATAAATTACGTTGAAAATGGAGCATTAAATTCTGCCGGATACACCCTTTATATAATAGACTTCACGTTTAATCGAGCCTTTCAATATTGTAATACGCATAGCTTTTTCATTGCATTATTTTCACTGTTATTTACGATTTCGTTTCGTTGATCTAGTTGGCCGTGCATCGTAGTTTACGTTGGCGCTAGTGTCGCTGCGCTTATTATAGGTACTAATGGGTTTAAACGGCAAATACAATAATCATTATCGTTATTAAAGACAATGTTAATGTTGCGTTTGATTCCTGAGCAAATTATAACGTCTACCCTACAGTGTCAGGAGTGAAATGAATAATGGCGGTTATACAGGGCGACGGAAGACAAGTAAAGGTAGAAGAAAATAAAAGATGGAGTCATAATGTCTTCTACTGGATAGACGTAATTTATGCATGAATCGACCACGAATTAATATCGTCGAACCTCGCTCGATCGTGATGGCATCTAAATTCTTGATTAAAAGTTCCAAAGGAACGTGTCCTTCTATACCTTGGTACTGTCATTATCCTGAACCCTGTGACATAAATTGATTATATAATAGCTCTATTGCATATATTTGAAATACGTAACTTTGATGTCTGTAGAGGTTTACATATTTTATGAAATTTCGATAATGCCTATCTCTCTGCCAGTTTATATTTACTTTGTGCTTGATGTATATTTAGATTAATTTTCGAGGGTAGTATACGACGTTATTTTTCAACCATAGAATGTACTGCATAATTCAATAACGAAGGACTTAATTAAATTGCTGAAATGATTTAGTAATGTATATGATATTCTTATTTTGTCAATGGTCTTCTTATCGTTAGCGTTTAACCGTATTGCTATATATTCATTGAAATTTTAAATAAATATACACTGCAACCACCGGAATTTATAGGTAGATATACTGAATTAATATATTCCCATTAAATTATATACTGCTCTTACAGCATTATACAGAATGACGTATAATTTTCAAAACAAAGACTAAGTAGTTTAGTTGTTTTATGAATTCAACATCTGCTTGATCCGTCATATTTCACGTGATCACAGAACGTTCATGGTCGATAAAAGGATTTTGTTTTTGGCGGGAAATTTAAAAGTTATCTCATTGCAGGTCGTCGCCTTATGAAACGTCATTGTTCAAGCACGTCAAAACGGTTAAGAATGAAGTCCGGAGGATGAAGGATTGAGAGAACAGAAAGTGCAGGTAGGGTACGGGTGGATCTGTCAATACACTGAAAAAAAAATACAGGCGTTTGTGTGAAGTTGCTTTGAAAGATGATATACGCGCGAAAGTAAAGAACAGAGAAACGCAAGATTTCCTCCTGATACGTATTATTCTTATGAACAATTTTTCAGGGCGTCCCGACGCCGAAGTTTTGCAGAGGTAGGAAACGTTCTTTTCCCCAGTGGTAATGTTAGGGGTTGTTTGATATATTTTTAAGGGCGACCCAAGACCCTTCGTATTAAAACCGTTTATCAAACAAAAACTTATTCCGATTCTCGTTAGTAGAATGCCAACTCTGTGTAAACCATGTTTGTCTTTAAAAAAACATTTTTTTTATCCACGTTACGTCATCCGTCCTTGCATCTTATATCTTTTAAATGACCCTTGCACTTACAGATACCCTGTAACATTTTTCGTATTTAATGGATGAAGCGGTTGGTAGGGATGAAGTAAGGAAATAAGGGGATACAGTAAAACAACTAAAAATTCTTTATCAATGTTAAATATCCCTCGGCTCCTACATTCGATACTGGGTTCTTCGTTCCGTCTCATTGTACCTCGAGGCATTCAAAGTTCTCAAGTGAACGTAAACGCACGGGAACTGACACAAAGAGAAATACAGAAGAGGATCCTATAGCTCAAGCAGGGTGGTATTTGCATGTGACGCCACAGGATACCAAACATGGGGAGGCGGTGGGGGAAGCTCAGCCTAAGAAGTGGTTAGGGGAGTTGAGTCTAGAGGATTGTAATGACTTTTTGTGCCTCCTGGGAGCCCAAAGGAGAGAGGGAGGTAGATCCTAAGCTTCGACCTAAGTCCTTCTTTTGAATACCGTTACGAAGAAGCCGCCTCTCTTCGGTCAATCCCCCCTCTCCACGCCCATGACAAACTTATCCCCGTGGCATTGGCGCATCTTAGCCACCCTCTTGTAACCGTGCGAGCTTCAGCCCCCTTATATATAAAGATCATCGAACAATTTTTCATTCGATCTTCTCATTCGCGTACTTCTGAAAGGGAAAAATAAAATTTCGGTATATACAACATCCGCGGGCATTGAGAGTGAAATGAGGAGAACTACGGCCATGCGAAGTACATTTGAGAGTCTTGTGCCTTAAACGAGACATTATAGACACGATGGGTGTATAGAAATTTTATTAAATTTAATTCTAATTTTTCTGATTTATATTGAGATCAGTGATATTCTCTCTCTCTCTCTCTCTCTCTCTCTCTCTCTCTCTCTCTCTCTCTCTCTCTCTCTCTCTCTCCTTTTCGTTTGACTATGTACTGTTTATCTTTTCTTCCTGATACTTAACAGGGATAAAGTTAAAAGTACGTGGGAATGTATCGGTTTACATGTAGTGGCAGTGTACGAACTATAAAGAGTACTTGAGAACGATGAGAAGAGGGTAAAGGATGGGTGGAGGGACAGACGAGGGGATCGAAAGCGTCGAGGAGCCCTGTAGTCATCTCAAGATAGATCGAGGTCACGCTGCACGGCGAATAAATTCAAAGGGAATTAATAAAGGGAAGATAATCAAAACCGAAGGCTCTTCCTTGTCTCAAGATCGAGGGCCAGGGATGATGTAACTTTGGTCGGTTGATAACTACATATATACCTGTACAGTCTCTCAGATGGCGTACAGCGTCGATTATACGCGAAATTGGGAATCATATATTCCATTCGGTCTTGTATCAATTCGTAGACTGACAGCCTAAGAATGAATTGTTGTCCTTGTCTATAAGGCTAGAAAATAAATGTATTATATATACTGTATGTATATTTATATATAATGTATATACATATAAAATTTATTTATATTGAAATAATCCCTCCTATTAATTTTTCTTGTCCTACTCTCCTTCTATCTCTTTCTCTTTGTTTCACACGTGTAAGGGATCTATCTTTGGTCTATGGCGACTTGGAAAACTTTTAATTCGAAATGTCAGCCACCATATTTGACAAGGAGAATCGACGAGAAAACCAACCCGTCTGTCTCGACGTTTAAATTTGATTTTGGTTGACCCCATTTCTTGTTCAAGGGTAGTAAGAATGTAGGTCGGTCGGCAGAAGAGAACTCTTCTTTCTTTCTCCTATACTTTCCCTTATTTTTCTCTTCATCTAGCTTGACGTACCCCTCCTCGCGTCAAATTCTTCTTCTTCGCAAACTGCGCATCGAACCTCTAGGGAAATTAGATGATATACAGATAGAAAAAAAATGATAAGGGTAAGAAAAAAAATACATTCAAAATCATGAAGAAGTCAGTAGGTTATCGAATTAACTAAGTTAAGGGTGTAATTCCACCCCCCTGACACCCTTAAGTCAGGTTCTTGAGGGTGATGGAAAAATACAGTACTTTGTTGTAGAGGGTAACATACACTGATTTCTTTACGTATAAATAAATCTGATTCTTAATGCGATTGAGGTTAAATTATAAGTGATCTTTTTCAGAGGGTGAACAAGTCTTACAACTTGGGCGAGGGATAAAAGATATTAAGTAAATGGAATAACAAAGTGGAACGAAAACTGTGGGTGATACGCGCTTCTACGTTTTACATTGAGCGATGCGAATAAGCGCGGAGTCACTTATTTATACGAGGTCGAATGGGGGAGGGGGGTTGGAGTAAATAAGGGTTGCTAAAAAAGTAACAAAGCTCGACAGCGCAGGTGGTGGAATGTGAGAGTGACGGCATAAAGCGTTCTAAAAAACTACCCTGTAGAGACACGTATCCACATATACTATATATCTATATCGTTCTTTATCTCGTAAAGGTTACCTATCCAACGTACGAGCTTATAGGCACGGCTCTATAAGGGTTAGTACACTATAGTCTTGTTTATATATACATATAAGCACTTTTTTTTCCCCCCCACCACTTCTTTACAATTGCTTTTCCGCCATTTTATCTCTCTCTTTTTCTTACCTTACTTTCTTTCCTTTTGCTCTTTTTTTTCCTATTCCTCAATTTCCTACCGTAACCCTACTCCGAAAACGTGCCTTCGCCGCTTACCCTTTATCACCCCTTATAGCCGAGATCTCTTTAAACATTCATAGACCGAGTCGCGGGGTAGTTTTCGCGTGAAGATGAAGAAGAAGCCAACAACCCCCTCTGCTACCCCCTTCTTGTAGGATGGCGTCGTTTAGAGCTATACTTGCTTGGTTCCTTGGTAAATTCCTGTGTTTTCATCCTTACGACCCTTGCTGGATGCTGAGGGATGAAGGGGGAGGAGCGGATGGTGGGTGAGCTCTTAGAGTGGTTGCGGCGATAGTAAGGTAGATGTGCCTGTCTATCTTGACAGCTACGTAGCTCTTCGCGTTCCCTTTTATTTACGCACCTCTTTATTTGACAGGCTCATACGAATTTTAGAAAGGCTTTGGTGAACCCGCGGGAAACAGGAACGCCTACGTTTTATTTATTCGGGACACGAGCCGAAAAGGGGCGGGAACGTCCCATTCAAAACGAATGGGATAATCATTGAAATTAGAGAGGCACCTTTTCTCTCTCTTTCTTTCTTTCTCTCTCCCGCCCTTATTTTCTCTGGCTTTACGGCATTTGGGATTAATAAGAGAGGCGGCTACTGAGTCTGCTATTAAGGGAGGAACGATCAGGTCTGAAGTGTCGTGATAAAAATTAAGATTTCAAATACTAATGCATCTGTAATATAATGGAGAAAATTGTTTATCAAATGTAGACTGAGCTTGTACGAGTAGGTCTTAGGCTAGTCTTACGACGAGTACGTCTCTTAGGCTTTCGAGTAGAAATATTATGGGGGTTGAATTAGGCCTTTGTGTACGTCTGGTATAAATTTGAAGGGCTGCGAGGTTTTATAAGAATACAGAAAATAGGTGGAGAAGGTTCTGAAAGTTTAAACAGATAAAGAAAATCGTGGTGGAACAGAGAAAGGTAGTCAATGGACCCCATGGCTTTTCCAGATAGACATCTCCAGACTGTCTATAATGAGCTACCCCTAACCAGACTCCAACCCTTAGCTCTCTTTTAGCATAATAAACGACTGTCTTACCTATAAAGATGTCTGGATGAACAGAGACTACCAAATACTATCAATATCCTCGAGATTATCTCATCAGAGGAATCCTGGTGGAATAATCCAATTTTATTTTTTTTATATCTATACAAGGTGATCCACTGGAAACAAAACATTCAAATATATCCTTTGATCGTTTAAATCAAAATCATTCAAGTTATGGGATAAAATTTTTTTTTTTATCATCACGAGTCAAGAAGATTCTTACGTATTCGTTTGAAAACACGTAATTTTTTCACACGTGCAAAACTATCCCTAAGTCTCGTTAAAAAATTTACTATTTATCGTGATTTACTAAGCCCTCTTCTTAGGAATCTTTGTTTTCAATATTCTCGCACACTTTAAATCAATTGCCACAAGGATTTCATTCAGCCATGACGCCCCAGTTCCGGTTCCGGTACTTTAATTACTTGAGGGATTATTCGAAATTCTCACTGTTCGGCTACCGCTCGTCGAATCAACCAACCCAAGCCAGCCACTCTCTAAACCCAACTCCGTTCTTAAGCTCTTGGCTAAATTGTATTCCAATATAGCTTGATACCGACTGTTTCACAAGACTGGCAATAAGTATAATCGTACCACCCTATAAATCCCGTAGGTAAATTTCATATCATAAATTTCAGTCCGCTCACGAAAAATAATGTCTCACTCCATCAAGAGGCTGCAATTTTGTAGGAAAAATATAAAAAATTGAGGAAATTTGCTCTCTCTCAAAAGAAAGAAAAACCCAATGGTTCGGGATGATTGTAAAAACATTTTTATTTAAAAAATTCAATACATATGGAAATGAATATATTTTTTATGATTACTCTCGTAAGTACGATTAAAGTAATTATATTAAATTAATTTTCTGCAATCAATTTATACGTCTCCCTGTATACCTATGTAAATTTATACGCCTGTAACAGCCTGTACAATATTCGTCGCGTCTACTATACTGACGTATTAATTACTACGAATTTCTCATTGTAATTAATTTCCAGCATTAACACAGACGTATATAAACACAGAATTTACCGCAATGATTTCCACGAGGGTTGATATCACAAATTATAATATACGATGAAAATACCTGCCTCTTGAATTATTGGCAAAGTATACATTAGGGCCCATACTCATACCTCTCTTTTAGCGCTAAAAGACGTCTTTTAGGCGTTAAAAGACGATAGTTAACAGCGACCCTGCTGCGAAAACAAGCAAACTCATTCCAACGATGAATCTCATTTGTCAGACTAGAAGCATATATGACCAATCAGCTGTCACTTTTCATAGTAGGCACTTTTTCGTATACCGGCAATCGCTTTTAACTAAAAGACGCCTAAAAGCCATTATAAAAGAGAGGTATGAGTATGGGCCTATGTCTTTAAGTATGAAATGTCCGATTTCGAACTGAAAGTACTTGAGGTAATCAGACATTTTATATTTAATGACCTAATAATATACCTGTATTTCATTCTATCTTTGGCGCTTAAAAAGTATCCACAGGAATCCCTGCGAGTTTCAAGATGTAAATCTTATTTGACTACAAGGATGGGTCGACGGTATCAGTAGGCCGATTACAATGTAAGCCGATTATCTATTTTCCTTGAAACTTCTGTTTTTCCAAGCATCCCGGATCGTTCCCATAAGTAAGTGCTATCAGCAAGTTATATTCGCAGTCCGTTCCCGGTCTTACGTTTCTAAAAATAAATTCTTTTTTTTTTTCTGAAAAAGAAATACGGAAAAATGATAAAATTTATAAAACCGAATCTACCCAAGAGTCAGAAGTGCTTCTTAACCTCATGGGTATCCTTTAATAAGAACTCTAATAAAAATCAAGAGAACGGTACGAGTGCTTCTCAAGGACTCTCCAATTATCCAAGTTTAGTTGGTCATTTGTACGGTAGAAGGTACTCGTGAACAAATAAAAAAAAAAGTAGTGCGTGTTTGCATGTATCGAAATGCCGAGAAATGTTTTCAAACGTTACCAGAAATTGCTTTGGAGATGGATTTACAAAATTTAAGAGAAATTTTTAAAATCCATCTTGAGAGCAAGCATCGTACCCTCTTTCACCCTTATCCCACAGTCTTACCTCTTGTATAAAGTCTATACCATCCCTGATTCCAGTGGCACACTGGGATACTTTTACTGTCGAATTTTTCTTTCGCGGCTGCTTTTAAAGGATTATCAAGTCACCGTAGCGACTGCTTGGCCCAGGAGCGCCCAGTCGCCATTAAACGATCGATCGTTCCGGTCGGGTCCGTGTTATACGTATAACTTATACTTCTACTACCACCACTGCCATCATCTCCATCAGTACCATCAGCTCCATTGCCATCATGATTTCTCTCTTTCTGCCTATTAACCTACCAGTGGACCACCGTGATTTTGCCAAATTACATTTTGCCAAATGACTCTTTGCAGTCATTACGGACTCGCTTGCTAACGCTTGTCTCTATTCTCACCGTTTAAGAGAACGTTCTGGAATAATTGCTGACAAAACCACTAGAAATGGACTCGACGTAGGTGCAGAGTATTACGCAGATAAGATATACAATTTTTGTCTTAAGATTTTCTCATAACCTAATAATAGGTGATTTATTATAAATGAAGTTATGGAGGATTTAGGTTAATCAAGTGAAATAAATGATTCAAGTTACAAATTAATCTTCTGCATGGGAACATAGTAATGATTTATAATTCTAGGAAGTATCTAGTGATATTTTGATCGGCAGATACAATACTGGAAATATATTTAATGATATAAGAGTTTAAATATTTAACAGACTTTGAAATATATACACGCGAAACGGACAAGCATTTGTTACGTATTTAGTTATGTGTCAGCGCCATTCGGACTGACCACAGCTCTTATTTTGCTTATCTCATCTTAGAATGCCTCGAGTACCAAGTGTATCTCCGACGTTGGGCGTCTTAGGCTTTCCGTCGGATCCGACGTCACTCAATAGTACGTTGTTTCGACGACGTCAAGTCCTCGTGGAAAAGTGTAACGACAGAGAAGCAGGTAAGGTTTCTATACGGGATGTCAAGGCGCATGCGTGTCTACGCGCGCATGCGCACGGCTCTTGTTTTATCTATAAGGGCAGGTATTTTACTCGAGGCTGGTTAGTTCTTGCCTGTCCTGGGTCCGGAACGGTCAATCAGGTTAGGAGTATATTCGAACTGCCAAACAGTCCTGTCACGCCGATCATTGTTTTCGAACAAGTTACGAAAACCGTGTAAAATTCATTCTAATCTCACCTAACGTTCCTTCAGTCCTTCGGGCGATAAATTTAAATAAATGATTTCACGCACGACAATATCATCGAGAAACAGTGTCAGCATCTCGTGCTCTCAGATGAGGAGTACCAACCAACTGAGATAAATGTTCCCGTAACGGTGCGGGAATACGAGCCGAATAAGAAGCGAGAGATGCCAGGAGTGCTGCTGTCTGGTGAAATATTGAATTCTATTTGAGGGAAGCATTTTTCTTGCGAATAGAGAGGACAATAATTACATGGGTATATGTCACTTTAACGCCGTGAGAAACAGGACTGTCTCGCTTGTGTACAATTTGAATTGATGCTTTTCCATAAGGTCGCGGGGACGTAGAGAAGTCATTAATTGTCACCTGACTGGCAGAAACAGGGAGACCTTTATACTCGCCAGGGAATTATACCAAAGCTCCCGACCTTAATCGCAACCCTAATCGATCGGACGATTATTTATTAGTCGACACAAGACATCAAATCAGTGACTGCCGCCGCAATCGAAGGATTAATCGCCTTGGACGTGATTGATGATCAAGATCTTACGATATCACCTTTGGGGACGCTCTTTAATTCAGAACGACTTGTTTTTCTTTGATCCACACCCGGGCACCGAGGTCAGCCCTAGTCATATAAAGCAGTGATAATTTATTAATCCTTAAATGCTCACGAATTCCCATGCGTACCATCGTTTATACAAAAACATCAAATATCAAGGGTTCTTGTACCTAACCTATATTTGGAACATCACATGTGTTCTATT
Source organism: Hartigia nigra (assembly GCA_031001745.1). Taxonomy (NCBI): domain Eukaryota; kingdom Metazoa; phylum Arthropoda; class Insecta; order Hymenoptera; family Cephidae; genus Hartigia; species Hartigia nigra. The sequence goes on along the minus strand of JARPRG010000478.1, from coordinate 262,760 downwards.
GACAGTAAGATAGATTGTTGAGTAAATGAAACAGACAAATATCTATCGGTATGTGTGGTTAAACATATATCGGTAGACAGTGATTAGAAAAGGAAAAAAAAGATTGACATCTGCAAATAAATATTTCACTATCAACCGTATGTTGACAAATTTGAAGCCTAATGTCGGATCCTTAAAAAGCATCGTACAACATACAACCTGACGTGAACATTTAGTGGAAAAATTGTGAAGACAAAGGGACAGAGTAAATAAAAATGGGCGTACCGGATGTAGAGCAAGCGAAGCGACGCTTACAGGAAATATTGCGGCGTGCACAGAAGCTTGAGATTCCGGCGCAGGAGGTGATCGCAACCAGGACTGCACAGAAGCTCCTTGCCAGGACGAAGAACGTGCTGGCTTGGACTGTTTGGATTGTTGCCTTCCTGATGCTCCTTAGCGGCGTCCTGTACGCACGTTGGCCCACACAGGAAGTGGAAACTGTTAGAACCGTATTGAGGCGGACGGTAAGTTGTTTAATTATAACTGGATATCATTTATATTTTATTTTCTTTAAGGTATCTATTGATTTTTCGAAGAATACAATACTGTCATCTCGAACAGGAAATACTGCACGAGATGAAATTCCTTCTCTATATAATAACGTATAGTAAGCACAGTCGAAGTCCTAGGAACGTCCTGTGATAATTCGCGGTAGATCGAGCAAAGTAATTTGCCAGGTCGCGCGATAAAGACGAAGCTTTATTGGTCCAATAAAATTTATCTCTCTTGCCCGCCAAACGGAAGCTGAAGCTGAAAGGATAGTACCTCACTCCTCTAGTACTTTTATCTTAGTTTCCCTTTTTAGGCGACGTCTTTCCTTTCAGGATGCTTAACTATAATGAGACTCTGTGATTTTTTTGCACATCTTCGAAATACAGTATGAATACACTGCGGCATAATCGTAGCGACTGATAACAGTTACTAAGTATAAATATAATTTAATTTTTACCATTATCATCCCTTAAATAATATACGAATCAATTCGCTATTAGTCAATCATAAAATAATTACGATTCACTGTAACTTGTTTAGTAACGATTATCCGGTGAGTTGACATAACAGTTACCGTTAACTGTTCCAAGTACATTATGTAAAAAGCCACTCTGCTTCCCTCCATGATCAATAAGTAGTCTGCAAACTCGAAATTATCGTAAACACGATAACATCGTCTATAAGCAGTAATAACGCTATGTACACATTAGCAAAAACGAATTTTTTTTTTTCAATTATTCATATCGTAGGACGTCGAAGAACTTTGAAATATGCAGGGTGTCTCCTTTAAAGTTTCGTATCGTAATATCTGAAAAATGACGAGTTTTACGGAAAAAAAATAATTAAGAGATCAAACTTTTAGAATTTTCATGAGGTTTTATTGCAGATTCGTATTTTACATCTTAAAGTAAGATAGTTTTGTTCTTGGTCATTTTTCGTTAAGCCTCCTCCTGTAAGTCCAAAACGTTGTTCGAAATAAAAATGGGTGTTCATAATGGAAAAAAAACTAAGATGACCTCCGATGACTTTGAAAATATAAATAAAGTTGAAAATAAATATCGTTAAAAATGTCTCCCTCTCAAAACGCAACAAAATTATATCACCAATGATTTTTCTTCGTAAAACTTGTCATTTTTCACATATTTCAATGCGAAAGCTAAAATAAGACGGTCTGCATATGATGCATAATTATGTTTCGGATTAACAACGAAGGGTTATAGGAAGGTTAGGGGTAAATAGTAACTAGAAGTCACTGGGTAAAGATCCATCTCTACTATCGTTATTACTAAGGCATTACCATTCAGGGTAGAAACAACGTGTGTGTAAGAACAAGCAAGGTTCGGTAAAGTAAATCCCGATGTACTGTATAAGTTACATATATATTCCGTATATCTATACACATAGGTAATCAAAGGTTGAGAAGTTGGAAATGGAGCCACGGAAGATAGTTTAACGTGTTTTCACCCTTCGTCCGTTCACTTTCATCTTCAGCGTGGTTTCATTCTATCTAACCATTCCGTAGGAGAGCAAGGGATGTCTTCCTGAAGGACGCGAGCGTTCTCGGAGCCAACAGCCAGGACGCAGGGAGACAGCCAGCAAGAAATCCGTTCTGTAAGCGGGACGCCGCAAAAGTTTTGGAATCTTTTTTTTGCGCCCAGCGGATGTCTGGGGAAGCGTAATACGCCCGGGCATCCATCATGTTAATCTTCCTTAGGACGAAAAGGCATTACACTCTTAAGCAGACTCTGGCGCCTTCTTCGATTTTGTTTTCTCGTGGAGAAAAAGAATGCTGGATCGATTCTCGAAGGTTCCTTCCGGTTTTACATATTTTAATCTTATGTATTCTAGGGTAGTCTCTGTCCATCTAGTTCACTCTTATACAGACATTCCGTGACTCATCTGTTAGCCCATTCACCTTGTAATACCTCGTGTCACGGTTCACTGAGGTCGTGGGATGTCACGTTTAGTTCGTTAAGGCACTCGAGTTAGCCAAAGTTTCAGAACTATCGATTCAATCTCCAGGTACTTGGAAATAGGAGGCATGTATGTTTCCCCATGGTGGTCACATTGGTTAAATTTACCAGCATGATCACAGGTTTGTTTGTTGGTTGGAATTCTAGTTGAATCTACTATCAGCAAACAGAGTATTATCCATATGGTTGTATAGAGTGTAATGCAGCTGTTGGCCAATGCAGCTAGTAGAGTCAATGGTGCATTTCTCAGTGAGGCTTCGATCAGTTTTCAGGCATTTATTTTCTGCTGAAATAATTTAAACAATTTTGTTAAATTTAATTTTAGGGTAGAAATTTGGTCGGATGATAAACTTGCTGCTGCGTACCATCCATCTGGATGACTCTTTAATTAAAATTCCTGTACTACCATCAAACAAACCAAGACGTTAGGGAGGCTTCATTGCCATTTGAAATATGACAAGGGCTATTTGGATATTTTGTGATTTCAAGGAGCCATTCAGAATTCTTCTTGGATACACTTGATTGCTCGAGCTTCTACCGTTTACAAGATGCGATATTTCTTATCTTTATTCGTCTACTGTTTCTGCGCTACTTTCTTTCTTGTTTTACTCCTCTCATACTCTGTTACAACGTAGTATCGAGTAGTCTGTGCTGTTTTATTCGCAAGTTTCTTCTTCGCTCTTTGCTCGTCATCCTGAACCAACAGTGGCGCCATCCCACGGACTTCTTACGAAACGGCGAAGTTAGACGGGGGAAATCGTAGCCGGAAATTAACTAGGAATCGCGGTTAGTTTATCCCGATTAAACGATTCGTCGAATAGCTATCACTATTTTCGAAACTTGATATCCATCTTCTTCTCCTCTACTTCCTTTCTTCTTCTACCTTCCGTATCAACCCATTAAGAAACTTCTCTCGTTTCGTTCTTCCGTAATTCTCGTATTTGAATACTTAACGCATTTAATTTTCTTATCGCTTAATTTCAACCAACATTTCTCCCTGAACCCCCGACCCCTTCGCCATCCCCTCTTCTTTCTTCTATTCATACCAACAACAATCCATCTTCTCAAATCTCTCTCCGAGCAATTCAAAATTAAAAGCTACTTGTAGGTATAACAGAAAGGGAATTCTATTATGGGTGGCAACCTAACCTAACATAATCCAACTAGTACACGTCGAGAGCCATCACGGTACGGTTGTTCTATTCAGATATTATTACGCTTTATCCCGAAAGTGCATTAACCTCGACCACGACACAGATCCGGACAAAGCCACTGCGTCGTTCTGCCTAGCGAAATGGAAGCCAAGGGACGGTTGCCAAGCTCGCAAACCGTGCGAAAATTTTCCTCGATCGGCTATACACACAATATATATATTATATTACTGTGTATATCCTTCAGGACTTTCTACAATGTACGGAACTAACTACAAAACGTATCTAGATCCTCGCCTATGGTGTATAAAGGGTGGCTGTTAGTTCTGGAAAGTGTATTCAGGGGAATCTTCGGTATACTTTATTTATATATTAAGCGGTATCTGCCGGTTTATTTTTTTTATCGGACCTGTCGTGGATCCAGCTTATTTTTCTCCGTTACCGTCAAAAGCGCATAAAACTTACCCGCTTTAGGTATGTATGTACACCTATACTAAAGCGAGAGCTTTATCGATATTTTCTCACGAATTTATTTCTCTTTCGTCATTGTTCCATCTTGCTACTCAAGTGCCGTATGAAAATGAACACAGTGCTCCGTAGTATTTTTTTTTCTCTTTTCTTTTTATTCACGTTTTCCTCTTAACTTTTTTTTCTTCAGGTTTTTTCCCCAGAAAGTCGCGCTTTAACGGTCATTTTACCACTGGGAATTGTAACTTAACCTCGATTATCAGGGGTTTCCTGAAACTGTCTGGGGACTATGGGAACAAAGAAAGTACCTTTTTATTTCTTGCTAGAAACATTTAAAAAAAGTGGGCTGTACTGCAATACCGTAAAGCGCCATTGAACATTGTACAATGTAATCTACAGTCAAAATGGCGGACGCGCTTAAATCCTTCTCCCTATTATTCTTTTTTCTTTCTTTTTTTTTTTTTAAAATCCCTGCATACAATTTCCTGAGTATTTATACGCTTCAGGTAATTCCAATTGGCACGTTCGAACTGTTGAGTTTTAATGGCATATACATATATGCTTTTATTTTAGCGGTATAATTAACGACCTATTATTATCATATATTATACGATAATTTTTCATATATAGAAAACTCCGTAACATCATATCCATAACAATGAGTTTAATTTTTTGCCCCATTTTTGAAAACCCTCAGGGTTATACGTCTCTGAAATTCGAGTGATCGTTATTCAACTTTTCTGCAATTTTACTTTGTTTTTTTTTTGAATTTTTATTTTGCTTGTTTTCACATTCTATTTTCATCCATGCTATTGCGGGTGGGGGCAAGTGGCCCTTTCTCTAACTACCCTTCATTCCTTCTACCCTCTTGTAGAGGTCAGTACGACTTGACTTGACCGGATGGTCTTTTATTCATGATTTTTCGGTCGATTTATTAGATTTATTATTCCGTGCCTCTTAAACAATTTATTATATCGGACAGGTCGTTATCGTTCATGCATTACCCCTGCCATTTTCTTGGATACGCCATTATTTTCGTTATCGTTACGACTAGCGCCGATAGTTGATAAGAATGAGTATCGTATATTGAAAATAAAATACTATTAGTATTCTCTCGTATTGACTGATCTATTACTAATATCAAGGTAGAAATGACTTCACTATTATTATTATTATTACCATAGTGAACGTCACGGAAGCTTTAAATCGTTCGAGTTACAAAGAAATGCGACGACGTATATGACGTCATATCAATGTCGTGTACGATACGGCAATTTTATAACAAATTTCATTCGTCTAAAGATTATTGCTACTAACGTTTTTTTTTCTTCGGTATCGACAAAAAATATATACAAAAAGAGCCCATTTAACCCATTTAACGACTCGCTCAATTCGTTAAACGAATCCTTAGTTTCGTTGAACGGGACTTTTTCAAATTTCAACATTCTTTTAATTCCCGCCTCGCACTGTCTTCGAACGTAGCGATGTCGTCCTTCGAAAATGAATAATTGCCTTTCGCGTTTCCACTTTAACGTCGGTGCGTTTAACGTCCTTGAAATATTTCATACTTTCCATTTACATTTTTTATATTCAATTATTTCAGAGCCTGACCTACGTACAACATACGTCACTGCTGCACAACCGTAGATTCACGTGCCAGTACGCAAATTGGCTCTCTCATGCGCTCCCGTAAATTCCTTTAACTTTGGGTCGGATGAAAAAGAAAAGACAAGCGCGGAAGGGCGCGACAGTGACTAGCGGATATCGACGCTACTTATTCGCAATGCTTCCAGAATTCGACAGATTGGACAGAATGCGAGTATAGGGCGCATGAGAGAGAGAAGGAAGAAAGGGAGGAACAAAAAATTTATCAAACCAGAAACACGCAAGACTTTACGTCGTTCCGCCGAGGGTGCGCTTTACATGGAAATGGGTTTCCCATTGATAGGGGGGGGCGGAGATCGATTCGGTGAATTTTTATTCGCGTGATCAACGTCAAATTTGTCGCGTGCGATGTATCGTGAAAATAAAAAAAAAATTTATATATATCGAAGACAACGACTTTAGCTTATGGATATCAGTATCGACTGGATTTCTCATTTTTTTCTTCTGATTTTTCATTTTATATGCTACCTTCCACCCCCCCCCCCCCCCCACCACCACCACTCGTCCCTTGAGTCTCACCATACTCTCCGTCACTCGTTATATCGTATACCGATTCATTTAACGAGTGTTCGACAGCACTTTTTGTGATTGGATTTCACGTCCTTCCGACGTCGCTAATGGGAATTTTCACAGTTTCAGATTTTTCATTTGAAGCGATGAAAACAGATTTTCCTTCCTCCTCTACCACCACTTGCCACTCCCCATGTATATAATGACGTACGGATACCTTGCTATGGTATAGCACGAACGTATTTTCCAAGCGTTAGAGCTTTTGCCGTGGTGGGTCTAGGTTGATGGTCACTTTTTTATACGTATTATATTTGACGGTACAGTTCAAAAGAATTCCACGAGGACCTTCAATATCGACGTGTACATCCTCTACTTTGTGAAGTGATAGAATGACGGAAATGATAGACGAGTAGTAGAATGGCAGGATGGTAATAGGTTTTTTTTTTTTTATTATATATACATAACGATCGACCGGTTTTTGGCATTGAAGAGGTTGGGCTGAGCGGAAATAGAGAATGAAAATCAGGGCAAGTACCGTACGAACGAGACAGGACGAAATGAAAAATTTGCGAAATGCCCAAAACGCTTCGAGAATTAAATAGCTGCTACATCAGATCCACTGGAAATTCCGTTTGGACGTTTTATGAGCCACGATTAAGGGACAATTAAACGCGCGACGGGGTGTTTGGATTTTGCGCGTCAGCCTTTTTCGTGCTGTTCCCGTAACGGAAGTAACGATTCTTATCTAGGATGAAAGATATCGCGGTGTATAAATCGCATGGGATAAATAACGAATACACAGAGAGAGACACTGTTGATAAGAGTCTAGAAAAAAAAAAATATATGTATATGTATTTATAAAGCCTCAACATTTTTTTTTCTGAAATCTTAATTAATTATTAATAGAAAAGAGGTAATTAGCCTTTTCCTTTTTAACGCTATCTCTTCTCATTCTACGTCCGACCACGTACCGTACCCTTTTCACTGTCCAGCTACCTTTGTCATTAGGGACGCAAGCTCGTTTTAGCATTTAAATAAGAGTCTGCACTGGACGATAGAAGCTGAACGGTAAACACGTAACCAGCATGCGTGTCGTAAATCCCATAGTGAATAACGAAAGTACCAGTGAACCAGTACGGAGAAAAGCACTATCGTAAACCAGTGCACGGTATATATACATATATATATATATCAATGTACCTATGTCAATGTATGCAACGCGTTACAAATAAAGCTGAAAATCCTGTAAGAGCGCCTTTTTCACGTACAGAGAAAATTGTAGTATGTGTGTGTTGTAGAGGTCAGGTTAGAAGCGCCCAAGTCAGCAGAGGGTGCTTCTGAGAGTAGGGTGTCCGGAGATTTTAATTAGGATAACCACGAGCTCTACTCCTGAATATTACATTAGCACAGCCCGTCTGCGTCTGCTTGGTTCCCCTTTAAACAAATATTTCAGACCGACCCCCTACCCTTCCCGCCCGACGACCCTTGTTACATTAAGCATCCAGGACAAACTCAACGAACCTCGGACAGGAACACAAAGCTCAAAAAATACAGGGTTGGTATGTACGGAGTGACTTCATCAATTTCTCAGGCGTTTATATTGCGATTATTATAGTTGGCACCCTTGGCGGTACAATATTCTAGGGAACGAATGATCGGCGCTAAGTCGGTATTATTAAGCGTAATTACTTGGATGAATTAAAAGGTAAAAATATTGTCCGACATTTCTTTTCTTTTTTTTTTTTAACACTCCTGGAATGTTTTTGAGGTCAAGTTTTTCACGGCACTCGAACACTCATTCGTTTAACGTGCATCTTGATAGATCATTCTTACGGAACCCTCTGTTGGGGAATTGCAAAGCAAAGCTGGGAGCACGAAAGGCCAAAAGAAGTCTAGCAGAGACCGAAAACGATGGGCCTTCATAAATGTATAGGCACTTCAGCATTCCTCTGTGATATATCGTGTCTGCTTTTCCAGCCCGTTAGTCTCGGCCCTTGTCGGTCAAGTCTTCGTCGCTCTTCCAAGGATATTCAGCAGGTTTGGTTGTCTGATTTGTGTGTGACTTCATCCACTGGATTATCAAACCTCTATTCCACAGAGAGTGAGTAGCAGGTATTCAATATATATATATAGTAGGTATATATACAGATATCTTCAGCTACCCCTTCCGGACTTATGGGAATCGTTTGGTATGTACAAGCACTGATCCTAAGAGCTATATTAGGAGCTAAACCTTAAGCTACTTATTTTTTATTCTTCGAATGACCTTGTTATTCTCACGTGACAGGGTCAAGGATTAGCAGTGCGTTGACGAACGAGCGAATATCAATCAGCTTCTGTAGGTAACACGAGCGCAACCCTGTGTTATACAACTACATTGTGTAACCATTCGTCCCCTACCTAGTTATCCCTCTCTCGTTGTTCCCCTCCTTTAACGAATCAAAGAAGTTTGTTTTAATTAAGCAAAAATTCCAGAGCCGTCGAAGCTCGGTTAATGTTGGTGTTCCTCAACTTTGCTCTTGTATTACCGCATAACTTTTGGAAGTGGGTTGTATCCCTGAAAGTTGCGTCGCGTATATGTCGAACGTGGGTAATGAATGTGATATTCAATTAATTTAAAGGCGCTTTGGCATTCCGCTAAATAATTCTAGGTAGTCCGCCAGTCGATAGATCATCCACCTGATACCTACGCAGTTGAGGGGGATGATCAGAAAGAAATATCCGTAATTGGAGCTTGTATCAAATTTTGCCTGATGGGGGAAAAAAAAGTTGTTCAGGTATCAACGATGTCTCTGTCGAGAAAGGTTTCTGTGTTGTATCCATTCAGTCGAGAACGGCTTTGTACTATATCGGCAATTGATTAAGGGATTTTCGTTTACGGAGGACGTCGAAATTTGATACATGTTCATTGCGTGATACAGTGGCCTGATTATACGTCATCTATTATCCCGAGGCAAAATATTTCATTTTATGGTATACGATACAAGTTTCTTTCTTTTCAACGGATTATTAACATATGGTTCACCGGTTGTATTTATCGTTTTGATTAATTAATGTAAGATTACGCGATAACAATCTGTCATTGACTTTTATTGCTTCTGTAAAAATTTTGTATTGCGACGGTTCTAACGTAAAGGTTATGACGATATTACTATAGAGATATTATTGTAGTGACGAAACATCCTATACGTATTTATGTTACGTTATAAATAAGTGATTTTTTTTTAAATGGACACACGATAGGTTTTAGAGGTTAAGAGTTACAAAATTATAATCTAAAAGATAAGGTAGCGTGTGAACATATGGGACATCGGTTCTCTATGGGTATGCATTATACGTGTCTCATTCAATCTTTCAGAAATTTAGTGTAACGGGTGTCCACTGTTTTTACTATAAAAAATTGTATTAAATTTTTTTTTTGTACGCTACAATATTTTTATTCGTAGGTATGAGATTGACGAATAAAAGATTTTATATTTTTACAGTGTAACCGGATGTACTACCTTTAGTCCTCTGTATAAAGCAGAAACTATAATTCGTAACTGCTGTTCCGGAAATGCAGAAATATGTATATACGCCAACGAAACTGGCTAATCGAATGCCGCTTAACGCGATTACTCGGAATAACTTACGCCTCGCAATTACGAGCTCGAGACACGTGTAATTGAGTTAAAGCAATTGCAGAATAATTTATTGGTTAACTTCGTAATTTGCTCTCGTGGACCTTTCGTTAATGTCGTTGCTAGATATATCAGGCAAGAGTCTGTAAATTGTAAATACGAAATAGGGCGATATTGGACGGCATTTTGCTGTAACGAAATTCTTTTAATACAATTGTATCATGCTGGAAGAATCGCTTTGGTCGTTTTCCTGAAAAATCAAAGATTCATTTATATCGAACGCCGCCATCGTGGATGTCTTCTTTTAATATTTACGAGGGAGCGAGTGGCAGTTCTGCGAAACAATGGCGCTCGAATCGAGGTACGAAAGTCGTTTGTACTTACGGACGTGATGAATAGTCAGATAAAGGGTAGATAATTGAATGATAAGAATCCAACATGTCGAGTAACTATGGTATTACGACTAGCCGCAAGGAACCTTTGGTATTTCATATTTTAAATATTAATTAAAAATTAGCAGCGTTTAGTCTTTATTTAACAAGGTCTTGTTTTCGCAATTTCCTCAATATCTCTATACTATACATCATTTAATAGACTACATATTCTACGGGTTATTTTCCTGTCGTACCCAGTAAAAAAAA
>JARPRG010000478.1:226332-237345 GCA_031001745.1 Hartigia nigra | reverse complement strand
TATATGTGTACATCTACCGGATGGGTCTAAGCGTAACTATGCATCGAATAAACATGACTACCCCTATCTAGCGTATGCATACGTGCACACGGTATCTACCTTGGTAACCTATATATGCTGGTACAATGTTATCTATCCAATGTCGAGTCACTTCCGTTTCAGGAACCTGCTGGATATACACACACGTCTTATCCATTGTTATACAGTCTAGCGGTGCTTAGAGAATTTTCATTCGTTTCATTCATTTTATTCACGTGATGATTACGTATATCGTTGTTATTATTATTATTATTATTATTATACAGTACTGTATTAATATTTTTATTATTATTATCATTATTGTCGTTCTGGTATGTACCTGTCGTGACACAGTACTATCAACCTGGCATCGCATGATATTTCATTTTCTCCCAATCACTTAAACCGCCAGTCACGTAACAGCAAGTATCTACCAAGAAAATGGATGTACCGTACGTTTTTCTTCTTTTTTTTTTAATACTTTTTTTTTTCTGTAAACGTTTCTTCGTTAACTATTTTTCTCAAGTCTCTTCGTCGTTCGCTTATTCGTCTCGGATGTCTGAGATCCCGCTGTGGCTGGTACATTGTTTACTTAAAAACCGCGTAAAATTGAAGTGTGTTGCTCGAGAAATGTGACGAGGGTGAATGCGTAATATTTCTTGGACGTTTAAGGGAGGCTTTGCGAAGGAGGATGTGGAGAGGGCATAATGGGGGGAGGTCTGGGGATATACTGGGTGGGATAATATTAAAAATTCTTGAAATATCAATTTAACGGTAAATGCTTTCTTGGAATGTGTGATAAAGTCATTTCGCGGAGAATTCGACTGCAAGAGACAGAATCGGGCGGAAGACGGGGGGGGGGGGGGGGGGCAATTTTTTTTTCACATCAGCGGCTTTAAGGATAAAAATTGACAGACGATTGTGACAAGTTCTAAGGTATGTAAAATCGTAGATATATATAGTATATATATGTACACGCGAAGGGCGAAAGAGGCTTTTGGGTAAAATATTATTAATTTTTCGAAGCAGTATCCATGACGTAGCTGGTCTTGTATGGATGGATGAAAAGTACGTGTATTAACGGAGGCTATAAAGAAAGACAGAGCCAACTTCAGTCAATACGGTTGGTTGCTTTCGTTAAACAGAGCATAACTCATGAGCCAGTATAACGCTCGATATTTAATTCCGCTAGATTTAGCTGAAACGATCGGCATATATTTCAGGATGCTGCGTGTGGACCCTTTCTGAGTATCCTGCCGCTTACATTATATAAGCTTATAGTACATCACCGTAGATGCTAAACCTATTTCTGTATCCACAGTTCCATAAGCAGTACAGTCCCTTTAGGCACCTTTTAAAAGAAAAACCAGAAAAGATTCTTCTCTTCGTATCTCTGGCAAAGAATACTAGTGAGACAGAGATAGAAAGAGAGAAATAAATTTCAGAATAAGAATATCGTCCCTAACCTCACTGAAACGAAATGACGATTCTTTCTTGAAAAAAATTGTCCTCTGCATATTATCGGACAGCTATTACCATTATCGTCGTCAGACACGTTTAGCGCTCGGTTAAATTTTATTCTAGGAACTGGGAGAGTTTTTTTTTTTTTTCTTCTCGCATTCAACAGTTTCAGTGCGACTGATATCAGATACCTTAAGTAAGCACCAAAGGAAGCCAATTTTTCGGCGTGGTACAATTTGGCAGTACGCAGCCGCACTATTCTATGGATGCTATATATACATATATATACATATATAGCATCCATAGAATGACTCTGTCAAAGTAATGAAATGAGACAGGAGAAAATTCCCTGGAATGTATCTACGTACAGCAAGTCAGATGGTGGGTTAATAATAGTCGTAGATACCGACGAAACGTATTAATCCAGCGTACATTAGTAAGGGTCCTCCGGGTGCCCCAACGCTAATGGAGGCGGTTTTGGAGGTTAGACCGCTCTACCTCCGGGCTTCTCCACGCTCCAGTACTCGAGCGTAGCTCCTTTGAATATTTAACCTCATCTCCAGTTCTACACTCCGCTACCGGTCTCCCTCCCCATACCCTGACGCTACCGTTAACGTTAATGACCGCTCGTCTGAGCGCTTCTTAACGTTAACTTAACCCTCATTTCGGGAGACGTGCGCGAAATTAAGAACTCGCCCAATTGGTCTCTTTATCCGGGTGACGGTTTTCCTGGATATGCTTATACCTGAAGCTCACCTTCAGTAGGAGGCGAAGGGGAGAGAGGGGTGGCTAAGGATAAAAGAGAAAATAGAGGTTATGGCAAAGGGGGTAGTAAGGAAGTAACTAAGACGGGTTATAGAAAGGGGTGGTTTAGTGAAGGAATTAAAGGGTGGGTAAGAGAGACATTACGAGTAATTTTCGAGAAATTGAATAATTTTGTCAATATTATACCCACCATGGGGTAGGGGGGGTAGTATAGTGATTCTGAAGAACATTGTCATGGTCCCTGCTCTCGTTAAGGGTGCAGTTCACCTTACGTTCATCGAGCGGTACGGACACATGGAATCACCCTGTCAATCTCTCACTCTTTTCTGACTCCATGGCGTGCGCGTAGCCATTCCGTTTCTATACTCAAACCCATTTACACAAGCTTTGACCCAACCTAGAAAACCACCCTTAGACGCCATTTCCAACCCCACTGTTCTCCTTGAAGCATCTTCTTCTCATTGAATGTTTCATCTACGGATGGCTCACGCACGATCAAGAAACCCCTGGGAGTAGCAAAAGGGTTTCGAATTTCCCGGGTCTTGGGCTTCCTCTATGCTACCCTTATAACAGTTAGACGAGTTAGCTATTCCACTTATATACATGAAAGGGTTAGATCTAAACACTGGTACACACAGTCATACAAATAAATCCTGCTATTACAGAATTTCACTTTGAAATCCTCATTCGATTATAATCCGAAGGGTGTACAGCTGCACCACTCCTATTTCAAGAACCATACCTAAAATCATACGTAATTCCAACGTACACATTCCTCATATATTCGTACAATGTGTTAGGGGTGTTTTTACGTATGTACCCTTATATGCCTCGTACAAGAAATACCAAAATATGAATTTCATCCCTTAAAAAAAAAAACTGATATGCACACGTGAGTAGGTTCGCGTTAGCGCTGGTGGAGTTTTAGAGAGCAAACGGCTGCGGGCACTGAGATAGGGGTGGTTTGCTATTTGTGATATATTATATATACATATGAGAAAGATATATATATATATATATATGTATCACGTATATACAATGCTCTGTAGAGGCTTTCTTGCTCTTTTGTGCTAACCACAATGACTAGCATAATATAAACCACTTGCTTACAAAGCCATGACGTCATACAAGCTACGTCCGAAATCAGAGCGATAACGTGACTCACCTTACCTGACGTATCTAAGAGGATTCCTGACAGTGGATTAACTAAGGACCTAGACTTGCTTGGGTCTGCTTGGTTCACTATGATGACTGGCTGACTTGGGTGGTGGCTGTCTGGCAGTACTTCCTAGACACGGGCAGATTCGATGAATTTCCTGATGCAATCTACAAGGGATGAGCAGGATCGATCGTTTCCACTTTTTCACTTCATTTTATCTTCTCGCTTCTCGCCAAGCTGTTGACGTCCCATACACTTACAACGCCTTACCCAGCAACCATTTGTAAAATCCTCAACGATCCTTCTGGCTCTGATACCCTGGGTATGCTTCGTTTCAGATCTGTCAAGTACCTAAATACATGTTATTTTTTTTAAATTGAATTTTAATTCATACTGCTTCGTTAACGCTTCAATTAAAACAAGTATAACGAATCCTGTACTAAGAATTAAAAAATTACAGTACACGTTGATCGATCTACCTGAGCCCTTTAATAAAACTTGATTAATGTCCATAAGCGCTGGTATACATGTACGATATATCAAGTAAATGAAGTATCAAAGTTAAACAGCCTCTTTTGTGCTTATATAAGATTTGGCTGTGTAAAATCGATAAAAACTTTTTTACTGTTTACACCAAGGGGCTTTATCGAGTTTGTCACGTAGGTAAATCTTAGTGCGACCCTCTTCTGCATTGTCGTTTGGAATAAAGTCAAGGATCGTTTCTGTCAATTTCACGAGTGCCTATGGCTTCGCGTGTATCAAGGATTGCGTTACGCGTGAGAAGAAGTGGCAGGGAGATTTTGAGCGAAGTGCAAAAAGTGCTCGAGGGACACGGTTCTACGGATGCTTTAACGAGTTCACACGAATGAAAGCCGACTATACCCGATTCGTTCGATTAATGCGCTGAAAGCCCGTAAGCCATTTTGACAAATCAACAAGTACGAGAGACCGGGATACGATGAGAATTTGTTACGGTTTCTTCGTTCGTATCCGGCATAGAATTCTTCCTGAATTTTCTATGGTTCACTCTCTACTTTGGTCCTTGTGAACCTAACCTAACTTAGAAAAGGTTTGACCTAGGAAATAACCAAGATATCCGAGCGACCACCAATATAAACTTTTATTACGAAGTTGTGGCACCCTGTCTCGACCCCACTCTTTCTCTCTCTTTATCAAACATTCACCCACCCTTGTATCTACCTTTCATTCGTTCCGCTCCTTCATTCTGTCCAACCTAACCTTCGAGTCTTTTCGTACCATTCCGCGCGAAGATCCGAGCCAGCCAATGCGCAATAACCTTAGACACGTGTGTATATATAGATATATCCTTCCAATATAAAATATGTATATAGATATAAAAAATTGACAAAAAAAGATATTCAACACAGCTCGTGAGCGATGATACGAAGAACGTTATGCACAATAGCCCATTATTTTGATCTCCGTCTTTTGTCTCCATTAAATTGATATCCTTTGGTCGACCTTTTTCAAGGTTGAACTCCAAAGTTACGCACGGATTAAAAGCGCGCGAAAAGGGCTCTCGTTATACACATTTTAAATCCCACTTAATCCCCATCTTACGTTTACACGCAACCCCTCTGCTACCAGTGTTACCATAAGAATAAAACATTCTCCAGTCATGGGCATCAGGAGGACCATGAAAAATAACAAGAATACAATAACCAAGAAAAGTATTGACAGTTTGACATTTTTCAAAGAATGATTTAGATATCAGTGTATATCTTATTATCTAACGTGACGTCAAACTACGGAAGTTGGGTATCGGCAAAATACCATAGACAAGACTGACAGTTGGTAGAAGTTAACTCGGTCATATTTTATAAGCAAACGGTTAAGAAAATTCCCCGGTAGAACTACGTATGACGGTAGTAGGGTATAACCATATATAGATATATGTGGTAGATAGGTATGAGGGGGTGTGTCTAATCTGAAATTTAAATGTACACACACCCTCCTGTATATCGGGTTCGAGTCGAGTCGAACAGATGTCTATACTGAATTTACGAAGGAGAGAAAGTAGCACGATATAAGAAAGGGAACTTGTACCGGGCCATTTTCTCAACTAGAATTTTAACAGCACATTACATTAAAGCTCGACTCACATCCAGCCACAATTCCGAAAGTGCTTGTTAAAACGACATTGGAATGGATAAGAAAGCACAAATAAAATACGTAACACCGATTGCTTATACATGGCGTATCGACCAGATGATGGCGGCAAATTATGATAAAACCTTTAGAAGAAATCCACTGGCATAAATACACGTTATTATACCGGATAAAAATCAAATATTCAGCTATCAGGAAGGCATCGGAAATCGAAAGGCTTCGTATCAGTTTTATTTCGGCAAATGAAAGCCAAATGTCATCCCAAGACAACGACGCGTTCTAATCAATTTTCTTTTTTTCGCAAACACTTCACATATCTTTTGCCCTATATGATAATATGACGTAAAACGAATAGAGGTTACGTTGGCCTCTGATCTCCTCGCATACCACTAAACGTTCGTAGTATACGTGTGATTCAATCTACGGAAAGTATACTTCCCTCTCTTCCTCCTCCCTCCACCGTCCCATCCACTCGTCATCTTGTAGAAACACCGTCGCCATCAAATAAAGTGTCAGACTCCTACGGAAAGAGAGGAGAACTATTAAACAGTCTTCCCAAGCCGTGATTTACCAAATACGTTATTCATCGCTCGAGTCAAGCAAGTTGAGCCTCACTGGGTACAAATGTACCCATTTTTTTTGGTTCGTGCTGTACCTGCTGATTATATAAATGGGAATGATTGAAGGTGGTTGGTAAAAAGTACTGTAAGCATTGTTATGTATAAAAAGGGGTTAACAGCATGGGGCGGTACGGATGCAGGTACAGTGCAATGGATATACGGCGATTCGTGTATCGAGTATGGGGATGATTTTGGGTCCTGAGATGCTGATAGACCAAGTGGAGGTTGAATGCAAGAGCTTTAGAGACAAGCAGTCGAAATCAATACAGGACTCTGCGTGAGTAGATACACTTTGGGATTGGTTGCTGCTGGAGCCAAGGTACTTTTCTTCTTCCCTTAGATCGTACCTCCCCTCTCCTCTTCGCCCCTCTGCCCTTGCAGTTCCTCATCCACTAACTTACTGAATTATGTATGGTGACAGGAGAAGTCGAACTGGTACCTACCCACATCCGTTTCCCTTAAATGTACACGGGATTTTAGTGTGAGGGGAAGGCGGAAGTTATATATATATATATATATATATATATATATATGTGTGTGTGTGTGTAATATAACCGGTGCAATTTCACGTTGCCGTAGGATACCAATTTTTATATTAGCGATTTCGTATGGCGTACTATGTAGGTATATAAGGGATGTATACATAGCTGTTTACATGTTCGATCCAATATCAGTAGTTACCCCTATGCAGATGGAGGGGTGGTTTACCCACCCATTTTTTTTAATTTCATTGAAAAATATATCGTGCCCTATGGCATGAATAAATGTTTAGATTATTCGTTTTCTTCCTTCATGCTCTACACGGCCGATATTTTTACCTTCGACAGCCTTGCACCATTAAAAACACACCTACGCGAGCGCCTCTCTGCTTTGCATTTTCTGTTTTACGTTCGTACAATGTTGTCGCTCTTTTGGATCACCCTCGGCTCATTTTTTCTCTCCCTCTTTCACGTTTCTCGTCCTCTTCACCCCTGGGCGTTAATTTCTGTTTATGCACAATCCGTTCCTTGACTTTTCAGCTTCTATCCCTACCGGGGCCACCCCCCTTTCCCGTCCCTTTCCCGAGGCAACCCATAAAAAATCGCCGGAGAAATTTACATAACGCGCAAACGAAACGAGAATGATCACGATATCTTGAGGAATGGCTTTCTTAGAGCCTTGAGGAGAAAGTGACCGAAAATGAGTGAGTTTGTTAGGTTAGGTTAGATTTTTAGAGATTGGACATGAGATTACGTAATGTATCGATACGGATAGCCGACATTTTTTTAAGGCTAACAGACTGTGTATATAAATCCTGTATACCAGTCCGTAAGTAGAATCCGTTACTAAGGGATGAGCCAATCTCTATATTTCATGTATTTCACTAGAGGGTGGCGGGGATTGAAGGTTAGAGAAGGTTGAAGGACTCCATATAGCCGAGGGTTACCAAAGGGCGCCGAGATCTTAAGGGACTCCTCTGTTAGGATCCTATAGAGCTTAGGCATTTACACGCTCGGATTCTACCTCTAGGGTTCGACCTTACATACCTACAATCTACGAACCTGCGGACCTTTCTATGTTCAATGGAGATGTGTCGAAACTGTCGAATTTTACTTCGTCTTTATCTCCAGACCTAACCTCAACCATTGTCTGACTGCGTACCTGGTATACCTACTTACCCTATAGACCCATTCGACTTGGCATATCGTGGTGGGAATATTTGAATTGTACTTTGTAAAAGAAGGTACGCGTTATTGCTCTATTGTGAAACGGGCTTAAACGTCGTTGAATCGAAGTATGTATACTTGCGATGGATATTGGGAAAAAATAGTAAGGACACTTTCCATGATAACGTCACGGCTGCAAAAATGGAAAAAATACAAAAGAACGTCTATATGACAAACGTTACTGCTCGCGTTACTGCTTTGACAAATTCAAATTTCCCGCCACCTGTCTGTTTTAACTAGCTATTCGTTTTCGAACTATACACCAAAGGATATTCTGCTACGGCAACAAAGGCTCATTTATCTTCAACAGTTCGTGCAGCCGTTCCGTCCTGGTGTTTCTTGCACTCGGCGAATTCTGGAATATGGAGTACGGGGCACCAGGGGCGTGAGTAACGTAGGTTAGGTCGGCTTTCGTGCAGAGAGGATAAGGATGAGGATGAGAGTGATCTATGTGGGACGGGGTTAGAAATGGCTAGTCGTAGAATAGGTGGGGATCCAGTATGGACGAGAAGGAGTCGCTTTAACCCATGCAATATGTATTGGCTGTACGTGCACGATATTCTATTGGCTTTTATTGTTATCTGTCGAGATCCCAAGAGTCCCCAGGGACCATTACGTCTCTTCGTTCTTGACACGTAGCTGAAATCGTGACGTCGTATATTTTATTATCCACTCTCCCTGTCTCTCTCGAAGGAGCAATTGCTAAACGTTGTAAGGAGGTGTCAAGGATGTAAAAAAAAAAATAAACACGGTACTTATTTACCTTTTTTTGATACGTTAAATTTACTGGTTTTTTTTTACCTCTAGTCTTAGTCCAACTCCTGTAGAAACCTTGGACCTAAGAACATCCGGTACGTCCTGAGGGACCCTCGTGGCACCTAATACAGAATTCAAAGCGGGTGACGGCTGGTAACCGTCGAAAATTTGTTCCTTTCCAATTCAGCAGGATGTAAAACATCCTGCAGCAGCGCAACCCCTATTTTCCATATCAACCCCTTTTCCGCGCAGCATCCTGTACACTTATCCAGGAGTTCTCAGTCCCGATTAAATTCACCCGTGACGAAACGCACTTTGCGGTACTGAGATCAAGGGAAATGGGGTAGCAAAAAAAGTGTGGGAGTGGGAGAGCCAGTCAAAGTCAAAGGGAACAGAAGTGAAGGATAAGGGTGAAAAAGTAAAGAGAGTAGCATGTGAAGGGACTTTAGAGGGTTACTGTGATAATAGCCTAGATAGAATGAGGTGGGTAAAGGGAGGTAGAGACGGGGGTTAAAATACCTCATCCGTACCAGAATCCATTCTCTTAATTTGAATGCTCGAGAGTGGTAGAGTGAGTAAGTCAGAGTTATAGGGGAGCGCAAGAGAGAGAAAAACAGGGGACGCCATCGGCGTACCAGTGGCCCAGCAATTATCGTTAGCAGTTTGCAACCTTCTTGTTACCAAAATTAATTCAATTGCTTCTCGGCAATTCGGTCTATACTGGGGCGTACACATGCGTACACGCAATAGAGTATACCGTCCTTATAACAATTATAATATCTTCAGGTCTTATCACTCGTATCAGATAATCAACCCCAACCCTTAAGCCTTCCCGTAAACCTAAATCGTCCTGGGTCTCAGTATCGTTCCCGATGGTGCCGATTGTGCTTCCATCTACACTCTCATCCCGCTAAGCTCTCTATGCTCACCTCACGTAAGTTATACACGCGCCATACGATGCCTTCGACTGGCGCTATCTGGTTTCTCTAATAAAAATCAATCTACCTAACCTCAAAACTGCTTTCTGCTTTCTTACCCGTACAAGTTGGTATACTCGTACGCTTCTCGAATGGCAAGTTTAACTACGTGGGAGGCTGCGATCCAGACGAAAATACACTTGAGCATTCTGTCTGCGACCAATTCTATCCGTGCCACGATCGAGAATCGAATTCGGACTTACCTTATGCCACCCCATCCATCCTCCACGATCCCATCCCCCTACACTGCTACCACGTTTCGCAAACCAACCCGATCCCAACCTTCTTCCTCCTTGAGTCTCGACTCCCCCATCTTCCTCCACCTTCAGGGAAAAGCCAAGCCGAATGATCTCGCAAAAGCTCCTCGAGAACTTCCACGGCGAAGTCTATATCACACCGATTCGCGATGCATACTGATTGTTTCGGAATTCCGTTCCACGTTCCTCTTATTTGCCTATAGTTACTTTGCGCAACTGGAGGTAAGGGAGGGACCCTTTGAGAACTCTCATCCCCTTATTAGAATATATACTCGATGAGTGTCTCGCTATTGTGAACGTCCCATCACGACAGGGTTGTTTGATCAACCCCATATCTATGTTAAATCTAGCGGATAACCTTGTCAAACTTATGGAAGGGTTAAGCAATAAGGATAGGCTTCATGATGGATAATTATCAAGGGTTACTTTTTACCTTTTTTTCATTACCCAACCCTATTTACTCGCTAGAAATTTCATTATCAAAATATGTATAACGTCTCTGCCAAATAGCAAACCCCCAAACCGATATATACGTCATCCCTTATACAGTGACGTTTTTTTTTTTACGTATCCTCAAAATAACATTTAATCAGGAAAATGATCTTTAATATCAAAAAAGGATTACCACGATGTATCGAGGATGTATTTTTTTTACTCAACAACCCCCTCCCTTCATCACCTCCCTTACTCCTTCCGACACGTTCGAACTTCCTTAGCTACAAGATATCCTAGGCACTTTCTAGGTATCTAGGGATTCAAAGGGTGGACCGTGACTGTACAGAGGATTGGTGGGGTGTACCGGAGAAGTGCAACGAAGCAAGCCCGAAGGAAGACGAGCCACGTTGAATAATGTATTTGTCGATTGCTTGTTTTTCCGTGACGACAGTAGACTTGGTACTCTTGTACCAACTACACCATTCGTCCGCTTAAAGTAACCACCGTTACGTTTACAGATGGTGGCGCCATCTGTACTGGTACTTAAAACTACCATCGGTGAACCTTTACCATTGCTCCAGGTTACTGGCATTACCCTTAACTCTTACGAATACCGAGATAGAAAATTCTACCAACCCTTATAGCCTTCTACAAGTCAGACTTGTAGTAATCTATATTTATACAGTGCCATTAGTACCTATCTACTACCTAGGGTGCGTGTGTGTGTGT
>JARPRG010000478.1:193197-217183 GCA_031001745.1 Hartigia nigra | reverse complement strand
CCCTGCTCCCCTGCTCCTCACCGCGGACCACCACACCACTCTCTTTATTCTTCCTCGTTATGTCGTCTCGGGAGTTGTCGACCCTGTACTTGACTTAACTTTTACTCATGTTTCCTTTTTTTTTCCTCCGGTCTTGCCCTCCTACTTCATTATCGGCTTTGGGATATCAAACTTTTTCCCTGAGATCCACGTGGACCGAAGTTCCACACCTAAACCAAGGGACGTTCTTCATCCTATGGAGTGTCCTTCCGTAGAATGATTTCGCAGGGTCTTAAAGGAGAGTTGAGGGTTAAGAGTGAAGTCACGTGACAGGCCGGATACAAGAGGACGGGTAAGGGCGATGAAGTATGAAGGAAGTAGGAGAAAAAAAAGAGAAAAAAAAAGAGAAAAAAAGGACAGGTACGACACGAATAAGGCAGGAGGGGTTGCGTAGCGGAGTAAGAATGAAGATAAAAGAAAAGAAAGAGGGGAAGGAGGGTTGAGAGACGATGGAAAAAAATTAACGAGCAACAGCCACAGTCGGAGAGGATGAGACTCTGTCAACCATTTTGAATGGTCTCTTCATTGTACTCCGACGATACCAGCCGATTGTTCATTGTTTCTCGATGCCCCTACTGTCTCGATGTAACGCGGGTTTCTCGGATAATAATAGCCGCGCCAAGACAAACGAGTGGGAACTTCCGGCGATCGACGAACTTCCTAGAATTAATTAAACCTCCTCCCAAAATTACCAAAGAAATACCTGAATGTTTTTATTCCTCCTCGTCGCCGCCTTTGACGTCTTGCAATATTTTCATCTCTTTCGCTGTTACAATCGACCAATACTCGCTCCGTATATTCCTAGACTGATTCCATCTCCTCGTTGGAGTTATTTTTCACATCCGCCATTACAGTCAAATTACCTTTGCAGTCGCTAACGCGGTACGTATAACGACCGCATTAGCTCCTTACGGAGCTTGTCCCGTGTGTTTGATAACGGGTGACAGGTGGCGCCGCGAGGCGGGATTTTTCCGCAACTGCTTGAAAACCTTGTCGTTCTGACGCGCCACGTAACGAGATACCATTATGGTATACCGTTATTAACTGGGAAGAGGAAAAAAAAAATGTGAATAAAATGTAAATCACGATACACTGCGAGAAATACAGTTAACTGATGAAGGATTCTTAATATTATTATTACTACTGATTCACCGAATGACACGATAAGTCCAATCGTCATCATTGATTATTATATACATGATACATAATATTAAATATACGCTACTGTTATATCTAGCACGTAAGAGCTTGCTCATTGAAACGCAGCTGCCTTTGGTTTTGTTATTGATTATGGCAGTTGTTCGTAAATTCTTTGATTGTCAACGATCACGTTCATTTGACAATTGTTCACGTCCCTTTAAAGCTTTAGTGAATATGTCAACCGAATGCAGCTGGGTTGGGGATCAAAACGATTGTGTTTACAATCCGCGACCCGTGCGCGGATCGAATTATGCTCACGCGATGATTAATTTAATTTTTCTTTTATTCCCCTAGACTACTGTAGATTTTTCAAAATGAATCTCAAAGGAACAGCGATGCTCGCTCGTGTGATTCGTTAATAATTTTTTCTTTTCTTTTAATCTGAATTCTTTTTTCTTTTATTCTCGTGCATTTTCACGCGAGTGACGTTACACGAGCGCCGTGGCACTGGTCGCGAATGGGCGCGTTTTCAGCGAAAAATTTTTTATATTTCTCTCAAAGATTTTTGATTCCTCTCGAAAAGTATACTGAAAGTGCATAATCAGAAAGAACCGATCGAACCAAACAAATTTGCGTGTGCATGAGTACGAGAGTGAGAGAATGAACTAAAGTGAACTATTATAAATAAAAAAGATAGATACCAGTGGAAAAAAAGAATGCGAGAGAGAGAGAGAGAGAGAGAGAGACATAGAGTACGTTCAAAAAAAAAAAAAGTATATCGTAAGTGGACGGCTGGCTTCGATCGGCGCTTTCATATCCCGATTTATCTAGATAATTAATATCAAACTAAAGTAAAGCAAGAATTATCTAGATGATGATAAAAAAAAGAGAGAGAAACGCGATACGACGTGCGCGCATACACGTAAATATATACAATATTACGTAATGCGCGGGCACTGGTGCGCATGCGCACAAGCGAACGAGTGCACGCGCGATGCGTAAATGGAAAATGAACAAACTCAAAAAAGTATTATATTATACAAATATTATATATATATATACAAATATATATAAGAGAACTAATTATCTGTTGGTACATATCGTATTTAAATGAGAGTCGTAATAAAAATGGCCGACGCTTTGGAATTCAGAATTCTTAGGCGCGTGCGGCGCATGCGCACGAGTAAAGGTTAAGTGAGAGTGGAACCGAAAAATTTAAGATAAAAGCCACTACAAAAAAAAAATGAAGAATAAACGGAAATGGACTGCTTGTATGCTAAGGGAGGGGGAGTGATGATGCAACGCAATTTACCCTGTGTAGGACGCGTAAACACAAGTACACTGCGAGAGAACACACACCTACACACACAACGAATGTAATAATATAATAATAATAATAATAATAACAACAATAATAATAAAGACAAGAAATTTTTTCGTTTTCTACAAACAGTGACTGGTTATTTATTACATGTATACCAAACTCCCTATATCAATTCCCGCAATTCCCTTAGAACATGTGCGTACCTTGTTACCCCCACCTTTAGCTGAAGCAACCAATTCGACCCAGGTTGAGAGCAATGTTAACTTTTATTTATTTTTTCATTCACCCTCTAGGGTCGTATGGAATTTCAATTTGCGTCTGGCACTGACATCCTTTTGCCATTGGCCCTCTTTTAAATATTTTTTTTTGTTAAATTTCACGTACCTATTTGATTTATTTTCTTTCATTTTTATATGTGCCACTGGATACGGTAATACCTATTCGCGCGAATTTAACCCTTTTCTCCCTGAGCACAACCCCTATTTCGAAGCTCGTTTTTATTTCACGCATTAACCCATTTCAAGCCAAAAGTTTATATATATGTATATACTCGTATATATACACACGATTTCACGTAGTTTCTACTTTTTCATTCGACCAATGGGAAAGTTTCGTTATTACGTTAATTCCCCCAGATGAACGAAATACTTTTTCGTTATATAAACCCATACAGGGTATCCCATTGACAAAATCACGTGCGCACATTCGCACTTCCGCATGGTTCAATAAAAGTTTTTTTTTCCGAATTCCAGTAACGACCCTGAAGCGTAACGATACGCGAGAGCTTTTCAAATGGGTAAAAGACATAGACCGAGGAAATAACAAGATAAATAGAAAACGAAGAAATATTATGAGGAAGAAAGACCAGCATGTTTTTCGTTATTTAATGTTTACCGGATTGTACTCCAACGAGGACATAACGAATTTGGAAAACGTTTTACGAGATATTTTATCTGAAAAGTCCTGTACCTATAGGTACGTGTGAGGTGTATGGTTAATAAATTGCAAACTTCAGCGATGCGAGAACCTCTCTGCAAAAACAATGGCACGAATCCCAGCAAGTAGTTCGTGGCTTGTCGAGAGACGTAAGTAAAAAGGTTGAAAAGGTAAAAAAGCAGAAAAAAAATCGGAGAACCCAGTAGTTCCCACTAGGTACACGTCTATATGTATATACATATATGACTCGAGGTAGAGTGGTTTACGGATCACCGATTCCACAAGGTAGCCTCAAGAACTTAAAAAGGTACTATATGGTTAAGGTTAGGGTAGGCTACCAATTCCATCTATACTTCCCTGGAATAGATTTGCGGTACGAAGTTCCTCTGTTCCACCTTACGGCGTTAAGTACCAGAACGGTTCGTTAGGCCAAAGCGTTGGAAACGATAAAAGTTGGTTCCGTTCGCTTTTCTCGAACCAGAGAAAGTTTCTATTCGTTGAACAGGTTGAGGCTGGGTGTGGCGTAAGAATCAGCCGATGGTTGAACGTAACTATAGGCATCAATGAATAAAGTATAAAAGTTAGAGATGGGAGTCGACCGTTGATAACCTGGACGAAATTAGATTTTTATTTTTAACAAGCCATAAGGAAGGCCATTCGTCATCTATCGGATGTAATAGGAACTTACGATAAATTATGTATATAATATTGACACTTTGTTCATTATAAAAAGATTCAATTGGCTGATTAGTTACAAGCAGTTATCACTCGTTGATTGACGTAGCTCAAATTTCTGAAAAATGTACAGTAAGTAAAGAATTGCGGTAGGATAAATAGATGGACTTATCAAGCTTGATAAAAAGGAAGCAACGTAAAAAAAAAGTAGTGAAAACTATTTTTATTTTAAATTACCGCTCCGGTGGTTCTGTATGTGGTGCACTTTGTCCCTGAGTTCAGAAAAAGAATTAATTTCTTAATGAAAGACGGCGTAAAAAGAAATTCTTAGTCCTTCTGACATGTTACAGCCGGTACAGCATATGGCTACTTCAACTCTGCATCTGCTAGTCTTTCTTTTTAACTCCCGACTGTCCGCCTGCCTGAAAGCAAACACAAAAAAAGTTATGCTATGTTATGTGTTTCTATCTGTTACCTTTTTTTTTTTCACTAACCTCTTTTACTTACTGTACTCGGTAAGTCGTTGCCGCCACCACAAGCGGGCAAACTCAACGTCACTCTGGGAGCCGCGTCATAAAAGCACAAAACAACTTTTGAAGTTTATCTGAAGTTGTATATTTTCTTGTGCATTGCTAACCCATTCAATTTCTCCATCTCACTTTTTCTTGCATATCTCGTATGAGTGTTTTAAGAAAATCATACAGCATCCACAAGTTTTCAAGATAGACTGTACCTCGACTGTAAATCAAATGAGGTTAAAGTTCAAAAGCTCACCCCGATGAAATATTGAATTGTATTTATTTGTGGTTTCATTCAAACATAGAAATAATGCTCAGAATAATTTACCAACAAAAATTGGTCTGTCAATCAACCAATCTTTTTTTACACGAGTTAGCTAAATAACTGAAGATGAAACTTGAAGATTTTGACGCATCATCCGAAGATAGTTAAATCTTTTTTTACAAATATTTCAGGCGCTCACAACGGGATACAAGTCTTCGCCGTCTATACTTCGGCTCTTGAGACGCGTATGAACACTGATCATGTGTTTCGCCTCTTGGTGGATATGATTCATCATAAGAAGGACACTCTGTCCTTCTTATTCCTAGGTGAAATACCCGCTATATCCCGTCTTACCCTACGTGTCCGGTATCCTGCACCTCGTACTCGTAGACGGTCGTGCTATATCGGTAACGACATTTCTACACTCTCAGCTAACTTGTAATTCCCGCCATATTCCAAGAATCCATTACGAGTATACTCTAGCAGCGCTCTAGGTAAGTACCTTACAGTTCTCAGAAGCTAGTGCCAAGAAAATCATCGCTACGATAACTCCAAGAACTTTCTATAGCAGGTAACGCCTTTAGCCGTAGTTTCCTTGAAGAAAGTTACTACACTTCATACCTGTATTTCTGCTTCTTTGACACTTCCAGCTATATCCACCTTTTAAATCTTCGTTTTATACCTTGTATCACTTTATTTTCACTTACCAACACTCAACACAAACTGTATACTATAGATCTTCTTTCGCTTTAGTGGATTTTCAACGCCACAAAGCCATTTCAAAGCGTCGCGTTTTTCTCACGGCTTCCGTCTTGTTTGGGTCAACCATATTGGCATAACGTGATCGGACTGCGCATGCGCGCATCCTCTTCTGTGCTTTTTTTGGAATTCATCTCGCGGCTACCTACGTTTTCATAATTGCTTCCTGCTGGTAATACTTTCATTTCCTCGGCTTACACTCGACTGCTAACCAGTTTTCCTTTTCTCAGTTTTTCTCCTGACTATCTATCTCTCTCTTTCTTCTCTTCGTACCAATGATCCTTCTTTATCATCAGGTTTCTTTCGCGTCTTTTTCTTTTCTTTTATTTTATCTCTTAACATTTCTCTCGAGTACTGCTAGCTTTAAAACCAGCATTTCTTTTCGATCTTGACAAGGAATTCCTACATAGTCCAGACTTCAATTTTAATCCGACATGTTCTTTCATTAGGGAGACCGAAATCCTTTGGTTGTCTTATAAACGTATTTAATAGCCTTACAGTTCATCGACTGTACCTGGAATATATCAGTCACTTACGTTTCTTATGTATCTGCTCGAATCCTCCACATCCTCTGAAGAGGTTCTTTCAAGTCGAATCAAGACTTGACTCGTATTTTCTTTTCACCGTCAGATAATTGCCGTAAACCTTCTCGTCCTTGCCTTCTTTTTCTTTCCGTTTAACCATCCACATATATTTTCTCTCGTCGTTTCTGGCTACACTTTTCACTCAATGAAATGCTCGGGATTTCCAGCGAATGAGAATGGAATCGAGAAATTCAAGAGAATTGTAGGAACTTAAGAAGTTAAGAGAATGAAGAAAATACTATTCGCTCAGAATTGATTAACAATAATAATTCTTAGCAAAGAACTCT
Organism: Hartigia nigra; assembly: GCA_031001745.1. Lineage (NCBI taxonomy): Eukaryota > Metazoa > Arthropoda > Insecta > Hymenoptera > Cephidae > Hartigia > Hartigia nigra. The sequence goes on along the minus strand of JARPRG010000478.1, from coordinate 210,656 downwards.
TACTATAACTTGGCATAGATTTATCTTTCTACGCGGAAAAGTATAAAGCAGCATTCTTAAAGCAATTAAATCTTATAGAATTATAATTAATGTTTGTCTGATATGACTTTTGAAACAATTAGTAATTAAAAATAAATGTATTCAGCACTTTTTCAAGGATTATCATGTTTGTGTTGTTATGAAAACTGGAGAAAATTCTTTGTGCAAAGATCGCTTTGATGAATACTAAACTCCCTATTGTGCACACTGAACCTGTATCCCATAAATAATAATAACATTATTTCATATCTTTACATTTATAAAGTAACTAAAATCTCTAAAGTTTACTGCATCCCACGAACGTGTAGGCCAGGCTGCAAATGAAAGGTAGTTGTCGTCGTGCTACAGTATTATCAAAAAGTTATGCTTCTAGTACATGGTAAAATATTGCAAGAATTTGGGTTATACGCAGAGAGAACTTCTCACTGAATCTGCATTCAGAATGATGTTACACATAGAAGAAGGATACACTCAGGGACACAAAATACGATATACTCATACTATGAAATATTGTAATAAGTGACGATCGTGCATTGTTACGCATTCATGGCTAGCTGACTAACACGTACATCTTTGCTCCAATTTAATGCTTCCAGCATTAAAACAAAACGGTCAACCATTTTGATTTTTTTGCCAATAATAGTCCTCTCTACCGTCGATAGTTTCTTCATCAAAATCTGTCGAAGCGCTTAGTAATTAAAGTGAAAATAACGATGCTAGAATTAGCCCAGTATAGACCACGTACAAAAATTGCAAACTTTGACGAAAATTATCTCGAGTTTAAAGCAGCCAATCTTCATAAAATTTAACGAATGATTAGACATCGCGATTCTTTTTATTGAATAAAATTTTGTTTTTAATTCTATCGAAAAATAATTTTTCACACTTACCTTAACTCGCAATCTCCGATGACAGCGACGACCATCCGTTATCGAGAAAAGCGGTGACCGAATTTTGAGATGTTTTCAATACGCGACAAAATTAAGTCTAACATAGGGTATATTCTGATATTTGCTGAATGCGTGGTTGTGTCTCACTCTATTGTATACAGGTAAACAGGGACACAACGATACTCGTAATACTGACAGTGAAATTCAGAACGTACCCGTAGATTTTATACTAAAGAAATGGAATGGTGATAGCGACAGTAGCGCCGCGTAGCGTTCATTTCATTCGACAGTCTGTCAGGACCTGTTTTCCATTCTAATTCAGTATAGATTCTATTCGGTGCTGTCAATACTGTAATTCTACAGTGATGGCTCTTCAAATGATTCACCAGATACGCATATGAATAATTTGGGATTATACAAAGTACGTAGTTGTCCGACATTTTATGCATGTCTCTAATCTCACCCGTTACAGCCTATAAATATACGTACGTACATGAGGGAGAAATCATCGCTAATATATCCTATGCATTTGATACGTATTCATTGATATTAATAACACCCGATGATGGATCATGCGAACAATAGAATAGAATGTAAAGTGTTAATAATATATTAACAGTTTTATATAAATCCATGATTAACATATACATAATATATTTATTTCTTATGTACAGTGCTCCACTATTATTTATAGCTATGTCCTTAAGCTCATTATTTTATATATAAGTCCAGTTGAAGGTATCATGTAATACGGCTGATAAATTGGTTTTTTAATAAGTCTATAATATTGGAATATTTCATAGGAATTGTCATACCAAATAACCAAATGATAATCCCATTCACTATTCGCAGGCTGTGATATATTGAAAAAACATTCCATTCTCACTGAGTCTGTCCCTTATTCCTCTTTCACAGATCTTCTTATCATGTGGGAAAGTTACTCGTACAGGGATAACTGCAGCTTCCTTCAACTGGGTTAGTTCCTACTTTTGCTATGGTAACGTCACCTAATCCAGCTACATGAATATTAAGTATATCCTACAGATTATATATGACATACTATAATATATAATATATAAATTTCCTTTATTTCGTGTAATATTGGAATTTACTTTTTAATCATTCTCTGATTTTCGCGATGTAAAATTTTAATTTTCCAACGACACTCAAGACGCTGAAAGCCGTTTATGATAAGGGACTCAATAAAATATGAGCTATAGAAAGAGCATGATTCTCATAAAGTACCGATGATAAAAGAAAAATCGCAACCTGACATTCGCGCGACTGTGAAACTCGCGAAGGACGTTTTGTCAAAGCAGCTCCGCATTCTCTTTTCCCTATTTTTCATTTTCTCTCATTTCGCACCCCTCCAGAATCTCCTCAATTAATCGTATTGTTCTCCGTTGATGGACGAGAGTATCTAATTAGTCGTGAAATTTCATAGCCCTTTGCGCAAATTTATTTCACTGCTCCCTTTTTACCTGGTATATATATATGTATATACAGTATTACATACAACCCTTAATTTTGCCCATAGCGCGATTGAGGGTAGGTATATGATACCAGCTAACCTTACCATAGCTGTTCAAAATTGGATAGACATTTTTATAACATTAACCTCCTCCTCCCCTCCCCCCTTTTCCCTGAATAAATAATAATCTCCGCAGATCACAGTTAACACCCTTCGTCTACTTTTTATTTAATGGCAAATTAATAACAAGGGTGACCGCATTGAAATTGATATCGAGAAGGGCTGAGTCTATAAATTGTAATAAATCGTGACCAAAGTGGTTGCTGCTCCCTGGTTCTACTGGTAATGGTCTACGTATTGGTGCCCTTTGCTTTGGGAACTAAAGGGTGTCCTAAAGGACGAAGAGAGTATCGTGCCGATGAAAGAGTAAGCGAGAATAAGAAAGACGAAGGCTAGAAGGAAAAGTGGAGTAGTACAAGTTTGAAAAGCGAGCTAATGGCGCTGCGTAGTCTACAGGGTGGCAAACTCCTGGCACTTTGTACACAATACATCCCTCCATCATGGTTGTCTACCCCTCTTCTTTCATCCCCTGGGGCAGTATCCTGTCAAACCGTAAAAATTCCATATAATCCACGTAATTAATGACGCCCGACAAACATAGAAAAAATACCTGCAGCGTTTGAGACCAAGTTTTTTTCATTCGTCCCTTAATTGAATCCACCCTAAGATATATATATATATATATATACCTATGGGCTGTTCAATGTCTAATATAAGTTGTTTACCCAGTTACCATTACCAGACTTTGTACAGATACCATTATTACCAACAACCACCAGACAACCAAACAACCTTAATACTAAAATTTCAGGAATCCGGCAGAAGTTTCGTGTGACGCCTAATTCTAACCAACCCTGACAGTCTATACGTATTCTCCAGGAGTCAGGGTTGCCACCTACAACTTCCCTATAGCCCGTAGCTATAGTTTTTGGTCGGTCTAGGTTCCTGCTGTCCATAGAGAGAATGCTATTGCTCCAGGAGGACTCGTACTACCCTGATGCCTCATCGTCCCCATTCTCCAACCCCACCTCACGCCATCGACTATAGTCCAGAAGGCGGACGAGTAGGCCAACTATTAGGCAGCTAGTTTAGCGGTTACTGGCCTCTCTGGTCTACTATCTTCTATACTAACTTCCTATCTTCCTATCCACGTACCTTCACTTCCTATACCATTCCCCAACCTCTACCAGAGCTATCTGACATCGACTAGGGTGTCGTTCACATATTTTAGCCACGGCAACACCCAGTCTACCGAACCTTTTACCTCCTGCGGGATCTTATATCGAATGCTGCGTCTACCCTGCTACGTCATAGATATATTTTTGCTTTCTAATGAGAAAACGAACACGTGCTATACGTACATAGTGAAGCACGTACATACCATGGGGCTCTTGCAATTTAAACGTTTCCGCTTCTTTTTTTTTCACTTTTTCTCTCTACCCTTTCTCTCGAGATAAAAAGATTGAAAAGTGTTTTCACCCCGGGGGGGAATGGAAACAGTTTTCTAGGAATTATGGTAAAGAATTGTACCGCCACAGGTAAGGGTAGATCCATTCTCGTATCGTGCTACTGACAAGAACGACAATCCATCCCACTTTCTCGAGCTTCAGGAACCTACTCACTTCCACGGAGTCTGGGTCGCAATCAAGAGAACGAATCCTGACTAGGGGTAAAAGGGTGAGATGGGAAGTGGGGAGGAGGACCGAGGGGGGGGGGCTCTGTCAGGAGAACCGAGGATCGTTAAGGGAAGATAATTAATTCTAAGAGCGAGTATTAGTAGTAGAGTGCGGAGAAACGGCGTCCTTGTCACCTCCCTACCTCGACTCGCCACCATCTCCTCCCCACGAAGAGAAAAGATGGATTACCATGGGAAAATTTTTGTTTTATCCGATTATACCCCCTCTTCCTCACAATGAGTCAGCGTGATGCCTTATTTTTCTGTTTTGTTTTTTTGTTCTTTACCTCTCATCCTTATCTACTCTCATTATCTAACCGACTCTTAATTATCTTATTTTAACAGAATTAAGGGGCAAGTTGATTTTTTGTTTTTAGTAAACACTCAATATTAATATCGCTCAACCACCTGTCATAGTGAGTTATAAATTTATTCCAATGATAAATGCATAAGTGAATGTTGTATATATAGACACACACGTGGCTAGACTGTACCAATGACTATCAGTCATTTGTACTCATAAGAAGTACACTCCGTTACAATTTAGCCGCAAGTATTGCAGAGACTATACAAGAGGAAGCATCCCAGCATCCATTCCAATGAGTTCAGTAGCAGTGGAATTCCCGTATAGGATTCCAAAAGGCGTCGCTGCCAAAACCGTGGAATTCTGGTCTGGTCTCTATCTTCGCAGAATGAACTAGTGGCGCTACCTTTCCACTTACACGGGGGTTCCCCGGTCTCCACCAGTTCCCCACATATACGCCCTGTTCCACCTATTCTATCTGGGTCCAGGCAAAGGATGAGGAGGCTGTGTAGCCGCCGCCAGCAGAGTCAGAGTCAGACTGGGTGTTAATTACATCAGTGTGTGCTGGCACATTGCCCGCCTAGCACGCTGCGCCGTATAAGGCTAGCGGGAGAGATACACGAGAGAGACAGGTAAAATGGGAAAAGAACGAGAGAGAAAGAGGAGGGTATATTGTTGGACGCCGAAGGAAGTGACGCAAGGGGAAAGAGAATGGAAAGGATAGAGCGCAAGGGGTAGAGGGTTGGCACCGATCGATGAGGGGTTTGGTACTGTACCTACCCTGGCACGCTGCCCATCCTATGGTACATTCCTATAAACTCTAGATTTTCACTCGTGGGTGAGTCATCCTATTATGATTATTTTTTCTTTCATCTTTCATCTCATCCCGACCCCCTGTCCCAGTGAATTTTCCAACTGTTACCTCGATATTGGCTTCTTTTTTAAATATATATTAGCCTCGGGACTAGAACGTACACATTGTATATACTGTAAACCGTAACCTGGCATACCTGTGGGATATTCTAGAAGCTAATGAAAAACTGAAGTACCCCGGGTACTTTATGAATATTGTGCACGTGTCACTGTGTATATACGTGTTGTCCAATTAATTAATTCGAAGTATATTATATATTGAAATTGTACGTTTATTTTGACGCTACGTTGTAATAACGTAGCTTTCTATTAAATCTTCTTAGGTACTCAGTATAAGAGCAATAGACTGCTTTACCGAGAGCCGGTTATATAGGGTATCTTGTTAGTAGCGTGAATGTGGTATAATAACGAGCGAGAAATGCCCCGTCAGTATTTAACCGTGGATCCGAACTAATTTTAACTAATTACCTCTAATTGCCTTCGAAATAATTATGAAATTTTACCCCGTTAGCTATCTAGCTACTATCCGATAACAACCAGCCGGAGGGTTGTTGGCCTTTTGCAACCCTTAGTTTCTCGTATTCCCTTACCGCCTTACGTCCATTCTCCTTATCTCGCTCACTGTACAGTCCCATTCACTTTCTCTCATTCTCTGCCTATCTTACTGGGTTTTACCTCCTTTGACCTCTGACCATTTAGCATCCCACTTCGCAACCCCTAAGTTACTGTTCCGCATCCTGGAACCTCCTTTACGTTGTAAACGAATCGAGAGGATCCACTTTGTCGCTCCTTGTAACGTATCCTTAGTCTCACCGTTGGAAACGGACAGCTACCTATTGCGCCCTTTCTAACCAACCACCCTTGCCGTCAAGCTTACTACCCTTCAAAAAAATCCCCCGGGAGAGTCAACTCCGGCAGAAGTTGCTACGTTAAATTTCAGAGAGAAAAAACAACATAGATGAAGAATCTAGGGGTGGCTGGAGTGACACATATGGTATACGAATATTATGATTCATAATAATAATTATAAGCATGGCTTTGATTTCGAGCCATTCTTCATGGTATACATTGCCTTAAAGTCTGTCCATTAGGCGAATCTTCATGGAATTATATAACTAAAACCGCTGAAGACCAAACACTGAAGTAAATCGTAAGTCTAACAAGATTCAAGAGAAGCTTCTGGTGATTATAGGATATACATATATGTATGTATATATATATATATCATTCATACCAGGTATTAGTACACACCGTCGAACTTTGCACAGATCTTTCTTAGATGACAGCGTATCTCAAAGGGTACCTCTGGTTAGTTAATATCAAGGATGATCCTGACGCGGCTAGTTCGGGGCTTCTATACAGCAAATTAGACTGTCGTTTCAACGTCCACTAAGTTTAAGGGTTCATTCATCACGTAGCTGACTAATCGTGCGCCGTACCATGAAATGAAGGATCTAACAGAGTGAGGTTATTCGCATAATTTCAGGCACGTGTAAATTGACCTGTAGAGTACGTAAACAGATCCACGAATAAAACTGACTAATAACTACGGATTCACATCAGAGTACAGTCAATGCGTATTTAATACATTGATAAGAAGCATATATGTATTTTGTTAGCCAACCTAAAATAAGATTACGAAATTGTTGACGGCTCTGTTTTGCCACATAAGCCAAGAGCTCAGGGCTGTCTCATGCAATTCTACAAGGGTGATGGCAGCTGCGTTGAGAATCAGCTCCGGGCATCAGGAATTAACGGAGAAAAATGGAGTGCTGATTGTGTGGTAGAAGCACGGGATTATCAAGGGCTTCCTGCAGGGTCGTACGTGTATATGGAAGATCCAAAGGTATAGGTGCCTATTCTGAGCCTGGACTAAACCTACCCATCTCTCATCGTACCAGTGGCGCCATCTTTTTCCACGTACCATCGCAACCCATGTGATTCAGGTTGGATTTCGAGCGTGTGCACGGAATTCATTCGACGCTAAGGAGCTTTACCTTTTGCTTATCTGACGAGACCACTTGGGCTATAATAGGCCTTTAAAAATATCGTTTCTGTCCCACACGTGCGTCTACGCCATTTTGACGTGGGATTCATCTCTGTCGCTTCTCTAGTACACGTGCCCGACTGACTTGTCCTGACAACCTATAAAATCATCCTCCAACGTAGTAACACATTTTTTTTTTTTTTACAGACAACCTTTTCCTCGCTATATATAAACATTTTTTGTATTTTCGTTCACACCTGAAACGAAGCTAAAAGCGTTCCGTCGTCATGTAAAATACAGACGATGCCTTCGAAATTATCAATAATATTGTACACAGTCGATGTCTGACCTTTTGAACTATACGAAATACAAATATGTCACCGCTACCCTCTCGGCGACCCGAATTCCTCTATTATCCCTAAAGATAAATAAATCATATAAACCTTTCATTGATGTCCATACTAGCGTCGCATATTCACCCTTAAAAACAACTTGTTTCCCTTATTGGCTGACGAATCGACGTAAAAGCGATACTTGTCAAATATATCACTATGTACATTTACAAACTTTCCTTGTACCTTTCAAGTGTCCATATAGGTACTCGAAAAATAGTGACACGACCCATGGAAATTGTAATGGCATCGTACAAACAGTCCCAGTCCCGATGTCTCCGTTGCTTTGCAACTATATTATTTATTCGATACGTTCGATTGCTCGTCGAATACGTCACGAACAACCTTTTACTTCGTATAACGTGTAATCTCTGTATATCATTGCATGCCTTATATACGTTCTATGTATATGGGCAGATTTCCATGAACACGGATAGATTGACGTGCTCGCGTGATTGGAGAACAGCCTTCTATTGGATTAAGTATGGGAAACAGCACGCGAGTAGGAATGGCCGTTGCGTTATTCGCCATTAATGCTTAGGTTATGTTAGGTTAGGTTCGATGCACGAAAGGCAAAATAATTTGAATGGTTACGAGTGAATACTTTTTTACGTAGAAAATTCAACGGTGTATCGGGTAGGTCGATTTTCAACAAGAATAGTCAAAGGTCATAGGTTTTGGTTGCACGGTGTTATTTATAATTTACGTTATACAGGCTGCCTCATAAATAATCCTCTCTCGAGTTTTCCGCTTTACTCTCTATCTGTATATGTATATGGTATATGGCTATCTGTCTCTCTTTTTTCCCCCTTTCCATTCGGCAACTTGCCGGTACGCCGGGATTTCGGGATTTATTGTATTTCTGTCTCTCTCTCTCTCTCTCTCTCTCTCTCCATCCACTATCTTTTTCTCCCTCTCTCTCTCTCTCTTCCTTTTCTTCTTTACTAAATCCCATTTTATTTATTCTACATTTTGTTGGTATCGCTCTACTTTCATATACCACCTTTCTTTCCACCCTATTTACCACCTCTTCTCGCACTTCATCTTCATCCTCTGCGTCCATCCCTTTCCTCGCTGTTAAACCCTTTTTCGCGCGAATTCATCCGGTGAAATATCGGCACGCGCGTGCCCAAGGTACACGAGGGTATATATGTATATATATATATATATATATATATACACACACATAGAAGGAATATAGTATTAAATTCAACAAGAGAATTAGGTATTGTACTCATGTAGCGATGTTTTCGCGATGAGGCCGAAGGGAGAATGGACAATAAAAAAAATGAATAAAAGGAAAGAAAAGAGGTAAAATGATACGTGCAAAATAGAATTATAATACAAGAACGTAGCTCTTTGTTCTAGGACCCATCATTACACATATATATATGACTAACAGCATCAGCCGTTCCGTTTTGAATTGGCACTAACACGATTAATGCCAGGGCAAACGCAAATTTAATCCGCTTTGCTAAATTATTGCCATTAACAAATTGCTCGGCTCAAGTCGCATCGTTACTGCCGTTTACCATGGCTACTGATACACCAAGCCATTAGCCGCAGATCCTTTCGAAATGGATCGTCTTGACGCACGGAGAAAACGTCGCGTTCCTTACACGATGTGACAACCCTTTATAATGTAAACCGTCTTAAGGCGGTACTTGCGCGACATTCTCTTGCTTTGAAACTTAGCCCGGCCAATCTTGGGATTATAGACTTTGAATCGAGACATTCTGTACAGTGCAGCGTAGCTACAGGGTGTCTCTAAACAAGGGTTCGATTATGTCATCGAAAATGAAAACTTTTGTTGTAGAAATTTGTACCGTGTAAAACCGCATATAGGTCACTTCGTTATCGATAAAATTAGATCGTATGTTTTTTAATGGGAATTATTTTAATAAGTGTGACCTTCATTTTTATTTCTAATTTACGAAATCACTGTCGAGAAGACCACCCCATTACCGAGTCTTGTCTTGGCAGCAATGTCGCGTCAAAGCGCAACGAGAATCCTTAATTACTGGTTCAAGAAGATGAAAGAGCTTCTGGCGTTGTGGCCGATATCAAAATATCATGGCTTTGTCCCATAACCAGAGAAACCATGGTAAATAGAGGTCTGTATACAAACCGAATGGATATAACAGGAGGAGAGATGATAGTGTGGATAGGTATAGGTTGAATAAGGGATGGAGAAGAGTTGGGAAGAGACGATAGATTTTAACCTGACAAAATGGCGTCGTATGCTTTCTCATGGTTCGAGCATTTCCAAAGTATGTGCAGAAATAGAGGGAAACAAAGGAGAAAGACAGAGAAAAAATAACACACGTACCGATGAGCAATTAAAAAAAAAAACTAGACTCAATATCAACAAAAAAATCGAGTTATAAAGGAATTTTTTTTATCAAACAACCAAACACTGTTATCTATTCAATTAGATTTCATTCGATTGGTATTACTGGCTTAGCTATGTACTGTTTAAAGCTTTGCTATAGCTAAGGTAATACTCTCGATAGGATCATATACTATAGTAGAGTCGTAAGAGGGTTAGGGACATAACGTTGGCTAATTCGTACCCTGTACATAGCTAAGGTTAAGTCTGTGCTCGTAAAACTGTTGAGTATAGACAGTTGGTAGCGCGTGACGTGAGCATAAAACCTATATAGAGGTTGGCCAACCGGATGCCACGGTTACGACATTAAAAGCTGAGACATCGAGTGCCGCCAATATTGCCCAAGGATTTTGGCTGAAGGATCCTCCTTTTGGTTATATAACTATCCCATCTCTACTTCTACCTCTTAGTTACGTCCTCATCCGCGTTCTCGTCGTTGGTACCCCTGAGACCGACGTCGTAAATTAGCTGCAATATTCCGAAGTACCCATCTGTGCCAGGAGGGGTGTCCGTGCTTATTCTCGTAACCGCTCTATAGATACCCACTGCAAGGTAGGGGAATACGGTTTACTCTATCCACCCTTAAAAGTTCTTACGGTGGAGGTAAACTTGAGGAGTTAGTAGAAATGGACTTAAAAATCATTGTTCTTATTGATTTAAGCTCAGGTGTCTTTGTACGTGTCTGTGTTTAGATAAGAAAATCTTTAGGGGGTGGTTTGTGGTTATGACTTCTTTTTTATTTTAGTTTTTATTTCGTAGTATGATTTTCTACTGTTAGGTATTAGTTTAAGGGTACGTTATTAAGGGTATTTTTAGACTCAGGTGCATCGAGCTAAGGGATGTTCTGGTAATATTTGTGTGTGTGTATATATATATATATATATATATATAGGTTGGGGGTGTCTGTTGTATTAGAAAAATGATAGTCCTTATTCGTATAGGGATTTTTCTTTATATGATCGTAATGTCTAGGGATGATCCTGGGGGGTGGCTAGAATGATGGCCACCCTTAATAAGATCCTTTGTCGTGAATTGTAGTCTGACATTCCCCGCTGCAGTACGTGTCTGACGGTACAACGGGATGATACCACTTGAAGTACTGCCACGGGGGAGTGTCTGACGGTGAGGAAAAAGTTCTATGGTTAGAGTGAATTCTTAAGGGATGAATTGGTACTCTATGCTTAAAAGGTAGAATCGAAGGGTCGTGAACTTTAGCGGAACTGAGATTTAGGGGTAGGTAAATACTGAGTCCCAGATATTCTAATACGAATTGGTTAAGAGAAACGCGAGTCTGTGTATGAGGTAAAAGGGGGGTTGCGATTAAAGGGGGGGATGGTCCGGAAAATCGAGGGTGATTCACTACCAAGCGCAAACTGGAAATTGGAGTGAGTTAAACTGATTGAGTAAATCAAGGAGGCACTTAGCATGCTTGAAATTCCAACCCCCTCAAACCTACTAACGCCACTCCTAACTTACACCCTCACCCATTTTACCTTTCACCCTTAGCCAGTCACCCCTATCACTATTACCTATCCACCACCTTCTATGACTCCTATCTGTTTCAGTCCCATCAGCCGTAAATCCAGTGATTGCTCTAAACACCCTTAATGAGCCTGGAACAATTTTTACCCCAAATCCACCCCTAAGATATAGCCACAAATTTTCCAACCAACCTAAACGAATCTTTCAGTACCATTTTAATTCGTACATACAAAATTCTTTCGAAATGCATCTCTTTCATCCCCTGCATATGTACAGAGGTAATTTTGCGGCTTTTACTCCCGCGGAATGCACTGCACGTTTTCATTAGAACGACGCGTGGAATTCGCAAATTTCATGGGACGCCTTTTACGTGGAAAGGCGTGCCGCTAATTAGGGCTGTATACCAACCCTCATCCCCTACTAGCTCACTTATATTACTAACCAAGCGTAATAGCGGCAGTGGCTTCATAGGCCAAGCGACTTCGTTTCCAACTGCTAGATCACGCTATACTCTATTGGCGCATAACTGAAGCAGAAACGACAGGAAGCCGGGAGGGGTGGCTTGATAATAACACACTGTCAAAACTTTCACAGGCAATTATAATTACCATTTGTACGAATACGTTTCAATTAGGTATATTCGTATGTTGATCGTCAAAGCTAAAGTGACGTAGTTGTCATCGGCGTTATCGTTATCACACTGAAATTGTACCAAATTCTCTATCGCAATATCTATCCTTATTACCGGTTCTTATCGTCATTATATACCTTCCCCTGTATTCCCTCGCATCCAATACCGATTCGTATTAATTCTACAAGAAAGGGGATAAAAAAAAAAATTGATCAATTAACAAACACTTAATACCATCGGCAACCAATTAACTTGCTACCCTATGCCGTATATGCCCAACTATAATTTTCCTCGTTATACACAGAATTATTAGCGCAGCATCCCAAGTGCTTGGTACATGATCGTTATTCGCATCTCTGACTAATTAATACAACCAATTATAAACACTTCTACCAATTGGACTAATTACTCATTGGAACCGTATATACGTAGTCTTGTAACGCCTCATGTTTTCAATGGCTCATACGTAGCAATTATTTTTTTTTTTCTAATTACTCTTCGTTTGCCGGTCTCGCCTTTTTAAACTGTGAAAATCTCAAGGATATATTATATATATATATAAATAGACGTTCGATATCCAAACAGCTCGTACTTATTACTGGAAATAAATCAAAGGCAGCCAACAGTGCCTAGTAGAGGAGGTTGGTGTGTCGAAGAGGGTATGGGGTTAAAAATACGAAGAAAAATGGCTGAAAACCTACGAAAGAAATTCGTATTTAATAGCCCATCCATCGGAGTGGTCTCGGGCACGTATCGCGAAGAAATAAATTGAAAACTCGAGATCGCAAGTGGCAATGCTCATCGGTAACATCGCCGTCGACCTGTCTATTGCCCAGACAGCTGAGGTTCGAGTGTCCTTGAAAGGGGATGAAGTGAGCTGCCTATATAACTATAGGCCACCCTGCGCATCCAAGATTTTCGTATTGGGATGTTTCGAGGGTTGAAGAGGTTTTGGATGAACCAAAGAGAAACGAGATTTTTTCTCCAGATATGGCAATGGCGGATCAATGGGGGTAAGTACTGTAACAGGGGTGGGGTAAGGGGTCGTTTTGGGGTCGACCTAGCCGCTACGGTAGCCCGAGAGGGTGAGATGACGTAGTTCAAAAAAAGCTCGCCACGGCTAATGAGCACGTGAGATTGCTGGCAAATGAGGGGTAAAGTCCCCCCGGTAGCCTAGAGGGAGGAAAAACTCGGCCAAATACTGTAGGGAAAAAAATGGCAAGTTTAAAAAGAAAATGGGTAAAGGGGATGGAAGCGGCGGCAGGGTGTGGGGGGGGGGGAGGGGCAGTTTGGAAAATTTCGAGGTTTACTTCATTCTCTTTTTGCTTGTTCCAAATCCCTTGCTCATTTAAGCGATTTTTTGGACATTTATTCTCTTTACTCTCAGTACATACATATATGTATATAAGGATCATAGATTACGTACAGAGATATTTGTATATAATTCTTGTGACTCAAAGGGATGTTCTGGATTCAACGTACTAATTATGCGTACTTACGTGCAACGCGGTCGACTTTCTGTAGGTTAATAGCATCTCAAAGATAATTAAACGACGTAATCGGATTAAAATGGTGGTGCGAGTCGATCCGAACGACCAGGTCTCCATGACATGAAATCCTAAAAAGCCAAAAAAAAAGTTTGGTCGTCCAATGGCACGGATCCTATTAAACGGAGTAGGGCATGAAATTCTGTATAATTTACTGAGAAATTTAATATTTATTACAGTTTAGAATCCAGTCCAATTAGGATTATGTAAAGTGATACTCGACACGATCCTTTGACTTTGGAAAATAAGGATTACGCGTGACGGAGAAATAAAGGGAAAACATTGTTTGACTTATAATGCGAAGGTTTTATTTATTTTTCTTTTTTTTTTCACGGCTTTGCAGCACCGTACTGTCAAACGTTAAAAAAGTTTTTTAATGTCAATAGGCAGCTGGTGTTAAAACGTTAAAGTGCGTATGTCACGTTACGTTTCGGATTGAAACGTTATTTAATAGAGAAAGGTAGCGAAAAACCTTCGATTTTTCGAATATCCTATACCTAGTACGAGTGCGAGAGAGACGGACTTATGGGCGTTCGCGTGAAGTAAGACAAGGATGAACATAGTAGTAGACCGAATTCGACGAAGAGATACCCTTTCCCGTATTGCCTATGTTTATACGCCTATATTTTTGAATAGCAATAACTTTTAAATGATCCTTGATATCGAGATGAAACCAATATTATTTTTTATTTGAATTTTTACCGTAAACGTGTTATCTCAAGCCGTTCAAATTTTACGAGTATTCAAAATGGCTGCTGAAACACATATGTAATAGGTAAGCCAAAAAGAGGGCTGAAACTCGTGTCTCAGGACTAGCGTAATCTCTGTTTTTCTTGTCCGCGCATAAATATCTATAAAACCAACAAAAAATTCCAATGCTACCAGATATCCTAACTGTTGCATATTTGATGCAGATAAGCCATATATAGTCGCTGCTTGAAAATTCATGCGTATAATCGTCACGTGATAACGGAAACCGGAAGCCAGCACTGATCGCAGCTATACAGGAACAGCATCGATATATACTGGAGGATACAGGTAGTCCGTTGAAAATGCATAGTTGTTCGCTCTTTATACCGACAATAGCCGCCAATTAGTGAAAAGCTTTGAATATACTATATATAGCATAGAAATGCATTCCTATCATAAAATCCAGGCTCTGCAACGTTTAAGGTAGAAGTGGCTACCCGGTCCAGCATTACTGGTTTAAAAAAGATATCTTCATACTTCTAGCATTGAATTGGCGCGTAGTTCAAAAAGCGTCCAGCAGCATGGCTTTGGATTACAAAAAATATTCAATATTTTCTTTCGCAGGTGCCTGGAGCTTCTGTTGTGTGAAAAGCATGTGGCTGAAACGCGTGGGACTATAAAGTCACAAAGGGCAGATATTCAATGACAGCATGAGGTCGGAGGTCACAAAGGTCGAAGAGGTTGAAAGTGCCAAAGCAGATAGGGCAGCTGGATGGTTATACTTCGACTATGGAGTTTGGTCCATTGGTTAGAGAGAGAGAGACAAAGGGAGAGCGCGCGGGTATGAGGGAGAGAGAGAGAGAAAGCGAGAAGGAAGAGTGAGAGGCGCCATTGTGTTTATGTTGAAGCGCATGTAGTCCGACCGCAGGACGACCTCTTACCACTTGTTGAGGTCATGCTCGTGAGCTGTGATCGGGATTGAAAGACACGTTACCCTGTTTAAAGGGAAAGCCCATTGTTGCCAAAGTGAGGAAACTAACCAAAACACCGCAATCTATAGGGTTGCCATGATAGGCAGCCGTGTACGTATATCGTTAATGAGATTCGCATATTAAGGACGGAATAACAATACAATATAGTAGATACAATAGGTGTTGTGCAGACGAGGAAGCTAGTAGATAAGGAAGGTAACAAGTCAGACGAGAAGTAACAGAGAAATATGGAGCAGCCATTGGACTTGAGTGGCTCAGCTAGGAAGGACCGACCCCTGTCACTGTTAGGAAGGTAAAGAAAGGGTCCGATGGGAGAAGGGATGAGAGAGGGAGGGAGAGAGAGAGAGAGAAAAGAGAAAGGGCTAGTAAATAAAATCTTCGAGATCTCTCTGGAGGGAAGCTAGAGAGATTCGGAAACCAACGTGTACGATAGATCCTGGTTGGATCTTGGTTTATGAGAGAGAAAAAAAAAATGTCGAGATGTAATTTAGGAGTGGACAAAAGGTGGAGGAGGAAAAAATAAAGGCAAAAATCAGCTATACCTCCTGGTATAAAAACAGAAACGTTCGATCCGTGCTCGTATGACAGCTTGAGAACTTAGAGAAAGGTGGCAGCAGGAACGTGGATGGGTGAAAGAAAGAAAAATATATGAAATAAAATAAAAGTGCTTCGGAATAAAGAAACTACCGTAAAATCCAGTACATCCTGTGTTTCCTAAGACAGTTATTTTTTCCACTTGACCCTTTTATTCCCTGCGTTTATTTCCTTCATTCATTCCCCAGGGCGCCGGGATCGACCTGCTCTTCTAGACAAGAGCCGCCATTCCCTCTCGAACCTTCCTCGAGGCCAAGTTTTCCCCAGTGGACGATCTTTCTAGAAGATGCTCTCAGGATTTTCACGGTCAGGAATACATACCTACCTTGCTGTATTACTACATTATACAATAACTTTCTCGCGCTCTTCTTCTCTCTCTCTCTCTCTCTCTCTCTCTCTCTCTCTCTCTACGTGTACAGTTCAGTCTCTAGTGTACGTACATCCCTTTGGCAGAAATACCAGGTTGCGTCTGGTAGACAGAATTTCTAGTACCGGTTTCTCTGATTTTCTGTATTTTCTAAACGAACCGAACCTAACCAAATCTGACCTAGCTTTTAGAGAACAAATGTATATAGTAAACGTAGACTGTATGACATGGGCAAGGCTCAAAGTGGGAACACGAGCATGTTATCAACTCTGTTTGAAATGGCGGCGACTCTCTGATATAGATTTGAATTCGGGTTCTGACAGCTCACTGTTATTTACAGCCCACGGGCATCGATAGGGGTGGTTTGGGTTCCTATAGGGAGCCCCACCTACGGGTTTATGTGAAAGGGGTTGAAAGGTTGTTAGAGGGTAGAAGGAGGAGGCGCGGGAGAGAATGCGGCTACTCCTGCCTCACTTTGGAGAGGGAGAGAGACGAACGAACAAACTAAACCAACTGACGTTCAATATTTATTTTTCATTTATTTACGTTCGGTCTAGCACACGTACTTTGCGCCCAACGTGTCCGTTATTTAACGTATATCGCCACGAAACGATCCATCGACTTCCGGTTTCCTTCTCTCCTCATTCCTGCAACCCTTATCGCCTCTAGTTCCCTTTAAACATGCCATAGACACCCTTGACGCTTGTATGACTCAGGCGAAAGAGAGATACAGTGGGAAAGAGGAAAAACGTGGTCCAGAAAACCAAAAAAATAACCTTCATCCCAAGCTGAACAGGAAGATAATAAGAAACCGATGGAAAGGTTTCAACAGGGGCATTCTTGAAGAAGGCTTGACTTTGACTTTCTCTATTTTTCTCCTGACGTTCCCTTTCGCTCTTGTCTTCCTTTGTCTTTATTGCCACTGCAACCCTTACTTCACTCTCAGCCACTCCTACCCACCGAACAAGCCTTACGTGCAGAACCGTAAGTATTCGTATATCTCTTGACAAAACAAGGGTTGGACTATAGAAACAATAGCTCCTGAGTTGGACTATAGAATCACCATCTCACTAACA
>JARPRG010000478.1:145291-183019 GCA_031001745.1 Hartigia nigra | reverse complement strand
AACTGGAAAAAAGCAACAAAAAATACTTCATTGTCAATCAATGACTTTCAGATAAATTAGAAATCTGATAAGGTGTGACCTCTGAACTTGCTCTTTTTCAAACGGAAACATCTAATTCCCTGTTTAATCTGCCCCGTATAGACACGTTTATATGTATACTATGAAGTTTAGACCTAAAGGTATGGTAGGAAAATACGCATATTAGAGGTGCATATGTATGGAACCTCAACCCACAATGTCTTTAAGGGTGCGAGGGGTGAATATTAGAGACGGAGAGGGAGGGGTGATGACACGCCCGGCATATCTATGTATTGGCAATTAGATTTGAGTGCAAAGTGGCTATTGCCAGGTTAATGGTATAGTCTCAGGCGCTGTATATATTATAGTTACGGCTTAAACTATAAAGGGTTACCGTAATGGCGACTGTGGTTGAGAATCCTCCGAAAGGTGTGTCTGGAACGCGATAAGAATATCACACAGAGTATTTCAATAAAACCGGAAATCATTTTTTTCATTAACAGCACTCCAGCTACTTTCCAATCTCCCTGAGTAGACAATAAGCAGGGATAATAAAAAAAGGAAAAGTAGACCCTTTTCATAAAATCCAATTTAAAAACTACTTCTGATCCCATCGGCCGTCCTTAGTGTCAGTAATAAAGAGTTTCGCCTTCTTTCTCTTTTTCTTTTTCAAGACTTAATTCCAATGTTATTACTATGTTATTTAAGATTTTTATATTTACTTAGAACATTCGTTATGAAAAGATAATTAACTGCTTTGCACTTGGCAACCTTGGTCGACGCCATTTGAAATTCTATACTGAACGTTCATGAGCATCTTCTGGAATCCTCAAGAGATCCTCGACCAAAACGTACTTCATCATATTTCTGTGGCATGGGGGATTTTTTGAAGAAACGTTGCTGTACGTGACCCTGGCACTTTACTCCTTGTAGGCGAGGTCGCTAGCAGCATACCGGATTTCAGTGGGAAAAAGACAGATGGCCGTATTTACGGGAATCCCTGCAAGATGAAATTCCTCTCTACTTCCTGGTGACTAATTGGGTCAACCCCAGTTACCTACCTTGCTACTCTACTTTCTGACAGTACTCACCTACCTTTCTATTTTTCACCCACTTCCACCCTCTTAACCATTTTTTTAACATTTATCCTCTCTGACCTACGTCCTTAGTTACTCATGGAGTCGAAGCACTGACTATTCTGCTGATGGCTATGCAGAACACAGTACAAATTTCTACAGTACCTACAACGTTACTGTACCAATCCTTGCGTAACTTATACTGTAGGAGTTCTCGACACACCCTAACGAATATTTCATTTTTATGTATATCGCCGTTCTACTCGGGCAAATTAACGCAAGCCAGCTGCGTCCAGACGCTCTTTATTGCTTGATGATATAATTATCAAAGTGGCGTCATAGAGATTTTTTTAAATTTAATTATGAAAATTACTCAGGAGGGTAAAGTCTACATCAATATTTTTCTCAAATATCAGGGTTGGCTTTACAAAAGTATTCAGACATTCCTGTTACTAATTCATTGCTCTAGTTGTTAACACTATGGGTTAAAATGAATGATCCTATTCTGTACAGACGCTGTTGCTAATTAGTGTTACGTAATCCAAGCTCTGCCAACAATCCTGCCGTTCACACGAATGAGTTTTTAGTTGTTCGGCGACGCGACATATTGAAATTTTTAATGCATCGACGTATAAATATTGCAAAATAACGGTGGGTTAAATGCAGGATCTTTTCCAGACATTTAAAATAAATTTTGCACACAAGAAATATTGTGGCGGGAATCAATCTTTTTGAATTTTGAATAATTCATATATTCAGTTATTCATGTATTTGGTTAGATTGACGTGCGGCAGATCTGACAGAAATAAATTTATATTTCGCTGTATTATTTCCAACTCGGCATGTTTTTTTTTTTTTAATTTAAATTACTTGGATAATAGATAAAGTTGTCACACCAGTGGAAATTTTCTATTACCCGAATAGCAGTTTATTAACAAATATCCATGGTCATTTCCGTTATATACGGACGTGACGTAATTCAGAGAGACTGAATAACAATATCTGCTAATAATTTATTACAGAAATATAATATTGTGCATATAAAATCACAGTAGCGTGAAACCACGGTGACACTTGACAAACATTTTTATAAAATTCTCCCATCCGATATTTGATATACATCATATACACTCCGATATTTGACATATCACATGACCAAAACCAAAAGGGCGTATCACCCCACAAATGGTCTCTACCAAACCCCCGGTTTGCTTTTGGTCATGCAATATATCATATACACCAACATTTCTAATTTCCCAGTGGATTCTGATACACAGCAATATAAAAAGAGCATGATTTCACTTTGAACTATTTTATAATAATTTCTGACACTTTGTGTCATTTGTATGAAGTATTCATCTATACTCATATGTAATACTATAATACAAATAATTCTGTAATTTAAAGTTCACTCTTATATACCGATGTTATAAAATATTTGGTAAAGTGTCACCCTCCTTTTCCTGTATTGGCAATAGATCACAGACAATAATCTGCTCTTTGGAGTGGATCTTCGCATGCCTTACAAGTTTTGACTTTGTGATGAAAGCCTTACTGCACACTGTGCATACAAAGGGCTTCTCACCCGTATGAACCCTTTCGTGAACTTTTAAGTGACCAGATTCGAAGTAGGACTTCGAGCATATTTTACACTTAAACTTTTTTTCGCCATTGTGGTACTTTAAGTGTCTGTTTAATTCTGGCTGAGAGAGGAACGACATCTCGCATAGATGACAGGGATACCGACGTTTTCCTGAGTGTTTTTGAAGGTGTCGCGAAAGCTCTGCATTGGTGTAATAACTTTTACCACATGTTTGGCAATTGTATCGGCTACCAAGTATATGCCTCTTCATGTGCATCTTAAACGATTGTACATTTAGGAAATGTTTGTTGCATACCGTACATATTGATGGTGTATCAACATGAGTACCTTCGTGGTACTTTAATTCGGTCTTTTTTGCAAAACACTTTCCGCACACTACACATATATATTTGTTCCCTTCGGAGTGACTTTGCTCATGATAATGTTTCGAACTAAGACGAGAAAAGGATTTGGCACAGTATTTGCATTTAAATATTTTTCCTAAAGTGGTTAAGTGTTTATTTCGATGAAACAGGTAATCTTCCTCCTGAGGAAATACTTCGTGACAGTCGATGCATATAAATAAACGATTACGAGCTTCATTGTCATCGCTTATTTCATTTTCCCTTTTATTGTCAATAGTAACTAGATTTTGATGTGGCATAGTATCATTTTCATTCGAGTCTTGTTGTGCTTTTGATTCAGATTTTGTACGACCGTCTAAGAAGTGTTCTGAGATATGTACCTTTAACTCTGATAACGATTGAAAGTGCTTGAGACACAACTGACAGCTCATGTCATTATTAGTATCATTACACTGCGCATCCTTACTTTGTTGTTTATGCATCTCCAAATGCTCCACAAGATCATCGCTTGTAATAAATAAATTGTCACAATATTGACAAGTGAATATTTCTTTCACTTGGGTCTGTAGATCTTCGACGTTAACTTTTTCCTTTTTTAAAAAACGCTGAATTCCTTGTAAATCATCAATTTCAGAATCACTTACTTCCTTAGGACATTCCGGAGCATTATTGCATTCTAAATTTTCATCGATAACTCCCGATACTTCTTCACTATCCTCGTCTCCCTGTCCACTGACTTTGCAAATTTTCCACACCTAAGTACAATATAGCAAATTCAAATGAATCCTTTAAGAGAAAGCTCAAATTTTTCTGTTTTCGTACCTGAATACCATCTTCCGTTTGTACAAATATAGCATTAACTTGTGAAAGATCAACATCGCTATCCAACATGTTACTATCCATCGAGAACTCTTTATATTCTATAACATTGTCATTGGCAAGACTTTCCAGTTTCACCTTTCCATCGTCAAGGGAAGTTTGCGAACTTTGTAAACAGGAGCGCAGGCTCCGATCCGAAATTTCCACAAGAATACGAAAATTGTGAAACTTTTCCACCTGTTGTTGACAACTGAGGCATATCCACTCCGGTAATCCATCGTCGCGTTCGATCTACAATATTAAAAGACAGATTAGCAATCTCAACTAATCCCAAAACAAAGAATTCTAAAGAAGTTCATAAAAGTGCATACGATTAGTCACAATTAATATACTTAAATTTTTCACATTAACGTATTAATATTAAACAATCTTACTTCCTGAAATTTTCTGCATTTTTTCCTGTAAAAAAACTGACTTAAACGCGGACCGTTTTTACATTTAAACGCATCCCAATGGATGCGTTAATTCAGCTGCCAAGTGGAGATGCGTTTACAGAAAACGAAAGGAAACGCAAACGCGACCACACCCACCTGAACTGGCACGATGGATGTTATCCTCTGTACCAAGAACGTGTTATCATCTTCTGGACTCGTTGCCTCAAACAGGGAAGCCATAATTTCCTCCTGCTTAAGGCAAAGTCGGCAAATATTGCCAAATCTTCCTTCGAACTCATCGCTCGACGCCATTATTTCTAAATACTGACTACGTCTATGTTCCATATCTCCATGGCTACCAAAGGCAAACCCGGGAGTTTGAAAGCGTTGCTTGAACAAGGCAAATTCCCAAGCACTTAGATTAATAATACGTAGCTTAATTACATGAATAGGATGGTGATTGGTATATTTATACATACATAATATTGTCAATTATCTAGTAAATTAGGTTCAAGGATAATTTGCGGAGAAATAGGCCAATCGACACTAGTACCATCTAGTAGTGAAACATAACACTAAATTTTGCGGTTTGAAAAATTGATAACTTCTGAAAGGAATAATTCTAATTTATATTATTTTAACAATTTAATTTCGTTATTGTCATTTATATTAATGATTCTTATGAAAAAAAAATATTGTAGCTTAGTCTAAAAATATATTGCCAATATCTGGGTCGTAGTGTCATGAAATTAATGATCAATGCAGATATTGCACCAAGAATATTAAAACCAGGATTTGACCCAATTTATTAAATTGAAATTTTTCTTAGGACATGGCTCAACGTCATTTACAGAATCACGATAAATTTGCCAGACGTTCAGAGAATTCAAGCACACAGCACCACCTCCTCTATTGAATTGCGTATCCTGTTGAATAAAGATAGCTTAGTGTACTCATATTGCTAAGAGATATTATTTATATATTAATTACTCACTGCTCTGTTAATGTCACCAATGCATATCCAATTATGATTCTTTTTATTAACATTGGACACAGCCCATTTTGAATGATCATGGCTGCTTTTAAAATTTACATTAGCCTTCTCTAAAATCACCGATTTTACATTCATGACTCTGAAAGGAGAATAAATATTGTTAATAAATATCTGTATATGAAATGTAGAAAATGCGTTACATCAACGTCATAAGAATTATAATTACTTCTGGCCATTACATTCTGACGGTAATTTACCCCGGCCATTCAGCCACGTTTCCGCCAATAAATCAACACCCAGTTGTGGCGCAACAAAATCATCATAAAGATCTAAAAATATAGTTTTACCATGAAAGCTCTAGACTTAATGGAACATTTAAAAACATGCGGCTTACCTTTTTCCCATTTATCGCTCTTGGCGAATGACAAAAATTCATTTTCCCCCAAACTCTTAATGAAGACTTTATGATTATAAGGAGGATTATTAATCCTCTTCTTTCTTGCAGCATCAGCCAACACACTATACTGTCTTTCCAAAGTTTCCGGCAAATTAATACGATAAGGTACAATTTGATTGTACATTAGTTGCTGTCCGATAATATCAAATTGATCCTTATTCATGGATATGCATAGAAAATGCTGTCCGAAATTCTTTCCGGATGTAGGATAATCGTATTTCCCTCCAAGAGGAACGTCCATTGCGGATTTGTTAGACCTTCTAGAAGAATCTACGCCACCTTCAGGAGCAGGAGGAAATAAAGGGACGCTATGTATCAGCCAAAATCCTTGTTCAGTACCGGCCATAACGACTCCTTTAGTGTGACCATATTTTGCTGTTGGTGCTTTGTTTGGTGGCTGATCATTGTACAGTACCCATAAATCGGTGCTGTTTCCCTACAAAGATTTAGCAGAATAAAGTTCGTCATTTCATACAAAAGCTAATTTCACGGCAAATCTCCTAACAGTGATACTCATCTCCAATATTATATAGCGGGTAATTTGAAAATCGTTTGAAGCTCTAAATTGTTAATTTACGTACATTTTTATAAAGCGGCGATAATGTGTAACCAACAATAGAGTCCTTTGAACTTATATCCTTTGAAGACAATTGCCAGCCCGACGACGAAGATTCGCTTGTCATATAAAGATAAGCAACACCTTGTCTTATCAGAGGGTTGCTACTTTCGGAGAGCTTCGGTATCTTATAAGCGACGTACCTGGCAATTATTAACGCATTGTAATACATTATTTATGATATAATTAAAAGGAAACAAAAAGCATTCTTACCAGTCGATGGGATTGTTATTGTCATCGCGACACTGTAAACTTTTACCTGTGGCATTAAGTATTACAATGCATAAAAAAATTAAAAAACACGCACACAGTCGATCACGTATAGACATTTTTGAAAAATTATTATTACGATTATATTTCAAATAAAATTCAAAGAAGTCAAGATTTTCCAAATAATTCCGTTAAATCACTACATCCTTTCTTCTACTGCGCTCGCAGAAAACTGAACTAATTCCTTTCAGGCTGTACTAATTGGTACTCATTGATAAACACGGCAATTAACACATATTCTCCAATACTAGTACATGAGTATATATAACACTATTCAAAATGTACAAAATTAATAAAATTTCTTGTTGCACGTACAATCAAGTTACTAAATAGAATTGTAGAATTAATACTGAGATTTTTCTTTCATTAAAAGGAGAGGTCTGAGTAAGAAATAAATATGGTCATAATGAATCATACTCTGTACTTCAAGAGACACGTAAAGTTTTGCATGTAATTATAATTTTATCGTTCATTCAATCAACGCCCATCTCTTCTACGCAATCGCACGTGGACGTATAATGCTGACGATTAAAAGAAAAAGCGCAAGCTTAAAAAGTCAGCTTCATAAATCTGTGATTTATGATCTAATGGGATCACTGAGATTTACTGATTCTTATCCATGCTTATGCTGTTTCTTCCTTTTGGGTACTGCATCACAGATAAAAGAGGATGCAGAACGCACCTAGTGCCATCTAGAAATCGCCTGTACTATAGTCTGTATATACAGTACAATATTAAAATGGCGTGTACTGAGCAGACAAGACGTCATAATATTACGACAATGAGACAGTAGAGATTAGTGATAGAGGAAAAATGCCAGTTGAGATATGTCATTGTTAATGGAGTAGCTTTACACTTGGTAGAGTCTGCTTGGTACTGTTTAGAACGCGTGTACTAGCACCAGGATGAAGTTTACATTGATCAGGAACGGAGTCGCGTAACCTTTTTGGGTACTGACAGAGAGGGTGGCCAGCACCTAGTAAGTCTGAAACAAGATGTCTGCTCTGTAGATACTATGGTTCATATTGAGTGCTCTGATAAAAATGAAACAGTTTTTGGAATTTATTTTGAATTGAAGATAATTTGGTTATTGAATAAATAAGATTGAAATATTTTGGGTGTTTCTTTGGATATTATATTGTTAGGCCTTATTCGATGTTATGCACTGAGATATATGTAACAATGGTTTGCTTGGAGCAATTTTGGTTAATTTATTAGAGTGATTATTTAATTTAAAGTCATTTTTATGTTTTTAGATTTTACAAAACTGACTGAAAAGTACTGGGAGTATTAAAAGACCTCATGCTGTGCACATCAAGCTTATATAAATCTCATTTCACAATTATTGTGAAAGAGTTGTAATCTATAAAAGGGATAAAGCGTCGATATGAGTGGAGTCGAAGGAGGTACTGACACTGGAACAGGATGGCACGAGTGTGCAAGATGGCTGACACGTTGTGGGGCACTACGTGCAGACCATCGAGCAAATTGGCCTACTGCTACTGCAGTAGACCTAGCTTATACACTGCGTGATGGAGTACTCCTGTGTAATCTGTTAAATACAGTAGATCCAGGATGTGTGGATATGAAAGATGTAAATCAGAAGCCTCAAATGGCACAGTTTTTGTGCCTGCGCAATATCAAGGTCTTTTTATCAGCTTGCTCGTCCATTTTTGGCCTGTCAGATTCAGACCTCTTTGAACCTTTCATGCTGTTCGACCTGTCCAACTTTCATCGCGTGCTGTGCACGCTCTCGGCTCTTTCCAATTGTCCACGTCTGAGGCGCAAAGGCATTCTGTAAATATATATTTTTAACATTAGGCAGCACAATGTATTCCATTGCATCTGCGCATTTATACTGCCTAGTACGATATACTTTAATAAGCCATATTTATTGCAGTGGTTTCTCCGTGGGTCGTGGTCGTTCTCAAGAAGACATTTACAAAGATTTACAAAGCGCAGGTGCAGGGTGAGTCATCTTAAATAATTCCATATCATACTATTTATAGCTCAAATTTTCTCTATTAATCAAACACATAACGACAGTAAGCTTTGCGCTTAGTAAAGTAAAGAGTTTGCGCAAAGAGAAGAAAACACCTAGTCCAAGTAGAAACTCACATAATTCATTTTACTAGACACAGCATACACTTAAAGAATTATTTCACTACGGTACAATATATTTTGTACACAAATCAAATGCAAGGTTTTGAGTAACTTCTCTTAATGGGTTTAGTCCCACGGCAGCAGTGGTGGCGTTTACCATAAAACCTAGGGGTGTGGACCTAGGTGAGTCCCAAGTTTATCAGGAATTACTCTGCTTTTCGACTACCCCTCAACACGACTGGCCTTCTCCAGAGGAGGTATATGTCGTTTTGTACCCTGATAATAAAAGAGTGGTTCCAGTGGGAAAAGTGCCAAAATAAAAT
Source organism: Hartigia nigra (assembly GCA_031001745.1). NCBI lineage: Eukaryota > Metazoa > Arthropoda > Insecta > Hymenoptera > Cephidae > Hartigia > Hartigia nigra. The sequence continues at coordinate 173,962 of JARPRG010000478.1, read as the reverse complement.
CATTGTTGTCTAAATATTATAGACGTCTAATAAAGTAATTATTTTTGGCACTTTTTTCATCAAAATACATACGATGTTCCTGACAAAACGCGAGCTGCCTTGCGTGTTACCACTGAGTTTTTGTCCATGCTAAAAACATGTATAAATGGCGATTTAGTGTTCAATTTAAGTTTGCCTAATTGTAAGCTACTTTAGAGGCTAAATAGATAGTGCATGGCGGCTTGTTGTGTTCCCGTACAAAAGACGTGAGGACGAGGGCCGACGCAGAAGGTTTAGGAGGAGAGAAGGTGATGAGACAGGTGACGGTGGAGATAGCGAAGATCCTGTCGGTGAAGAGGATGGCTACGGAGCCTACTGCAGTCACGTTCAGAGCGAAGAGATCTACCAGGATCTATGTAGCCTGCACCTGCCACCTCCTCCTACTACGGCACAGGTTATTCTTTTTTTTTTATTTCTTTCAGTTCCTTATTTTATACATAGGAAACAGTTTCCCACGGGAAAATCACTCCTGTTTTAATTCTTTTATTCATTTCACAAGTGTCAGGCGCATGACCGCGTTAAATGTTATCAATGTTGGATATTATTTGTTTAATTTAATTAGACATTAGAACACTTTTGCACGCAATCAGAAACTTTTGATTATACAAGTGAATTAAAATATCGCATAGCATTTAGTAGATGGCAAATTTTCATATCTATGTTATGAATTAAAAAAAAATTATAATATTTACATCAGACATAACCTAAGGTAATATTTTAATGTTACTTAGCTCTATATATTGTATTCTACGTATACAAAGATGTATCTAGACAGTATAAAGATATGCTAACAATGTATACAGGGTGGTGTGATTTCTGGCGGTGAGAAGAGAGAATACGTCGTGCAAGAGCTTGTGGAAACAGAGCGAAATTATTCGGACGTACTGACTAGTTTACTTAAACATTTCGCCAGGCCGCTAAGATCACTTTTAAGACCGGAAGATTCCGCCAAGATCTTCTTTGGGATAACGGAACTATCACAGATCCATGCTGGGTTCCATAGTCAGCTACGTAAAGCTCATAACGGAGGTGCCCTAGCTCAGGTATTCCTGGACTGGAGGGAAAAGTTTCTCATTTACGGAGACTACTGTGCCAACCTGACCATAGCCCAGAATGCACTTCAGGAATCCTGTGCGCGTAATGAGGTGGTCAACCAGGAAGTCATTGTACGTATCCTGATTCTTTGTACCTCCAATTCTTCTAACAATCCTTAAGAATTAAAATAAATTATAATTTTACAGAGATGCCAACAGGAAGCTAATAATGGAAAATTCAAGCTTCGCGATATACTTTCCGTGCCAATGCAAAGGATACTAAAGTATCACTTGCTACTTGATAAACTCGTGGAGGAGACACCACGAGAGTGGGTAGAAGATCGACGTCGACTCTCTATAGCTCGCGAAGCTATGGTCGACGTTGCACAATATATAAACGAAGTTAAACGCGATTCTGACACCCTGGATATTATAAAGGACATCCAGGCATCCATTGTCGACTGGGACGTCACCGAAGACACCCAACTTAAAGATTTTGGACGTTTGCTCAGGGATGGCGAATTGAAGGTAGTAGAAGATCTTTTTTGTACATGTCAATGATACCCTTATGATTTTATATAATGTACCTGGTATTATCTGTCGAAGGTCAAAGCTCATGGAGATCAAAGAATTAAGGCACGCTATGCTTTTGTATTCGAGCAGGCAGTACTAGTCTGTAAGGCCGGTAGAGGGGATCAGTACTGCTACAGAGAGACACTTAAACTAGACGATTATCGTCTGGAAGATCCTATAGTAAGACGTACTCTAGGTAGAGATTCGCGCTGGTCTTATCAGTGGTTACTTGTACATAAGCAAGAGTACACTGCATACACGCTGTATGCACGTACCGATGAGCAAAAGCAGATGTGGATAAAGGCCTTACAAGATGCTATGGACAACGTTAATCCAGCCGCGTGTCGCAGCACCACTCATAAATTTCGATTGACTACTTTTGACACTGCTAGAAGTTGTCAGCGCTGTGAAAAGTTTCTCAAAGGACGAATATTCCAGGTAACGTAGACTTTAATAAACTTTATTTGTGGCTGTTATTATAATTATAAAGTCCATAGGAAAATATAGAATGTCTTTGATCTCAGGGCTACAGATGCGACGTCTGCAGACTCGCTGTACATAAGCAATGTATTTCGAATTCTGGTCGTTGCATGCCAGCTCCACCACCTCCACCACCACCTCCGCCGTTACCGTGCGAACGAGCACTCTCGGCGAAGCTATGGTTCGTAGGCGAGATGGGCAGAGATGCGGCAACTCACAAATTAGAACCTCGAGAGGACGGGACTTACATGTTACGAGTAAGACCAGCTGGACACCCCAGGCTGAGGCACGACACGAACTATGCAATAAGTCTGAAGTAAGTGAGTTGTTGAAAGTAAGAAAAAGTAATATTGTTCAGTAGATGATCTGCGTCGGACTAACAAACGTGAAATTCGTTCCTCACAGAGCGGACGGTGCTGTAAAACACATGAGGGTGTTCAAACGCGATATGGATGGCGCCGACCTGTACTACCTGAGCGAGTCACGCTTCTTCAAGAGTGTCGTCGAGATCGTTGAGTACTACCAAAAGGAATCCTTGGCAGAGAATTTTGAGAACCTGGACAAGCGGCTACTGTGGCCCTTCAGGCGAGTCCTCGCCAAGGCGCTCTTTGAATTCCGTGGAGGCGAACGTAATCAGCTGAGTCTACGTCGTGGTTGCCGTGTTGTTGTCCTCAGCAAGGAAGGTGACGCCAGGGGCTGGTGGAAAGGGAAAATTGGCGACCAAGTTGGATTCTTTCCCAAGGAATACGTTGAAGAGGAATAGGATTGTTCGATATGGATGTTTAAGGTCCTTCAATTATCGTATCTATCATCATCTCTCGATGCAGTAGCCAATGGCTTTCACGTTAGATCAGACCGTGATGGTTATCAGTCGGTTATTGTGCAATCACGACGGATCTGTCATAATCACATATCTTGCGAGTTGGAGCCATGACTGGCATAAGATAAACTCCTCTCCGCCATATTGTATAAAATTATATTATATAGCTAAATGCATTCTCACGCCTTTTATCCCTTTTCGCGTTCCTACTCGTTCTTCTCATTCACGCAAAGCCATCCGCTCTCTTGCACTGAGATGTGGTACCATTTACAATTATAAATATACATATATAAATATATTTTTTTCGTGTGCATTTATCTGTGCGTATGTACGTATAATCGTTTAAGAGTTACGTACACACTCTTTATTATTAGTATAAAAAGCGTCTATAACATTTTTAACTTCTGAGACGTGTTCTCCAATCGTGCCAATAAGAATTATTAATAAAACTCGCTGTTCAACGAGTCATTATACAAATCAATACAGATGTTTTTTTTTTCAATTGTCCTTCATTCATTCGCAACATTTGTACCTTGAACTGTTTCGAAAGTTGATATACTTTTTTACAATAAGAATTACATTTATTGGAAGTGAAAAATTGTCGGCCGGTTCAATGTTTAATTATGGTGGGTATTGTTCATCAGATATGCAGCCAAATTAATAATATCAGGTAAGAAACGTTAAACTGGCTGCATACCTGATCAAGAATAATTCACCATAATTATAAGAATTATATGTGACATTCTAAAGAGATGTTAAATATTTATTGTACTTTTATTTAGAGTGGAAGCTTCTTCTTTCGATACACTATACTGGCAACTTTTTGTTCTAACCTTTTGCAGCCAGCCTTAGAGTAGAGCCTGTGAGGCTCTGGACCGTATGTGACATGTGCCATAATTTCATCTACCATTTGATTGGTGGGAGTCACATCTCGTTTTTTAAAGGCATATTGTACACAACGCTTAACGTGCACTTCCTCCAAGGGTAGAAACGGTACGTAATGATCAATTACACTGGTTTCTATCGTGTCGCTCTTGTGAAAACCACCTTTTTCATTGAAGGCACCAATGGCTATCAGATTTTCAAAATCCTGTAACGTCGTGCTCTCGCGCTTCTTACCAGCTTCCCAGAGCTCCAATAGCCGTTTTACTATTTGTCCACTACCAGTATTCGATAGAAATATGTATATTGCTTTGTTCCTATTCGCACCCTTTCTACTGGTCTGATAGTCGAGGAAAGGAACTAATACATTTAACAGTCCTTCAGGCATTTTATCCACCTCGTCAAAGACGAATAGTGATTTATCACATTTATTTAAAGCTTCCATGATAGATTGAAGTAGTTGCTCCTGTATTGAGTAAGGATACTGATTAGCCTCAATTTAGACACGATTACTACTTGTATAAGTCAAAGAATTTAATATTTCCAATTACCCTGTACTCCTGAACCTTACGTTCCAATGGAAAATCAATGCGTCCATTGAAGAAATGATAATAATCACTCTTTTCGCCGTTTTTATAAAGAGCTTGCGCGATCATAGAAACAACATAGTTCTTACCACTGCCAGATAATCCATGGAAACTTAAGGCAAGTGGTTTCGGAGGTTCAGGATTGTGAAAATGTCCCCGTAAAGCATTCACTACGGTCTCATGAGCAATTCGTTGTCCATAAAGTTGCTCCGTAAGCAATTCATTGAGGACTATAAGGTAACAGATAATAACAATGACTTTGCAAATCTTCAACACAACAATAACAAATACAATGAGAAAAAAACAGAATTCACCTACATTCTATATTAGCTGGTACGTAATTTTCATTGCAGCATTCAAACATATGACATTTCCAGTATGTATATCCTGCAATTCCTGCGCCGGTTAAACCGACACCGACGGGAATAAGCGGCAGAATACATTCCACACCATGGAATAACAGAACACACAAATTGAGAATCAAAATTATCATCCTCATCTTTACTTCGTTTTATATTAATATTTTTAAAAAATTTTTAATAATGTGTTTATTCTTGGACAAAAATATCGCGACCAATTTCTTATTTCTCTATTAATCTTTGAAGAATATAAAAATCATAACCTCTTCTACTTATAAGTTACACATTTCATATATCGTAACAGCTGCTCCAAAAACTTTATAAAACAATGTAATTTTAACCTTTTCCTTTTCTCTAAATCATGGTAACAGTTTTCAAGCTCGAAATATCTTTTAAGGTATTCAGGTGCACGTACTTGTAACCCGGACGTGGGAAACAGTGTGAAGATACCCGCTGTCAAACGTGCAAATGCATATATATATATATATACACCACACAAATTCCTAGGAAATAAAAAGTTATGTCGCGGCCTAGTGACAAATAACGCCATCTTAATCTAGCGGCAAGTTTAAATACAGAATTAAGATAGAGTCACAATTTCCTTTGTAAATCAGACCACAATACGTTCAGATGAATTATCATCATCGACTAGATAAAACTGTATTAAAATTTTATATGGAAAGTTGAATAATGATTTGAAAAAACTAGTCAGATTATTCAATGACGTTTGGGTCCACGCGAATAGACGTATACCTCCATAAAATATTATCTGTTTCAGAAATTTTTCATTCTTACGTTGGCCCACACGCTGTCCGTGTAACCACGTAATCAACTAGTAGGACTGTGTTCCAAAACGTTTCGGGTTTTACTCTGGTACCATCATTCTGTCCTTTTTCATTGCTCTACTAGCAAGACAGAAAAGAATATATCTGGTTTTGTGTAGAAGTCATTTTGGAACACAGTCAGTTTGCGCAACAGTGGAAAACAGTCAACGGACTCAGTTACCACGTTAGTACGTGATAGTCACTACTACTGGACGTATTATCAAACTTCAATTGTTGGATAATTTTCAGTACGTTAGAGTTCACTGGCAATCGGTGAGGTTATTTGAAGAACATTGTCTTTAGCAAATTTTACATTGTCGGTATTCACCGGAAAAATGGCGACCAACGATTCATCTTCTGCTGCTGATACCGCTGGTACCAAATTTTTTACTCGAGCGGAGATTGCTAAACGTAACAGCAGTAAAGAGACTTGGATCATTATCCAGAATAAAGTTTACGACGTGACTGCATTTCTTAATGAGGTGAGAACATTATTTTATATTTGATTTCACTATGTGAAATTATGACAGAACGCTACTTAGCCACCTGCAGTTTCTGTGATAAATCTCGTGGTAGTTTATTTATATTTCTTTTAAGAGGGATTTTTGATTTTACGTTGCGTGTACGAGAAATCATTCTGATTTCGAACAAATCATTGTTTTATTTAGATATTAGATAATCTCATAACGTAATAATAATTTTATTATCATCTTAAATGTTGAACTTGAGTTTGTTTAATTTGTATTAGGTATTTGATAATTATACAGGATTGTGATAAGTCATCTAATAATCTTTTTTAAGCACCCTGGTGGCGAGGAAGTACTTTTGGAGCAGGCAGGAAAGGATGCTACCGAAGCTTTTGAAGATGTAGGACATTCCACTGATGCTAGGGATATGATGAAACCATTTAAGATTGGAGAACTTGTCGAGGTCAGTCTTTTTTTTTGGGGCAGCATACTTGAAAAAAGTACTCAGTTCCAATATCTTGTATAATCTTTGGTTAAGATTGTATTAACTGATTGAAAAGCTATTATCATTTTTTTTATCAATTTTTATAGTTGGTTAAACATATTTCCAATAAGCCAGTAATTTTTTTTATCTATTTTCTATGAACCAATGAATTATGAATTTTTCTTTATTACCTAGAATTATGATACTGTTATCTAATGCTTGATAAATATAACTTATACATTGAGTGATATAATATAGAGTAAGTAATGTATAGTTATCTATATGGTATCAGGATATAGCTTTTACAAATTTTAGGCTGAAAGAGTGCAGGATGAGAAGAAGAAGGAATGGTCAAGCAATGGTTACACCGGAGATAACTCAAGGTATAATACTTGTTACATATGCATCAACTAATAATTTTGCATGAGTACTAATTAGAAGTAGTTTATGTTTTTACTATCCTTAACATGTTAACATTGTTATTTTGCTTCATTAATCTAACTAACAACTTCTATTCTACCATTCTTATTCATAATTCATTCTTATTTTTATGTGATTTTTCCTTCTATTTTTTGCTTTGTCCATTTTCAAATTACATTACCTCACTCCCTGCATAACATTTTATTTTGGATTAAGACAACAGCAATACCTAAGATCAATATTGGATGGCAGATAACATTTCTTTGGTATCAAAGTCATCTAATATTTATCTAAACTGTTGCTTAGATCCTATTCTTAGGTGGCATGCGCATTAAAATTTGGTATATAAATGATAGCTGCTGCGTGGTCTCATGATGATTGGCAATTGCAGTGGTTCTTGGAGATCCTGGCTGATTCCAGTTGCACTAGGTGTGCTCGCCACCCTCGTATATCGTTACTTCATCAGTGCACACTAAAAAAAAAAAACATTCCTCGACAAACTTTTATACTTTTTGATTGTTATTACTTGTCAGAAATCAATTGTCATACAATTGACTGTTTTGAATTATTGTATATTCTACACTATTGTAATTATTTTTGATGATACAGATATATTCCCGCGCATAATCAGTTGGCCTAGCATTAACAGATATGAACGAGTGATCTATCAGTGTATTATATTTATAATATTATAATACTGTCTATGCATGGAAAAATAAAACAATTTAATTTAAATCTTTCTCCGATCTCAAGATAAAAATCGTTTATTAAAAATCCTGCAGATGGCGCTACTCGTGAGTCTTCCTCTTTCATGAGTTGAAAAAAAAAGATTCCATTAAACTACATAATCTTCCATTCAGTAAACCTAACATGCGTAGTATTGACATGCGCTTAAAAATGAGGCTTCTGCAAATACAGTAGTGTCTCGCATAAGTTGACCCCACGTAAGTTAACCCAGTCGTGTAAGTTAACTGCGCACACTCGCGTGAGTAGACTTCTCCTCCGAGAGCTTTCCCCCACCACAGTTCTGCTCCTTTGCCAAGCGATGGACTCGACGCATGCGCACTGTTGGTGCCGCCCCAAATCAACACCGATCAGTGAAAGAGTGGGGGTCGCAGGGAAGATCAACTTACGCGAAGTGCCTCGGTACCGAGCTATCAACTTATGCGGGACTCTACTGTATTTAGATTTGACATTCATACTAAAACGTACGTTACTGCGTTTAAGAACTCGCTCAAGAGCAAACACGTGTTTCTATTAAAAAAATAAATATTCTTTACAATTAGCATATCGAACCATTCAAAATTCATGAGTCTTCAAGAGCGATTTCATCGTAGAAAGTAGAACGAAATACGATAGTCGAACATTATTCCAAATCCAAAAGCAAATTATTATAATTGTTATACATAAAATAAGAAACCTCAGCGTTAGATACGAATAAACAATAAAATGAGTGATGTAAATTATAAACGCCATACGTAAGTGTACAACGTGTAATTGCCGAGCTGCCAACTGTCCATTCGTGTACGAACAATATACATATATAGAGATCAATGCGTACATTCTACCATAAATTCAGTTGGCTCTTCTGTCACTGTCTGTAACTGCTAAAGGGGGAAAAAATACAGTTGAGCATAAATCAATAAATAACAGATTTTCTTCGTTGTTTATATACGAATTAAATATTTCACTGCGTTTTTTGCACTAACGACATATACGCTTTGTCATTGAAATAGCTACTTTACAAGTATTTTAAACGAATGCTTATCAAATTATTTATATCACCTTAGTAGTAATACAATTCAGCGAACATAAATTAACAGTTACATACCGGCAATGTTCAAGTACATAACTATTATATCCCTGAGTAGGAAATTGGAACATTGACGACATGTGACTATTACTTTGTATTTGCTGGTGGGAAGCATGGAGCGTCTAGTTGGTCAATAAAAAAGAATAACCATGCGACGCAGTTCGGTCAACTATTTCTTGCTATCGCAATTGGTTAAACGAATAGCCGCTCCATTGTGAAACACAATACGATAGCGTCACTTAAAACCGTGAAACAATATGGTCACGTCGTTGCGCATTAATTTTCCTCCCGCCATCCACCCGGCTCTATACCATAAGGAATTTGCCGAGTGGACAGAAAGTAGAAATGCGATTAGCTGTCAGACAAACGTGCGCGCGCACGTAACCATTTTTCCACGATTATTTCGTATACCAGGGAAAATATCATTAATCGAGTCGCAGTGAAGACAATTTGGATGACAAAACAGAGAAATCAACGCCAATTATACAATTTAGTGAAAAACCTTTGCCAAATGTACAAGTGGTAAATAAATGTCAGGTTTGGTTAAATGATTTTGCAAATTTTCATTAGAGAAAGTATTATTGAAATTTCATCTTTTTTCAAAGAATTATCAATTTCACATAATCACGTATCGATTAATCTCCAATATACGTCATCAGTTTCTATCGATTAATTTTAGAAGGGGTGACCTCGATAATCGATGGGCAAATTATATGTTTCCATTTTTATTTGGACTATTCCCCTCTTATAGATGATAGCAGAAGAGTTCACTGAGTTAGCGCTGAATATGGTTACAATTAATAGTAATTGAACTCGACGTTCTCGGCTTGCAACCCGTCTGGTCGTGTCTCGACTTGAATGGAGACATAACCACGTGCGTAAAATCGATTGGAATTCAGATCAGCGATTCTGTACACTTACTGTATGACTTTAGCTAGCAGTGTTCGCAATCTTGTTAATTTTATAATAAACTAGAACTTACGATACGTATTAAGGGATTGACATTAAATTATTAAAAAATCATATAAACCCACTGTGTGTATTCAGATAAAAGAAATCGATTACCAGGAACATTAATAATTATTACTTCTTTATTTTTTTGTATCTGCTACACGTAACTTATTACATCTTTGGAAAAGAAATATGTGACATAAGTTAGGCTAAGATTCTGAGGTAAATCCAGCGTACGTGTCAGGAGCCACGTACGATCAGCAAACACCTTGAGAACAACCTTGAGGATCTTGGAATATATATATATATATGTATAATAAATCCAAGATCCTTTTTCAAAGTTATAAAAACGCTTTGTGTGTTAGTAAAAAAAAAACACTGCATTCGCGCACGTCACTTTTTACAATTACAGTTCAAAGAATCTGCTCCGTAATCTTACCGAAATTTTTTTGCTTGGATGAACAAAAAATTATATTGATTCTTCATAACAGCATTGATCTACGTAAATGGAATTGGATCTACAATGTGTCTAGGATTCGATAGGAGAAGCCGATTTAACAGGAGACGGCTACTAACGTCGAGGAAAGGGTCCAATGGCAGAAACGATATCGAGCGGCATCGGGCGCCGACGCCGACGCCGACATGCTCGCTCCTAGTAGCTCTCCGTACGCCCAGTTCACCGTCAGTTCTCGGTACGTGTGTATCGTTCATTCCTATATTAGAAATACACGCATCTTCTCCGTCTAGGAAATACCTAACTGTGAGAGAGGAACTCGAACCATACGGCGAAGCGTTCTTCGCCGTCCCTTGGGAAGATATCAGAGGTTGAAAATAATTATTGGAAGATTGACCTTCCGAAGTGAGAATTGAAACGACAGTAGATAGATAGGAAGGCAGTGGTAGCATTGAAAAGTCGTCAAAGTGTCATGAGAGGCGGTTTCACGATCCGCCCTTCTTATCGGTCCTTCCTAGAGTCATGCATGTCGCGCCCTTCAAACGAGGTATGTAAAAAAAAAAAAGAAATTAAGATTTTTATAATTTCGTATACACTATTTTTTTCTAATTTGGCACTGTGGACATAAAATTTTGAATTTTTGGCACGGGGCTTCTGTCGCATGAGGTTCTCTGTTAGGTTTTCTTGGCAAATTTCCTTAATCGTTTGTTTTTTCTTATTTTAGAATTATTCTTATGTCTGTTTTTTTTTTTAATTAACAAGTGATGAAAGATTTGAGAATTCGACGACAGACCTGTTGTGTGCCACTCGTGCAACAGAGAGAAGCACGTGTCTTGTGCCAAGACGTGCGTGTCCCGTGATGCCGTGAAATAGACTCTTGATCTAATTATACGTATTCACAGAGACAGAAGCCTGTTACGATACAAGTAAACCACGGTAGATAAAATATAAACGAAAATTTCCTTAATTGTGAAAAATTTGTCTTAAATCCATGTAATTGAATTGTCCTCGATTCCATTAATGAAGAATTGTAATCTAGCATGTTTGAGATACGCTATGAAAACATTTTCTAATTAAACATTGAGATCTGTAGCAAAAAAATTAAATTGATCGAGGGAATTGTAACGTGTACTAAAATTTCATAAATGAGGGGGATTCCCCGTATAGGCATGTAAATTAATATATATCCTTAACACCATTTTTGCCGGCAATGACAAGATTGTTATAAGCTTTCATAAAAACTATATCATTTTCAATAATCAAATTAATTGGAGTATACCGTGCTTATGCAATAGCAGAGATGCGTTTGAACTTAAAAGGATTGCGTCATCCTACGGTTGGACACGACGCGCACGGTGGAAACGCGTCATAGCGTATTCTGAAAATACTTTTCAACAGATTCTATATACACGATGAGGAATTCAGGATGAAATTGAATAATGTCGATAAAATAATTATATCGATTGATAAAAAATATTTTTTTTCGTTAATATAAAAATAATATATCTAAAATTTTGCGAACAAAATACTCGTTGAAATATCTTGTGTAAAATTGGCGCCAACCGTGCGCGTTTTGATTTATCTGTCGCTACTTAATTTTATCTTCATGTAATACATCTATTACAACCACATGGCAGAGACACATTCGTTCCATGCTAAATTCTAATTATCACGTTTCTTATTCTTTATGCTATAGGCGCATCGACAATGGGTGTTTAAAAATGACCGTGTCGTACAATAATTTTATAAATAGACGGCTGGCTATTTGCGTTGACTTAAGTAGGAAAAAGAAAGAGAACAAAAAAAGAGGCGCTTAACGTCGCTCACTCAAATACGTTCAGGAAGTCTTCGTATTTGGCGATCATTATGGTAACCCTCATTCCCTTTCTATTTTCGTTGTATAAAGAGAACGACAAAAACGTTTTCGTACTTATGAACTTAGTAAAGGACAAGTACCCAGATATGCATGTATGTATATATATATATATATATATATTGATAAATTAGACGCGCTATTTCTTCTCGATTAAATCTTTGGGATTTGCATAACTTGATAAAAGCGTGCGTTCTGCACGAGTGAGATTGAACCCAATTGGGTCATCGCGACGGTTAATAATAAGTTATAATACGATTCTGCGACGGCTTGTATCTTCTAATTCATTCGTGATCGACACAAGATCAATCGTGTGGTGACGCTTCTACGAATTACAATTCGCGATGCACGTATCTAATCGAAGCATAATGTAAACTCAGGCATTATCGAAACATTGCGTATACAACAAATCGATAAGAGAAAAGAAGTAAAATTTGTATACAAAAAATTGTAACAATTTTAAATAAGAAAGAGAAAACACCTGTTTCGAGACGTCATACGTAACACTCGGTGTCCCGACGTCCTTGTAATAATGTCGACAACGTTGTGAGAAAAATTCCTGGCAACAATACAAACGCGAATCATCGACTCCCAGACAGGAAGGGTGCATCATTGGCGTCATTCCATTTTAGAAAGAACATATAATAGTCCCTAGGGAATCCACTGGAAATTCTCAATCGATCCAATGCATCTAATGTATCTCTAGACTCTCCCAAAGGGTTGCGGCTCAACGGGATAGACAGGAAAAGGAGCAAATTAATCAAGCAAGCAGAAAAGATAGTACGACCGGCATCCGTTCGAGAGCGCTGCAATCGCAGTTGAAGCCTTTATCTTTGGCTACCTGACAATATGCATCAAAGTCATTCCGTTGGACGTGGCAAAAAGATTGATCAAGGGTTACTAAATCATAAAAGAAATATCAGAACTATTACCCTTTCACAAAGTTCATCGATGCTGTAAAAGGTTTTGAACTAGGAAGTAGAAGTGTCGGAAATACTGCAGACCACGTGAACACTAGCATTCACGATGAGATCGATAGAATAGCTGACTGAAGGTCACCTTCAGATATTCGTACGACCCTTAACACGGACTTTTTACCCTTCAAACCCAAACCTTAAAGAATATCTGGATCGGTAAAGGGCCTTCTTACTTCGTTATGGGAAATAAGGGAATTCGCTATGCGCTCTGAACGTTATTTCTCTAAGCGCGCTGGGTTTAAGGGGAATTCGATGGTCACAAGACATTTTTTGGCTCACGGCCCATTGGCTATTCCGGTAACAACGACGACTTCATATTATAATGTGTATACCAACGGGACAGCCTTATTCCGCGCGGGAGCTTGGGTATCGGCAGGACACCGTCTAGTCTCTTACGACCAGTCTCTTCATAGGGATGCGACACAAGCTGGCCGACTTATTTACCGCGTGTCCACAGCGCTCGAGTAACTATACAACACTAGTTATATATTATTGTATAGCCGATGCATATACATATATAAAAAATATATACACATATGCAATCAGCTTTTTGTTATTAGTTCAATTAAATTTGTATCAGGAAACACGGGGGTGATGATGTGAGAAACTTATCGGCTTTAATGTAGGACAAATATTTATGAATATTGTAATTGGATCCAATTTGATTCTATTATCATTAATTGACTGTATATTGCTATACTCTAAATATAAAGTTACTGAAGACTGTCTGGGACGCTTATTTTATTTTTGATTTACTTTTCTTTTATATCCTTCAGATATGAGTTGAGTGTCCTTAGCACTGTGCTCTATGCTACTGAAATTACAGACAAGGAATGGGTTTCTGGGTGAGGTAAATGGGTGGAGAAGTGTACCATTCTTAAAAATTGGAGGAAAACATTCTTCGGCACTTCTTTTCTGAGTTTCTTTTTATAGAAGTGCGTGCTTATTCACGTATTTCTCGGATGAGGGAAGATCGTGATTTTTTATCTTTACCGCGGGGCAGAAAATAATTCGTAGTTTTACGCTATTCTAAGGTTTTTCGATTGTTTAAAAAGAAATGTAGCGGCCGTTTCATTTTGTATTTCTGTGCTGAATATTTCAATCTATTACTTCTTCAATATCATTGTTGTGTTATGTTTTGTTTAGTGGCGCCTACAGTTGATCTAATAATATTCAGGATCTATATACGTGCTGAGCGGTAATTTGATTCTATTGATTCTCGGGATCTAATTCACATAATGTTCTAACTATATATTCTGATAATTCCAAATTGGATAGTTTGATAATTGTGCCTAGATTGTAAAGGCGATAAACGCATAAGGTCATTATGAAGAATTCAATAGTGAAAAATTGAAATATAATCCTTGTACTAGAAAAACTAAGTTTTGCAATGGAACAGCTGCATTCAGGAAACATCTGAGAAAATAATAGAGTGCTTTATGAGTATTGTATTTTAAGAAAGTATTTGATTAGTGTAGACAAACACGTTAGTTGGAATTATTCCAAGAATAAAATCGACAACATTTTGAATTCCTCATTGTACTTGATACAAGTAAATCACCCCTAAAAACTCGCACGTATTGTTTGAAAAGTGAAGTAGTTGTAGAAATCTAGTGAAAACTAAGTTTGTCATGTGTGATTGCAGCTGCCGCAGGACATGATCCGCAGACGGGTAATGGAAGTCAGCCGCAGCTTCTTCAACAGGGAAACGGAGGAGCGTGGTTGGCAGGAAGAGAAGATACGGGGGCAACAGTCGTCAGAAACAGAGGGTGGGAAGCCAGGACGCAACTACGGGAAGAAGGCCTTCCTGGAGGTCTGGGGGATGACGAAGACGGGAGTGGAGGGATCGGAGGGGTGGAGGGGACGGACCCAGAGGAGAACAACCCTGTTCACCTCAAGAGACGGGTGGGACTCGTCAGTGGGGTGGCTCTAATCGTCGGTACAATGATCGGATCGGGTATCTTCGTCTCGCCGTCAGGACTCCTAGTGAGAACGGGCAGCATAGGTGTCAGCTTCCTGGTATGGACGGCATGCGGACTCCTGAGCCTCTGTGGCGCTCTAGCTTACGCCGAACTAGGTACCATGAATACCAGTAGCGGTGCTGAGTACGCTTACTTCATGGATGCCTTTGGCGCCCCACCGGCATTCCTCTTCTCCTGGGTCTCGACCTTGGTGCTGAAGCCCTCGCAGATGGCGATAATCTGTCTCTCATTCGCTCAGTACACTGTCGAGGCTTTCATGGCGGACTGCGATCCACCGCAAGAGGTTGTGAAGCTGGTTGCTCTCCTTGCTATAGTGCTGATACTTCTGGTAAATTGTTATAGCGTCAACCTGGCAACTGGCGTCCAGAATGCTTTCACTGCGGCTAAACTGATTGCAATACTTGTCGTAATTGCTGGTGGTTCGTACAAACTGATACAAGGAAACACACAGCATCTTCAAGATGCTTTTAATACTATTGATGGTAGCGATAATACTGTCAATATTGGCAGACTCGCTACCGCATTTTACACTGGCCTCTGGGCTTACGATGGATGGAACAATCTGAATTATGTCACTGAGGAGATCAAGGATCCATCCAAGAATTTACCACGCTCCATCATGATTGGGATACCACTTGTTACTCTCTGCTACGCTCTCATCAATGTTTCATACTTGGCCGTTATGTCCCCAACTGAAATGATAGAAAGTGAGGCTGTTGCTGTGGTAGGTCATACAATCAAACTAACATAATATCTTTTACTTTTACACAGACTGTAACACTTTACTTTTTCTTTCCAGACATTTGGAAATCGTATACTAGGCGTTATGGCGTGGCTGATGCCCTTGTCGGTAGCCGTCAGCACTTTCGGTTCAGCGAATGGAACTCTATTTGCTGCAGGTCGCCTTTGTTTTGCTGCTTCCAGGGAAGGTCACCTCTTGGACTGTCTAAGTTACGTGCACGTAAGACGGTTCACCCCGGCACCGGGATTGATCTTCCATTCCCTTGTAGCAGGTATACTCTTTTTTTTCTGTAAAATGTGTTTATCTATTACAAATACTGCAGTTTATATATATATTTTTTTTTTTTCACCAGGTACAATGGTCGTCTCCGGTAGTATTGACTCGTTAATAGATTTCTTTTCCTTTACCGCTTGGATCTTTTACGGCGGTGCCATGCTTGCCCTTTTGGTTATGCGGAAGACTAGACCCAATCATCCTCGACCCTATAAATGTCCGTTGGTTATACCTGTACTGGTGCTCGGTATCTCTGCGTACCTGATAGTGGCTCCAATCATTGACAAGCCTCAAATCGAGTACCTGTATGCTGCCGGGTTCATTTCAGCGGGCATGCTTTTCTACCTCCCATTTGTAAAGTACGGATACGTACCGAAATTCATGGGTGAGTACAGGAATGGAGAGCACTTCAGGAGTTCTGGGGTTTCTAAATACTTGGGATGTAAGTGGGAGAAATATTTTTGCTTCTTTTTTTGTTTCAGAGGGAGTCAATGCGTTTCTCCAAATGCTACTTGAGGTGGCACCAACTGCCGCCGCCTATGACTGAATTTGTCAACCGATCAACGACGGCTCGCTCGACGCCGAATCATTCCATTGTGGCATCGGGGACCGTGCATCCTTACTTATTTTATAATTACATTGACATGAGTATTACGGCGGACGGACCTGTTGACGCTCAAGGCTGGCTCAAAATGGATCCACGAATATACAAAAATATTATTTTATTACTCGTTATTCTTCGTATAGTATACAATATACAGAGAATGTTATTGTTAGCAATAGCTGATTAACGTTGTAATGACATGAAAGAGCAATGAAACAACTTAAATAGTTTTTGTTCTGTTGATGATTGATTTTATTTCCTTTTCAATGACATATCTTTCTTTTGTACTTTTCCATATACACCTAGAATACCAGTGTCTTTTTTGATACGTGGAACTTTATGTTTCTTCAAGCTTCTACTGAGACCCGATGCTGGTTCCTTAGTTTTCTCTTCCTCCTTAAGCTTCTGTCTCTCAGCTTTCAATTCCTTATAGTTTTTCTTCTTATTCTTTGGTGGCCTTGCTCCCAGTTCAATAGCCAAGGCGATCTTTGCTTCTTGGGCTTTCGCTTTCTCAAAGCCTGACATTCCAAATTTGATAACATCGTATCTTATTCTCTTCATTTCCAATTCTTGTTTTCTTCTTGCTTCAGCTATCCTGTCCTCTTTGCTATCCTCTTCTGTATCTCTTGCACTCCTGTTAGAATTTATCTCTTCAACAGTAGACGTAGCAGGTTTAACTTTTTTTTTTGGAGCTTTGTATGATACAGAAACGTAGTTCTTGCTAGCATCTTTCTTCAATTGTGCACCACGAGTGGGTACAAAATCGTCCATTTTATTATAGCTTTAATTCCAATTCAATTGCACGACAAGTATAAATAATTGAAAAGAAAATCAATTATTTATGGTTATTTGAGGTTAGAAATACTCTTGCTCTCTTCTTCAATACAACTGCTGTATTTTTTTTTGTATTTCCGATAAACTGTTTAACACAGTGGTCAAAACATTTTTGTTATATGTTTGATATTTTCAACATTTACAATATTGTTAGCTCGTTTACGAGGAAATATTAGCATCCAACATCGTATACCTCTTAACCGCACTAGTATACATTCACGTGTTGTTTAACCTAGTCTCGCTCTTTGTTGAGATCACAACAAAGGTGTTATATACAGCATTTTAAACAGATTTTTAAATAATAGAATTAAAGTGCTTATTCACCATGGAGGAATGCCCACCGATTACTGTGCGTTTAGCTGTTCATCGAACAGATATGAATTTAACGGCCGGCGAAAATATAGGATTTTATACCCCAGGTCAAGAGGTTTCTAGTCAGACTGGATTTATGAGGTAAAAGTTCAAGAATTTATGAAAATATGAAATAAAATGTGCAATGATATTTTAATCTCTATGTTAACTGTTTCTGGTTGTTTTAGGGGTCATGGAACATATGTCGATGAAAATGAAACACTGCGAGCATCTGTAGCTGGAGTTTTGGAGAAGGTCAATAAGTTGATATCGGTGAGACCCTTAAAGACTCGATATCAGGGTGAAATTGGCGATGTTATTGTCGGTCGAATTACTGAATTACAACAAAAGCGCTGGAAAGTAGATACAAATTCAAAAATGGACTCAGTACTTTTACTTTCAAGCGTTAATTTACCTGGTGGAGAATTGGTAATAATTTGAAATATATAAAGTTTATTCTTAACCCTGTAGAATAAGTAATTACCATTATGTGATTCATTTATTTTAGAGGAGAAGATCAGCAGAGGATGAACAAACAATGAGACGCTACTTACAAGAAGGAGATTTGATCTGTGCTGAAGTACAGAGTACCTTTGTAGATGGATCACTTTCGCTGCATACACGTGTTTTGAAGTATGGTAAATTATCACAAGGGATCATGTTAAAAGTTCCTCCTGCTTTAATAAAACGCAAGAAGACCCACTTTCACAATTTAGCTAATGGAGCTATCTTGATATTGGGAAATAATGGATACGTATGGATCGGTGCAAATACCCAAGAAACAGATCAATCAGAGGGTGGCTTCACACAAAATTTATCTCGAGTAGCATTACAAGATAGAGAAATTTGTGCTCGTCTGCGAAACTGTATATTAATTTTAGCTCAATGCAACATTCTCTTAACAGATACTTCTGTTACATATGCTTACGAAGAATCCATGAAATATACTCCCAGTGAATTACTCCAATCCGAAGCAATGATTGATGTAGCATTACTAACTCAACAAAGACTCAATCAATTTTAATGCCACATAACAATCAATCGACACAAAATTGTAACAAGTACAACATACGACATACATGAAATGTTCTAATAAAAGAATCCTCTATTTTCTAAAATAAAGTTGTCAGTTCGTGTGCCTGCGTACATAGAATCCAAATATAGTCAAGAAATAACCTAATTCTTTTGTACCTTTGCAGGATGTGAGAGTACGAATGAAAGAATCTAAACAATATATCTAACAATACAGCATTTCGTACTATTAACGTTACCAAAAAAACCTCATATATAAGCTGTTTCTGAACAATGATGCGAATATTGATTAAACAGAATTCGTGGATACGGGAACCGGCAGTCGACGGCGATGGACGCGTGTTTCACGGCTTTTGATAAGGACGAGGACGGATTCTTGTCCATCCAAGAATTTGAATTAATTTGTCGTGCACTTTTTCGCAACGACCGCGGCAAGATCTACGGCCTGGAGGAAAATCAATTAAGAGAGATCTACGCCATCTTCGACATCAAGGGTGACGGACTCCTCGATCGTGAGGAATTCGAGGTGCGCACATTTCATACATAATCTATCATAATATTTACATTCCTATAAATACAAAAAAATATTTTCATTGATATCTCATCGCATTCATCTTGATACCATATGAAACAGTTATGCTGGAATCGCTGGATAAAAGTTTGCACGAGACCAAGAAGCGCATTCCTTATCGTGGACGTTCAAAACGACTTTATATCCGGTTCGTTAAACATAAAGCAATGTGCAGCACAGCACGATGGTTCTGAAGTGATAGAACCGATAAATCGGCTTCTGGAATCCGTACCTTTCGATGCGGTATTTTATTCACTCGATTGGCACCCCATTGACCACGTATCCTTCATCGATAATATACATCTGAGGTAAGGATTATATCAAATTAAATCATTAAATTCACCACATTAGCCCTACTGAGAGAACAATAACAATGGTCTCCCTCCAAGTATAACTATATATAGCAGCTCATAAACTACGTAAGTCTTATACCCTTCAAAATAAATGCCGAGTCTAGAATCTAATATACAATATAGTACAACAGTTGGCCTATATATATATTTTTTTTAAATAATAATACTATTATAATTTCCTTACTCATTCGTAAAAATTTCTAATTAGAGAAGTGGATGGTTCAAGTGGTGTACCAAAAGAATCAGCTCGTGTCTATGACACAGTAACTTTTCGTGGGCCGCCATTGATAAAGCAACGTCTTTGGCCTCGGCACTGCGTCCAGGACTCGTGGGGCGCCGAGCTTCACAAGGATCTCAAGGTCGTAGACAATGCCGTCAAGATATATAAGGGTACAAATCCAGAGGTGGATTCTTACTCTGTTTTTTGGGATAATAAAAAGCTAACAGAAACCACGCTATCCTCGCAGCTGCAGTCTAAAGGGGCTACGGATATTTATATTTGCGGTTTGGCTTATGACGTTTGCGTCGGTGCTACTGCCGTAGACGCTCTGGCTAGCGGATATCGCACTATCCTCATTGATGATTGCAGCCGCGGGGTTGACCTTGTGGATATTGAAAAAACGAAGGCGACAGTTATTGCGAATAACGGCGTCATAGTCAATTCTAGTCAGGTGAAGGCCATGGTCGAAGGAAGGGACCGAAGGCCGGAGCTTGGCTATAAACTTGCTCTAGAAATTAAACAGATGTTGAGTAGTAATGATGATGATAGTAATTAATTTCACTTGTTAACTGAATGTTATAAATATATTGTTCTGTCCTAATCGCCTAATTAGATTTAAGCATGTAGAAGTCAATTAAATTGATGGAATCAATGTGTAATATAATTCATACGAATTTTATTCTTTTACTCATTATTGAATATACAAGCAACTTTAATTAGATTTTCATAAGGTTTTCGTAAATTGTAAGGATGGATGTTAAAGGTCTTTACAATACTTCCATATTTTTTTACGATTGAATTCAGTGATTTAGTAAAGTGGAACAAGACAATGATAAGGTCCTATGAGCTCCAACGCTTGACGAATGAAAAGGAAGGAGTGTTTCTAGCCCGTGCACCCCATTATATAACCATGTAGTCCAACTTGTTCATATGCTGCTCCGTAAGTACTACCGTTTTTCTAACTTGTCGACACGCTCAATTTTTCTAGAACCAGAGTACAAAATGGGACACATTCAAAATTTTATTCGATTACGTCAATAATTTATCATCATTAATCTCTGTCAACGGCTTCCTATCATTAATTAAATGATGCGCCAAGCCTTTTATTCACACTATCATCCAATCATACCCCTACGCCTGGAATTATGTAACCCGCAATACTAAGATGCCCCAACAGTAACTCGCGCACGGCGTTACTCAGTTTTATAGTGTGGTTAGTTTTTTTAATGTTCTCCGAATAGGAGGTGTCTTTAGATAGATTGGTAAAACTTTTTAATGGATTAGTCAATTACATATTATAAAAATTTATGAAATTAATTTTATAAATACATCTTTAACTATGTTTTCGCGATTATTGAACTGTTGGAGAGGAGCATAAATGAATTTACTTCGTTTGTCTAACCTATACACATAGCTTATCTTGTTTTAATTCTGCTATTTGTAGAAAAACCATGGCCAGTTGTACTAAGATATTAATAAATCAATCTCGGAATTATGCTACGAAAAAAATGCCTGGTGGCGTAAAATATGGATACATCACTTACTATCCGCGGTATGTGAGGTTATGTTATGTAGAATATTTTTAACTTATATGCTTCACAGTATTTTGGATATTGTTATATGCTGATGCATGTATGGTATATAAGACATATAATGTTATGACATTGTCACGATCTGTCCTTTTTTTTATGAAATCAATGGAGTAAATTGTTATTATAGTCATCCAGATCATCAAGATCCACCGATAACTCCTTCCAAACTGCTAATGGTTCAACGTATAAAGCCAATAAAGGGAACACCCTATTGGGACAGGGATACCCTGAAACGATTTGGATTAACTGAAAAGGTACTGTAAATAATGTTTTCTTTGTAATATCACTGTCATTAAAAGTAATTATAAAATTATTGTAGTCAAGCGACATTGCCATTGTGAAGAATATTCCTGAAGTAAATAAAGACCTTTGGAGTATCAAGCATCTCGTAAAGATCACACCAATCACATTTCCAAATGGTATGCCAGATGACGATCTCCATGGTACTTATCTACATGAAAATGGTAAATTATATGTTACTCCTAAAGTAGATCCTGTACGCTATGAATCTGCAGAAAAATTTGAGCAAGATCCTAAGAGACTAGATAAGGAAACCTTATCCAGATATTTAAGACTTAAGTGGTTAAATGGACTATAATTCTTGTAGCATTTTTAGAGAATACGTTAAAAATGTATAAATATAAACAAAATTAGAATTATATAATGCGTTCTATTACTTCTTACGGTCTCCAACTCATATTAAATTTTGATTTGATGTAAAGGAAGCTACAACTACACTAGGTGTACCTGCGTATCCTGTATATATCACATCAGTACGTTATCCTTTCAAAGAATCTACATATATGCCAAAGGCAAATAAAACTACTTGGATGAACAAATAATATAATTTATTTGCATTTCGTTTCTAGCCATACGGCCATTTTACAAACTACTAACAGTAATGGTAAGATTTCACTTGGAATCTTTGATTTTCATAAATTCTGGAGCGGGATGTATCTTAGATGGAAGGTATGTGCCGCGTTGGGTCAGTCGTGCGGACCTAGTAAAGTAGTATATTTTTCAAAGGTAACTTAAATCGACTTCTACGTCCGTTATGCGGAATATTTTTCTTCCTTCTTTGTATCTCTCTCCCGCATTGCGGACAAACAAAACGCTATTATTAAGTTAACATTCCTCTAGGCCGTTTCGCACCCCCAAAAGAGGTCACGTACTTCGGTTTTCCTCTTCTTTCATTTATTTAGCAAAAGCACACTATGGCACGGGACATAACGAACGTTACTTGCTGGAACTTTATTCGCATAATCATTCCCGATAATTAACGACGTAGTAATTAATCTTGAAACACTTTAAAAGACTAGGACGTATCTAGATCTTACGTAAAAGTACCATGCGCCTGTATTAACTATCAGCATCTTATGCGGAATACGAAGCATTGTATTACAGGAACTTTGCAATTTTTCAATTTCAAAAATTAAATTCTAATATGACCAATCGTATAAATTATTACCGTTAGTTATTCAATACATTTTTATTCGTCGACCGAATGGATACCAATTATTTACTTCCTTGTCTATTCAAAGGCTACGTCAAATTGTATTTTAATTTGAAAATCAAAATATACTTTTATGGCCAGTTTCTTCACCTCCGGATAAGTTCCTGATAACATTATCCGAAAAGATATCTCCATAGAATAGGGTAAACTTTATCCAGAGGATAAACTTATGCCGGTGTGAAGAAACTGGCCTTTAGGAAGGAATATTTATGATTGAGAATGTATAATTAAAGAGAAGGAAATAATAGAGTATAATAATACAATGTGAAATGCATCAGCATTCCGCATAGAGAGCTTAGGCGTAAGGACGCATTGTATCTTTGCACTATTGGTATTTCTACAATCTAAAGAAAACAATCTTAACCATAGATCCTTGAGTAAAATTCACAAAACTTTAATAACGTGAACATCCTGGAAGTCCTAGTAATGGAGAGACTGATGATCGACAGCGATCCTTAGGAATCGCGTTAATGTATTCACGCGGTGCAGGACTACGGAGTTTCCTGAATCTCCGTTCCCTGGGTGTGTGATGTATAGAGATTGTGTTTTGCGTCTTGGAGCTCTTCTCCGTAGGCGTATAAATCTTGATTCTGGTATTACGTTCTTCCTGCGACCTTTCAGATGCTTTGCCACTGAGGAAGCTCAGTAATTTCAAACTCCTACGTATCCTTAGACGTTTCAAAAAATTCTTTTCAGATGATCCAGTTCTATCGGATCCACTGGGATTTCCATCGACGACTTCCGCGAGCTTCTCCGGCTGTTTTTTCAAAATCCCCACGTGTTTTTTACACTCAAGTTCATCATTTAAACATTCCTCATTCGCTCTGTCAGTCACCTCATTGGATTCATCCTTAGAAGTCATTCCTGGATGTTTGCCATCATTCTCTGGAACAATATCAGAAGATCCACTTCTGGAACTTTTATCCTTGGTAGAATCTGCGTCCTTGTTAATATAATTTTTATCAAGTGGCAGCGTCACGACGCCCCTGGCATCCTCATCAACGTTTGACAATTTTCTGTGTAGGTCCAGAATCTTCCTCTTGAACTCTTCATCTTCCTGACTAAGCTTAGCGAAAACACGGTCCCTCTCGGTCCCTTCACTAATGGGATTGACGACACTGCTTGAGGATGCAGTTTGAAACCGCTGTCACCACCATCCGACTTGATGCTTCCCACCTCCTGGAGAATCCTCTTCCTCGGGAAGAGGTTCCAATCTTCGTCTGTTCATGAAGCACCTCATGGAGCCTATACCATTTCCGCCTAACAGTTGATCCATGCTCAGTTCTGGTAGATTGCATTCTTCACCGTCAGATTCTGGATCTGGTTCGTCCCCTGTATTTAGGCTGAGTCCATAATTATCTTCACCAGAGTGCGCACCGTTACCACTTCCGCTTGATGGAGGTCCAGGCGGCTAGGGAAGTCAGGCACAGCTCGGGCTAGTGATTCTTTGCAAACAGAGGGCAAGCATGGTCATGCAAAGGCGTGCGAAGCTTATGGCTATTTACTTATGCATCTTTCAAAGATATAGACTCCATTGTACTACGTAAGTCAAACGAGTTATGCAATAGGAATTTATTTATATTAATGGGGATAAAGGATCCGCTCCAGTGCGAGTGAGTCCATATGCCTTGAAAACCTTTATGTGAAAGGATTAAGCTAGTTTCTTTTTAATATTCACTTACCGGACTTGCAGCAAAACTCTCATCGTCTGGACCACCCGAAGTAGGTGTACCCCATAAGTCATCACCGGATGTCGCTCCCGAGGTTGTACCTTCCTCATCGTTCGCGTCTAAGGAGAATTCTGTTCTTTCCGGTGGTACTGGAGGATGTAGAAGATAACCACCAACACCTTCTCCGAGTTGTTCGAGCAACACCATTTTACTGACCACGTAGTTGCTAGCCCTCACTGTCCAAGCACGTAAACCAGACGGCGGTGACTCAAGCTCGTGATTCTCCTCGTCGCCCTGCTCGTCCAGATCGTCGTCCTGGTCCAGGCTGCTCATCGTGCCAAACCTTCTCAATGCTCTGATTTTAAAAAACGATATATAAACGATTTCCCAAACTGGCTATAGAGAGCAGCTCTAAATGAGGTATATACCTGTAAGGTGGTTCACCGTCGCAATCTAAGTCATCTTCACTACCATCTTCCGTGT
This sequence comes from Hartigia nigra, assembly GCA_031001745.1. Classification (NCBI taxonomy): domain Eukaryota; kingdom Metazoa; phylum Arthropoda; class Insecta; order Hymenoptera; family Cephidae; genus Hartigia; species Hartigia nigra. Next base: position 148,705 of record JARPRG010000478.1, on the reverse strand, counting down.
TCCCATCTGCAGGAGTACAGTTGGGACTGTTGTGTCCTGGACTATCGTGAGACCCATTGCGCAATCTATGTCTTGTGCATAAATCTGGTGTTGGTGGTAATACTGATATTTTTGGTGGTAGAGGTGAAAAGGGATCTCTTGGTAGAGGAGGTGTTGGACAACCTGACCTGATGATTCAAAACGATTAGGGTATTACCCAGGTATTCTGGCGTTTATTTAGATTAAATATTTATATAGATAATGGTTATCACCTGTGACATTTTCTGCAAATATTAATGGAGCCGGTGGAATTTTCTTTGGAAGCAAAATGGCTGCCATTCTTTTTTGCTATGATACTGCTTGATTTAACTGTACTTAGACTTGCACTGGACGCAGTACTTTGTTGCTCAATGTCTGAATTTATTGCAGTGATTTCCTCGACGTGTACGACATCCTGCATCTCTCTAGTACCATTCTCTTTAGGTGCTCTGGCTGCTAATTCTTCAGGAGTCCATTCTTCGAGTGGACCTTCGTGATCCGGAGGTGGGATCTGGTGCGAGTTTCGCACCCACTGTGCTAAATGATTGTTTTCATGGGTGGAAGTCTTTAGCATAGTATCTAAACTCTCTCTGGAATGTTCTTTATCTTCTTCTTCAGTTGGCTGAGGACTTCGTGGAACCTAAGACATGTCCAGTGTGAGTCAAGAAATATATGATAACTGATTCAGTTGGGACCAACCTGACGACTTGCCATGGAATCTCTGGCTGTGGTAAAATTACTATCAGCGATGGGACTATCAATGGGACTAGCAAGATTAGGTGTTCCACCGTAGCCAGTATTGACATAGATTCTGAAATGAAGTAGATTCGTATAATAAAGAGAGAGGAAGGAATTTCACTAGGAAGTGAAATCCTTACATTTGTCGCTGAAGAAGATTGTGCCAGACTGCTTTGAGTTCAGGACTAGGAGCACGCAGAATTAGTACTCGTCGACGAGGACGACTGTGAGGGCTACATCCTCCACTATGAGTCACCTCCAGGTTCCCATTTTCACCAAGTCCATTGGGAGATACAGCTACCTGTAATCTAAACTCCGTCGGCCTTTTTCTAACTGTAAAACAGGCTTCAGCTATGCTAGACAAGCGTAACGGTTCCTCGGTTACGAAAAGGACACGGTCTCTGGATACCCTGGCGAACACCAAGAGATCAGTTAAGAGTAGTGCCCAGGACGGTTGCAGACGTGCACGACCTTCGACCTTAGCGAGTGCTCCACCAAAGAGCCTGAAGAAAATATTAGTATTGAAATTATGGAATATATAGAACTGAATATTAAACTCAATCATCCATGGAAACGAACCATTGTCTACCAGGCATTGCCAGAGTGAAGGGTTTACAGCGGGCAAACACTAGTCTCGACTCGACTTCCTGTAGGCTCAGAAGAGGTCTTCCTGTGTCACGAGGTGGTTCCATAACACCAGCATTAGCTGTAGCTTCTCTGTAACCCTGAGCCAGGTCTCTGGCCTCTGGACAATTTCTCGGCGAGGCAAGACCCACCAGCCTCGTCATCTCCCTGGAAGACGTCATTCCTATGAGAATCCAAAATCCAACAACAGTTCTTATTACGATTGTACCTATAGTGTTCCAGTGGCAGTAGTAAAACTCCGGTAAGGTCAGGTCTACGTTTTTGGGGTACTGCTGGTTCACAGACAAGCTTGGCAAAGGCTGTATTCCTTCTGAGTGCTACCAAAAGGCAACACGCTCTTTGCAAGCCACTTAGGTACCTTCTGTAGGCCGCAGTTATCTTTGGCACCCTGGATAGATAACACTCTACGCCGCCACCCTCGTCCCTGATCTCCTCCGAAATCTTGACCAGTTCATCCAAGTTTTGAAAGAGTATAAGATGATCAGCTGCAGATAGGACATCCCTACGTTCAGCCAGCGGTGCCAGGAAACGTGAGTGACCACTCTTGAGAGTGCTCCAGTACCTGGTCTCTCTTACTGATAACTCTTCTTCAGGTGATGCGTTCGGCGCCAGGTTGGGGAAGACCTGATCACCCAGAGACGCCCATTCGATATTTGGAATTCTCACGTATTTGTCAAGATAGATTCAAGTTAGGATGTGCGAAAGGGAATAAATGAAACAACGTGAGATCCACGTGAGACACAACTAGCGTTCGGTGCCAGGTTACGGGAGATCAGATCACCCAGAAACGCCCATTTGATATTTGGAATTCTTATGAATGCTTTGAAATATAATTAAAGTAGGATGTGAGGATGGAAATAAATAAAACAACGTGAGATCAGCTTTAAAACAAAAACTTCTTGGCAACAAAGGACAAAAAAGAACGTACAAAACATAACCGCACTTCCATAAATTAACGTATCGCCATGCACTTCCTGATTCTCTCCATCGAGCGAAAATAATGTACAAGGTATGTAACGTGATAGCACTTGGTAAAGTTTAAGCTCTGATATCAACACGTAAAATGTGTCCTTAAAAATTAAAAGTAATGCAGGCAACTTAATATCCTTCAGGTCCTCAGGGTAGGTGAATAAACGTGTGTCCCAGGTGAAGGTTCTTACTGGGATAACGACAGCAAACTGTTAATGGGGAACATTATTGGCATCGTCCATTTTCCCTTTCATTTGTATCTCGCGAAGTTAAATTCCAAGTGGTTTTGTTAACGATAAGAATCCTGATAACAGCCTTGCCCTATACCAAGACGCCTTTACCGACCTCGGCACTGAAGGCTATAGCGTGTTGGTTATTGGATCCACCAGGTGTCTGCAGGGTCACGTTAACGGAACTAGGCCTGTGCGTCGAACCCTGGACACCTCCTTTCCTATAAACTTCCATTACAAGTTGATTGGTCGCAGCCTGGATCAGTCCCAGGATCTCCTCTCGAGGACGCGTCACGACGTTAGTTGTCTCGATGAAGACAACGTGATCTCCTGGTCGAAGACCAGCTCTGTCTGCAGGACTGCCTGGGTCCACCCGTTCCACACGTGGAGGTCTTCCCCAGGACAAAGAGAAACCCCATGGCACTTGCTGTCCAAAATAGAATTTCAATTACATACAGGAATCTGAACAAGACTTACTGCAGTGCTTTTGTACCTACCTGATTTACTGCACTCTGCCTTATCAACCTCCTGGTTATTGTACAAGGTGTTCTACCGCCTCTGGCAGTGAAACCAGGATGCAGGGGTAAACCCGTGAGAGGATCCAAGGGTTCTAATTCGAGATGCCTTAGGTAGGTCAAATCCTCCCCACTGGTGTTGTTGTTATCTGCTTCCCCATCCTTGGACAAGGGTGGTGAGACACCGCACTCTTGTGGTACCCCTGTATAGGGTGTACTTGTATTCCTGGCCGATCCTGCTTCCAGAGGGTGCCATGTTGCTTCCTACCAAAGGAAATATATTAAAATTTATCACTTGT
>JARPRG010000478.1:118827-133520 GCA_031001745.1 Hartigia nigra | reverse complement strand
AATAACTGTTATGAATATATTAAACAATGTATATGACGTATAAGTAAGGGAATAAGTAATTTTTGGAATGACCAAGTAAAGTGGTAATACGATTTCAAAGTGGAAGCACAATTGATTGATACAGGTAACAATGCTCGCGAAGAAGGACCATTTTTTTTAATTGGTCCTCTTTTACGTCGTAAAAAGAGTTGAGAAAATGCTTGTTTAAAAATGCCACACGTGCTTGCTGTTTGTCGCGGAGCGTAAAATCGAAAGTGACAGCTCGCAGTGCGGCATCTCATGGGAGTTCCAGCGTGTCCTATGAGGATGGCTTCCGTTACGAAAATAAAGCCGCAAAGCCAAAAGAGACAAGCACCACGGAGACTGGTACTGTCATGGAATTTGAATAGACATAGAAAAATATGACAATGATCATATAGAATCATTTAAGTAGCAACAGAGAAAAAAATTTTAATATGCGACAAAAAAATTTAACAATAAAAATGGCTAAATTCAAAGCATTCAGATAGCATTCCCCCTCTTAATAAAGTGGACCTAGCATTCTAACCAGGTTGGAAAAGTGGGTCCATGTAGTTCAAGCCCACTTTTGCAGGTATATAGGTAGCAGTCCAGTAACGCAATGGGGGGTACGACATCTTCTCGACAACCTGGAGCAATAATGAGCTCGTATTCTGAAATCAAGTCTCTCATTGTTACCGAGTCGTATTCAAAAGTTCAATCTCTCTCTCTCTCTCTCTCTCCCTCTTTCTGTATCATATTATATACTTATATAAACGTCTAACTATATATAGAGTATCCGGCATTGAAATTGCCACGGACTTAAGTTTCCTCCTGGATCTGAAGTGGGCCTTAGGGACACCTGGACCCCTGCAGCTATATCTTGTGAGAATCCTTAGGAGAATTTACCCTGTGAATCTGACGAATCTAACCGAGATTAAATCCTAGTAATTGGCCCTCATTTTTATGGTAGAACAAAACTAAGCTAGGCAAAGAAAGTTTTCACGCTGTAATCCAACACGTAAGACTTCGCCCTTACCTGAAAATAAGTATAATCTTCATTACTATAACTAATTAGATTCTTGATTTACGTTACTACAAACAGACTATAGTCCTTCGTTATATAATTGCCGTTACAGACAGACGTTAGAATCGTTACATTGTCATGGCTCATGGGATTTCATGGTACCTTACTGTATTATTATAGCTAATAAACCGTATATATACTCTGTTGGTATTGGCAGGAACTAGTTCGGTACCACAATCCTACTCCATATTACATACTCATGGCTTAATATTAATTACATAGTTGTTTCAACGAAACAATAGAATTTCTAGCTATCATAAAAATATTCATGCTGACCTATGACACCCATAGGTCGTACATAAACCCTATAGAAGGTATCGAGTCTCTTCTGGGAATTCCATTTTTTTGTGTCTTCATGGATTCTCGTTATACCCACCTTTGTTACGTAATACCTCTGTTTCCTCACAGCGGGATTTCTTTTTATAGCCATACGTCTCTTGTTAATCGAAAAGTTTTGTGATGCGTGGAACCGCAAGCAGTTACGTCCCCTTTTCCTGTAATTTTCTTTATCCATTATATTCTATTCAAATTTAGTAGTCAGATTTGGCAGTTGTCATATACGTACGACTGTTATCATCTAGGGCGAATTTCAGTAAGCGTAGACACAAATGAAAAATTATTCCATACGACAAATAAAATAATTTATAGTGAGACTAATAAGAATTATTACTGATGACTTGGCAATATATTCGCTCTATACGATATAGGAAGTATATGTGTATTCCAGATACATAAAATATGCACCGTATGGCGTAACGCGTAGGCACTTTCTTTTTTTCTCCATAGAATAGGGAGGGTTAACCATCCAAGGGTGATCATGTGGACGAAGGTAATGACGGTAATAGGATAAAGAACTTAGATAAAACCCACCGGTAATTAGGGCACGCTACTGGCTAGTAATAGGTGGTGGCACCTCTATTACTAGCACAATGCATAGCTACACCCCCTATGGGTCAACCCTTGAAATATTATAATACCCCCTGAATACCGTGAATGTATAATTATTCGTAACCGCTGCACTGTCAGTCAGGGGGTGTCGCTGAGGGTCACGCTCTGTTAACGGGAGGGTGTCCGCCACCCCCCGGTTGAACTCCACGTGGCCAGCCTATAAAAAATAATTCTTATATAGTCATCTCTAAACCCCACAACCGGTGAGTCGAATTGAAACAAAAATATATCATATTAAGAATTTTAAATATCTTATAGAGACATTATTTAAATAAGATTATTAACTGTTTACCAATACTAACTAGTGTTTTTAACCGTTAAGAAAATACCTTCTTTAACAGATCCGTAGGAGTTTGTCCCTGGTGCATACAAGAGCGACGACAGGATCCTGGGGAAGCGTAAAATTATCCGCAGTCTGTCATCCGTCCGCCTTGCTCGCTGCAAGAGGAAGAGAGTAATACAGAAGAGAGTGTAAAAGAAGAGGAGAGAGCGCGTTACACGCGGTTATCCAGGCCGCTAATTGGCGGGGATGACGTATGGACCTTGTAATTGGTTGAACGAAGTAAAGGAAGAACTATAGCGCCTTAGTACCTATAGTATAACATATATATACGTAGAATATACTACAGAATAACGCAAGGCGGTTCACTTCTTTTTCCCTTCTTTTTGTCTCTGCGCGCACCTAAGACCGTTCCGTTTTCCCCCTTAATTTATGTGCCCAGAGTCCATTCTGCTCGATTTACTCGAGCAGGGCCTACGGTTCCACATAGTGGGACTCCTTTCGAGGGACTTAATATGATAGCGTCACGCTAGCCGATGACCACCGCATCTGCGGTGACTGAAGGAATCCGCTGGACACGGGCCGTCACGGAATTATCTCTCGTCCCCACTATATGGTGTAAGACCCCTGGGCCCCTTATATAGAATCTCCTAGTGGGCCCCCTCGATTGTTACTGCTATATAGTTTTCCTTTTATTTTCAATACTCGCTATGTACACTCGATTTCTGCTATTTCATGTGTTACTTACTATATGATTCTATCCCTCTGTATAGATATATATTATGGTTTATGGGACTTGTGTATCCTGTGGGATGTTAACTATGGATTTTTAACGGTGGTCATCCACATCTGCGACCGTGTTAAAACTGTCGTCTTGTTAGGGTAGGTTTTCATTGGACATTGACCAGACCCAAAAGCTTCGACCAGGATTTTTTGGAACCTTTACATAAATTATGTAGTTGTCGAAAGAGAGAGACGTGTGTTTTATAAATATATATATATATATATATATATATTTGAGTATTAATGTCCAATTAAATCACTATATTCCCACGGAAGTGTTAAACTCACCCTCTTGGTTAACCAAGCACCCCCTTTTCTCACTAACTCGGTAACTCTTGAAACCGTGAAATAGGGGGAATTCCCTTGAACGGTAAAACCCCTGAGAGTTTATCACTGTTTCATTGAACAAACCGGATACACGTGTATTATCAATTACCTATAGAAACGAGTCAATTATTTATTTCTGTCTTGTCATTATTCCATGCTAGATCATTAAGAAATGTCTTTGATATGCCTAGAACAGGTGTATAATACCCGTAAGAATGTAACGTTATATAAATACTAATTAATTTGTTGTTGATAACTGGAAATTAGTATTAGCACAAAGTATTAACCCGATGCATAAAATAACATAAATTAAAAGTGTCTAATTTCATTAGTAGCGACAGTGGCCATCTTATTTCTGGCAATAGATCAAGCGAAAGAATTAGGCGAAGAAAACTGTCATGATAATAGTTATCACTCACATATTACTTAGTTAGTCGAGTGTTTAATAGGGCAGCGACAAGGCTTCTCGAGTAACACGCAATCAGCATAAATCATGAAAATCCAGTGGCATCCATGTTGGTCTTACGTAGCAGAGTAGTCAAAAGGGCCGCCGAAAAGAAGCGTGTGCTGGTGCTGCATTCTAAAGGAATAAAAAGTGCCGAATAAAGGGCGGGATATGAAGGGAAAAGAAATGAAGATAAAAAAGAGCAAAGAAAGAGAGTAAGAAATAACGATAGGACGCAGGACACTTTGGTGTAGGCCTCCCAAGAGACTCTGGTTAGGCGGGCGGGCAGGCCCGCCTAATAATTCTCCGGGGGCGTCACGACGTGTTCGTGTCAGAGCGTCGCGACGCCCGCGTACGTCTCCGCCGTGCTGTTTTATTGCCCCAACGACAGCGAAACTAACTGCAGTCATAAAAGTTGTATAAATAAAATTTTCCGCCCGACCAGAATAATTATAAGACTCACCATTCGTACTTAAACCATTTGCGTGGTTATTATGCTATTCTGCAATGGCGCCCAGCTGTCAGCACTACGTTCTCTGGCTTTTAGCGATTATTGTCGTTCACATGCTACTGTCCTATTACATTACTTCGATCACGTTTCTTTGGATCTTTATGTAAACTTCAATAGATCCGTTATACAGCTACTGGTGGTGGTGGATGGTATAACTATAAACAGGAGCTGTAAGTTTCGGTTATTCAGAAGCTGCGTGACAAGGACGAAGTTAAGATGAAAAGGGAAAGGAAAAAGAGAGAAGAAAAACTTCGTAAGCTGTAACAGAGCCGAAATTCGACACCCTTGTGCAAGCCGATACGAGCCGCTAACAGTATAACATGCGCGACCCCGTACCAACAGTTTAAAAAGATTTGAAGGAGCCACTGAGTTCTGGAAAACCGAAACCATCAAGGCGCCGGCGCTAGGAAACTCAAATATCTTCAGCACTTTTCAATCACTTACCCCGAATTTGTCATCGCACGTTTTTTATAGATAAAAGCTTCAATATCCTAAGGCACAATCTCAATAATTATGCCTATACATTACATTTAGACTAAATGGATCTTAATTCAGAAACTAGTAGCCACTTTATTGAAAAACTCTTTTTTTTTTATAAAATAGATACCACTTTTTTTATTACTTATTGTTCCATACATTATGCCAGATTGAAAGACAATTTAAGTACTGAAAATAACCGTAAACTGGATTTAAGGGTAGTTGTTGCACTCTATCAGGATGGATATTACAAGGTTGATAAGAGTTTACCGCGAGTCGAAGAAGTATTCGACAGAGGTCAAAGTGTTCGTTTAAAAGAATGAAGCATCCAAGACATTCCGAGGCCAATGAGCGTCTAATGAGGGTGGAGCCTCACTCAGAAATCTCCACCTACTCTTAAAATGCTCTATTTCTTGTATCCAGCGGGAAGACTTAAAGAACGTCTTAACTCCGTAAAGTCAGTTGGCATCTTGCCTCTTCGCGCACGCAAGACTCACGGCACTATAATCTCCCACGACTTATAAGCGCGCGAGCGAACTCCCTCATCTGGTACGATACTAATTGAATTATGATTTAAATACTTCAATTAGTCGTGAAATATCTCGATTGGATAATTTAATTTGGGCAACCCTTGTTCGGGCACGATACCCATTTACACTGTTTATATGCAGACAAATTGCTTCTTTGGTTTACATACTTGCTGGGATAACACTGTCGCTTTAGTCACCGTCGGACTTTATTTGAATTCCACAAAATCTTCTCTCTTAATCTCATTTGCTATTGATTGTTGAACGTTGATATCGTACAGCATCTTTTAGATGAATGTGAAGACGAAGAAGAGTGGATGCTTCCTGGTTTTAAAAAATGAAAAATTATTGAGTTACTCGTTATGTGAATTTAAAGTGTCTCAGGCGTGTAAAAGATTTTTTGTTTTTGCTACATACAATTTATCTGAAGATGCTGAATTCGGATTCCGTCACAGAACACATTGCAAGTAATACCGTAATAGTGTCGCAAGTTGCGAACTCTCATATTCCTCAAGATTTTACAGTATCGAGATTACTGTCCACGTCAGCGCATTCCTTAGGTAAGTCAGAAAGTACAGGATAAAAAAAAGAAAGATCTTATGCACAGATGGGAAAGTCGTCGCGTAATCGGCCATGAAAATTCGCCATAACGATTATTCGCGCCTTCCTGGATACGACTGGTGTTTGATTTCATCGGGTTGACGTGTTCCTGGTCATGCTGCTCGCATCATACCGCTTTGATGAATGCCCAAGCACAGAGACGTTATTCAGGATGTATGCACGACGTGCGGGTTTCTATTTAATCTATTTTTCCCAACGACCGCTTGTCTCAAGCGGCATCTCCTAGAATTGTTTAGAAAAAATCAAAAGAGTTAAACCAGAAAAATGTATCGTATAGCATAGAATTCTTTTTCTTTTGTTCATTCGAGAAGATTGCAACGAGAGTCCATCGAGTACCGGAAGTAGAAGACCCAGAAGGAGCAGAACAACCTTTTCTGCACAACAATTAGCTGCTCTGGAGAGGGTTTTCGAACGCACCCACTATCCGGATGCTTTTGTCAGAGAAGAACTAGCTACCAGGGTATCCTTGTCCGAGGCAAGAGTACAGGTCAGTAAATATATATATATTTCCCCAGTAATTCCCAACGCCAGATTAATATGTCTTTTAATTCTTTCCAATAAATCTGGCAAAATTCCTTTTTGGCACTACTGCTTGATATTTCTAGAATTCCTAGTGAGAATCGCAACGAGGTGAAAACGAGTATGTCGAATGACCTAAAAATCCTTCAAATGGTGATGTGATTGTTCACCAAAAGGTGACCAGACCATGCAATTTTATAGTAAAGATTTGCGTTGCATGTAAAGATAAAAACATATTTAAAAAGTAATCAAAATAAAGATTAAAGTGAAACAACAAAACGTTAGCGAGAGGATACGTAGTACTAAAATGCTACACGCACTGTACGATAGAGATAATACATTCGCGTTCCCAGTCCCATTCTGGTTGTGTGGTATCTCATACCAACAGCAGATTCGGAGGTCGCGGACAGCTAGGCAGAAAATCGGAGGAGACAGGTTGTCAGGCAAGGAGCTATGATTAGCCTGCTAGCGGTAGCGCGTCTTCCAGCATATGTGGTTGGCATAGCATAGCGTATCCAGCACGTGTGCCGTATACCCTTCTGGCTGTCTGTCTGTCTTTCCGTCCGCCGGTCTGTACTCGCTGGTACGTCTGTCTTTCTGCGGCCTGTACGCCTGCCAGGAGCCGTCACGCTGTCCCGTCTCCGGTCCGCATATCCGTCCGTCTACCTAAATGCCTTTCAGCGGTCTTCTAAGAGCCAGGGTAGAAGCTTTTCTTTTCTTATTAATCCTGAGAATAAAATTACAAAAGAAATAAATCACAAGTGAATGTAGGTTACAATAATAAGGGAGATTGCAAACCTTTCTCTTAAGTTTACCAAACTGAAAGTTGGTCCAATTTTTTATTGGTATTGCCGGTTTCTAGGTATGGTTCCAAAATAGGCGTGCCAAGTTTCGCAGGAACGAAAGAAGTTCGGCTATAAGCCGAGGGATATCCAGTACCAGGGAGATGGAGGCTACTTTACCCCTGAGACCGATCAGAGTCAATCATCCTCATGAGAGTAATCCTGAGAGTCTGCAACCACCTCCTCAGGTACCTCAGTATCCGTATAGTGAGTACTGGAGATCACCTCAGCACTATGCCGCCGTTCAGACAACTTCCAGCTGTCATGGTTTCGTTAACGGGAACCTAGGGAACATGGGGATACCTTCTTATCATCAGGCTGATACTCACCCTGGCCTTGATGGAACTTCTATGAATGGTCTCAATGCATTACGACTCAGAACACATCCTTACGGCGCACCTTATTCTGCAATGCACGCCAGTATGTGACCATCCTGACAGTCCTGGTTGACAACTTGAGACATCTTTGACAGCAAGGAATTGTCAAAATATATTTAGATCGATGCGAAAGAAATATTTTGATCACTTTGAAAGTAATTTGTTCAAGTGAATGGCTTTGAGAGATGAAAGTTGTCTATGAAACAACATTTTTAAGAATCATGGTGCGAAGTAACAAGGAGACTGACGCCATTGTGACGCCGTTAAGTTCGAATTATCTGTATTATTCGTACACGAGTATCCGAGGCTGGGATATTATTATCCCCGATGAAAATCAAGAATGGCGGCGAGCAGTACTTGCGATAATTAATAAGGACTTAAAACAGGGTAACGAGTTATGTTATTATTATTGTAGAATTTAGAAGTATGAAGATGAGCTTCTTTAATGTGAAAAGATTAACACTTGCGTGTTATATTATTTTAATTTAAGCAAAAGAATACGACGTAAACATAACAGGCCACAAAGAATTGTATTATATATATATACACACATCCATGTAGAATTAACAAAGAGACAGGATTCAAAGTTATTAATTATAATTATGACATTGGCACGTAATTAGAATATGGTCAATTAAAATTGGTCATAAGTGCTTCCCATTCTGGATCACATTAAGCCTCTTAAGTAAATATATTTTACCAAGATTAAAATTCACAACCATCATAGATTACTTCCTGGATATTTTCCTTTTGGATGTTTACTCTCTGAGTTTTAAACTGTCACCTGGACATTTTGCACGGCGTTGCTCCAATCGACTTTGGAAGGTACCAGGTAAAATGCAGGAGCTATTTTGCTTCCGCAGGGACACTGACAACCAGCTACCCAACTGAAGGAACCAAGCTTTGTACTGCATTTTGGACAGTTTAATTTTCCTTCAACATTGTGCGTTATGTCGGGCATCCAGGCGAGAGGTTCCAAGAAGTAAGTTTTATTGCAGACTTCTGTGGGCGGTTGCTCCTCCTTCTGTGGATTTTCTGAAGGCTTGTTTGCTTGCTTATCTTGTCTTGGAGGTTTATTGTAACGTTTGGAACTTATATGCCTCCAAACTTGTTTCTCTCGTGGCATATGTGGTAAGATATTACTTGCTGAAGCTACTATACGTCGACACTTCTTACATCTATATACAGTGGGCTCAGGATGCACTGTTGTCAGGGCTGGATCTGGCTTCACAAGGTCCATACAACTTTGTGGTAGAATCTTCGCCTTCCGTACTTTGTCAGCTGCTATTTGTAGGCGATACATCTTAAAGTGTACATTTCTACTATCTATACTGTGTCCCATGTCTTCATAGAGTCGAAGCTGTTCTACAAAACCAGGATTAGGACAGACGAAGCGTCTCTTACTTTTGACTAGCTCAAAAGCTTCTGTATATCCTATGTCATACTTTTTCATAATATATGCAATTGTTAAGGTGGCTGATCGAGATACACCAAAGTAACAATGTACTAGGATTTTACCATCAGACTCTAGGGCATGTTTTATGAACTGGTAAGAATCTTCAAGGTAAGTTAACAGATCCTCCCTTGGCATATCTGTTACTTGTATATATTTTATAACAATGTCTGGCAAAAGCTGAACTTTTCGTGGTAAGGGACATGAGTCAACAGTTAATATATGAGTTATCTTAGCTTCTTTCAGCCATTCAAAGTCTGTGGCAGCCGTCAGATTACCCAGGAATAATCCTGGTTCAATCTCATTATAACTTGTTGGACCAGCATCAAAATCTTCCCTTGTTAATTTGTTGGTATTATAATGAGCCATGATTATTATCCTAAAATCAAGAAATATGTTTTAAAAATACACAGCACATAAGTATAATGTTCAAATCTTAATTGAAAAAAAAAACCAACTTACTCTCCTACAAATATTATTAGTACTAAATATCTTTGATGTATTAAAGATACAAATTTATTATTTAAACATATAACTTTTAAGTCATATCAAAACATCTCAAGCATCTCAAAGAGTGTATTTTAGTAGAATAGTCTATTAAATAAGTAACCATTACAGACTGCATTGGTGTATCATCTATCTAGGTAACACACCCCCGTTGATTTATGGTATTCTCAATTAGAATTAATTATCTGCTTCATTAGTCCATGTATTTAAAAATAGAATATCTGCAGCAGCACTGTTATAATATTTTACAAAAGCACCGTAGATAAAAATCCATTCGAAATTTCTGTTGACATCCTAGTTCAACGAAGCTTAGAAGCCGGACGTGGAACGAGATCCAAACTGCAGTTTTATCCTAAAGTTTAACGGTCAAACAATAGACGAAAATAATGCACCGGGAGTTGACGATCACGTAGAAGAGGATCTATTGATTTTCCGTTAGGATATAAACGGGAAAAGCACAATTTTTCTCGGTTAACGTGCCGGGTAAGGTGACGTAGCTTTGCGGGTGTCCGTTTGTGCCATTCCCGTGAGCAGCCATGGCGGGTGCAGCAGCTTCCGCGATCCAGAAAATCCCGACAAAATACCTTCGACAAAAAGCCCAGGAATTCTTGGCTTCGCGGAAACATGCCAACAACCTGGTGGATATTATCGCTCAGTGGGACGTAAGTAAAAATTAATCAAGTTACCGGTATACGATTTACAACGTTCTAGCCCAAGGTTATGTTGGCGTCCACGTCTTTTTTTCTCTTTGAATAGCAGCAGGAGTCCGGCACGTCATGCATACTCACCCTGGAGACGATTTTCCTGGAGGTCCTCAAACGGGGAGATATGTACCAGGAACGTACGATAGCCCTAACTATAGGTGGTAAGCATAACGATTTCATGAGACGAAATTTACTCGCCTGTTAACATTTTATTAAGAAATTGAATACTGTAGAACCCAGTAGATGTTTGTCTGTGATATTATTTTATGAGACACAGAGACTTATGCCTTGGGTATAAATAAGTATTGTAGATGTACGAAAGTAGAATATGTGAGGAAGAAAAGAGGATGTTATAATGCAGTTTTTGTTTATTCTGTTTCATTGCAATTATATCGAATGGTACAGAGCCAAGTGCAGAATCTCGATACATCGACTGGTTAAGAAACTGTTTCGAGGAAGTATGGGCAAAAATATTAGCATCGATAGAAAGTTGTCGCCCTGGAGTGCAATTGCAGGCATTGTCCACTGCCATAAAACTGTTGGCTGAAGAAGGCAAGGCACCATTGGAACCAACTGGAGATCTAGAATATTACTTCCCTCTACATAGACTGAAACATATCCTGATGAGCTTGCTTTCACCAGAAAAGGATAATATCCGTCTAATTGGTAGATTTCAAGAAATTACTAATTATTTAGATGCACTTTACTTTACATGGAAGTGTCTTCCATCCCTTACACCTAAGAGGCAACCACATGAAATTTACATCAAGAATCTATTAGAGCTTATAGACAAAATACCACTGCCGAAAGATGCTGAAGGTACAGTAACTTTCCTCTAATACCATCAATATCAGACTACAATTATAAGTATGTTTATTTATTAGGTGAAGCAACAAAAAACCCAGAATTACTTTGTGGTCCCCAGCAAGGTAAATGAATTTCCAACTCTTTGTTCTTTTTCTTTTTCTTTTTTCTCATTGAAATAATCATTGTTCTAATCTCTTAGCCACTGGTGGATTTACATGGGACCAAACGTCAGCAAGACGAGCCTTAAATAAAACCTGGGCATGCGTAATGCATTGGGAGTTAACACCTCAGCTACATAAACAGCTCCTGGTTGTCCTATTAGAAAGAGTAATGCCACATTTAGAAAAACCAGTGCTTCTAACAGACTTCCTTATGGATTCATTAGACGCCGACGGGCCAATTGGTCTTCTGGCGCTACAAGGAGTATTCCTGCTGGTAACCCAGCACAACCTAGAATACCCGAATATCTTCACCAAATTGTATTCCATGTTCGAGCCGGAGATATTCCACACAAAATACAAGGCTCGTTTGTTTTACCTATCCGACCTGTTTCTAAGTTCTACGTAAGTTCAGAAACCGTACGCACATATTATTTACACATTTACAAACAACCAGAACCTAACTATCTAAATATTCTTTAACAGACATATACCGGAAGCCCTGGTGGCAGCATTTGCAAAACGGCTGGCCCGTCTAACCCTAGTAGCACCACCAGAAGATATTCTCATAATTCTTTTATTCATCGGCAACCTCCTCTTAAGACATCCAGGATTGAAGCGACTAATAGACCATCCACAAGGTGGTGAGGTCCATGCAGAAGATACCAGCAGTGCTGCCGACCCATTTCTAATGGAAGAACGTGATCCTTTACAAAGCAACGCTCTAATGAGCAGTCTTTGGGAAATCAGAGCTCTCCAATGGCACGTGTTACCCAGTGTTGCTACTGCAGCACGTTTCATACGTGAACCACTGCCCTCCGTCGAGTACGACATGGCTGCCGCCCTGGAGCGCACTGGTGGACATGTATTCGAGCGTGAATTAAAGAACAAGGTCAAGGATATCATGTTGACCTTTGAAAGGCCCACTTCTATGGCCTTACCAAAGGGCGAACGATTGTTGCAATACTGGCAACTCACCACTAGCTCTCACTGATCTATGACTTGCTGCTAGCGAGATGGCCGGCTCTTGAAGAAGATGTACGTCAGGTGTATAAAAACTACGGATCAGTGCAACGTTGTACGCGTTATGAACAGGACTTTCAGGACAGGTTGTGAAATGTAAAAAGATGAGTGTAAAAAAACAGGGAAGAGAAGTTCAAACGAGAATGACAGTAATTGATGAAAGGGTGAGCAAGAGAGAAAGTTAGGATGTATGCATACTTGCCACAGGAATTGGCAAGTCAAATATTTGTACTCTGAGAAAAAGAATATTCACTTTTACGAATGTATTCGCGATAATACTTTTATATAATTTAACGTTACGTTTTTCAAATGACTATACAAGCGTGACTAATATAACTATCGAGTACTGAAATTCGTTAGTTTGGTATTAAAGTCATGAATGTAAACTTAAAAGTTATTGTCTCGTGCAGTGACCAATCAAACTGAACGTGAGGAAAAGAAGCAACATTGAGTTTTGTTACAGTGAGAGACTATTAAACGAAAGATGTGAGATAATAAAATTTTATTTTAATTTAATAATAAAACTTCTCTTTCTTATTTCTTTTGACAATCATTCTATGGTTTCTATTGCCAGTCACAATTTTTTTTTCTGAAAAAATGGTAAGTAAATTAACGAGACTTAATTAATTGAAACATTAAATACGCGTGTTATTAATGTTACAAGACAAGACTACCCCGTAGTCTGGATTAAATTCTTTTTATCACCGTGATATATTAAACGCGAATATTTTCTATTATTTTCTTCTTCCTTCGTTTTGATCTTCATCCCATAAAGGACAATAACCATACCTTTTATTGTTTCTCCTGTAATTTACACTTAACTGTAAGATTAATTTCTTGTACATACAATCACCCTCTCGTACCATTTTCGATGGGTGGAGATAAGTTTTTTTATGTAAAAAGTTCCTATGTACATGCGGCTCGATATACGTCACGGTTGTCGCCTTTTTTCTAGTATCTGTAGACAGAAAATGATTTATTGATTCTGATTAATTGCAAAAACACAGTTTTATAATTCACTGCAAACTGACCTCCGTGAATAGCCGCCACTCATCCTCCGCCAAGGCGTGTTTAATTTTTACAAGGATATTCGAGGGGATGTCTATTGCTGGCGAGATATTCGACTTTGTCACCACGTAGGAGACCTGGAGGAGTTGAGCGACAGTAGGTCTGGCTTTAGGATCATGCTGAAGACACCGGCGCATCACGTCGATCAAAACCAGTGGTGTAGCCTCCGAATTATTGCCAAGTTCGGATGCCGTTGGTGGTGGAAATAGAATTTTTAACTTCGGATTTGTAATTGCGTTCACTTTCGCCCATTGAGAACGAATGTGTTGGAATGGTGTTTGTCCATAGACTAAACTGTAGAGAATACAGCCCAAGGACCAGACATCTGATTTATAATTTATCTGTCGATTCAAAGATAATATTTAAATCAAATATTTATATCTTATATTCCACACAATATTTATTGTAGCAATTTTTCTTGAATTTTACCTTATATTTTACATTTTTATTTGGAGAATCTCCATTTCCTCCAATATCCATAAGAGCTTCAGGACTTATATAGTTTAATGTACCTATGGTGGAATTTTTTACCACAGAAGTCATCTCGGCATTCATACTAGAAGCGATACCGAAATCAATCAGCTTAAGACGTCCCCTTACTAGGAGAAAGTTAGCTGGCTTTAAATCCGAGTGTATTACACCTGCCAAACAATTTTTATATATAAATTTTGTATCAAGAATTATTGTGAATGTTAAATTATTCATTAAATTATTAATTAACCGTTATCGTGTATATGCTTCACGGCGGTTAGCATTTCGGTCCAGTAATAAAGAATCATTGTAAGCGGCAACCTCTTCTCCTGGGACATTGACTTCAAAAGTCTACTAAGATCGGTGTCGCCCATTTCCATCACCACATAAACCATAGGATATTTAACTTCGCTGAAGAAGATAGTGATTGGAAAAAAAAATTTATATATACATACATATGAGGTAAAACTATCATTTCACTTGATATTCAAAAGAAAATATACGTACTAATCAAACATCCTGATGACACAGGGTGCCTGCAATTTGTGTAACATGGTAATCTCTTCCAAACAACCTTCTGCAGTCTCCTTATCGACATTACTTAGATTAGCACATTTTATAGCTCGTAATTCGCCAGAGGATAAGTCCTGAACTCGCAGAACCTCACCGCACATACCCTGACCCAGTTTACCCAGAATTAGATATTCTCTTTCCTTTACTGTCATTGTTTTGCCAGGAGTCTTCGTTCTTTGTGAAGGATT
>JARPRG010000478.1:80066-101756 GCA_031001745.1 Hartigia nigra | reverse complement strand
ATTTGAACTTTTCACGGTTCCAAGTTCTTAGATGGATCAATCATAAATACAACCTTTATCGTCGTACAAAACTTGATCATATCAACTGTACATGACTCAAGTAATAAATTCTGTATGATTTAACGATTTCTAACTACTAAATTTGCTTTAGGCTTACGGTTTCAATTAAACCGAATATAACTGTATTACCGAAGTTTAAAGTGCCATATATTCAATTAACGATAAAACGAACGACGCAATTAAATTATATTTTTTCGTACGTATCTGTATTCGCAAAATTGAAATATCCGGAATCGTTGAGCTCTTGCATTTAAATTGTAATTAAAATGTCCTTCGACACAAAACAAAGAAAAAAACAAAACGTACTATATATAATTAACTACAAAGCCAAAACCATGATTCGCTTGAATTATATTTTTCGTATATATTTTTGCATTCGAAATTTTATGCACCCAAGCGAGCCGTTATCTCGTGCATTAAACCGGATTGAAAATACAAAAAAAGAAAAAAGAAAAAGTGTACCGCGGACACGCGGGAGAATATGAATCCGAGCTGAATAATTCGAACTTATTTTTGCTGGCTTGTTTATTTATTTTTTTTCTGAAAATTATATTTCATCGCGGCCTAAGCACAAATATTGTTTACTTGCTATTCACGTTGCTGATTTTAATATAAGGACGCCAACATTTGCGTAATCGGATAATAGAAAGTTTATTATTTGCCAAAATTACTTTCTACGGTACCTGATGACAGTCGATCTTTTTTTTTTTTATTCTTATCGCACAGAACTTTTTTATTCGTCCGATACCAATATATAACACTGTTATCGATCGTTTACGTGAATAAATAAATCAACTCTATTATTACTTCAATGTCTTCTTGCATAGTTTTCAATGACGTCACTTTGCTCCACTATGTATTTATAGGTTAATTCATTCATACTCGTCTTCTCCTATTCACAGAGGATAAAGTAGACCCACGAAATTATAGTTCTCGAGTTGATCCACTTTGACTGTGATACCAACAATTATCATTATCGTTAACCATAATTAGCAGCGTACAATTAATCAAGTCCATATTAAGCAATTAGTACTTTGAATCATATATTCAAAAATTCATCCTAATCTCTTAATTTCTGATAATCTCAGGTCACGTCAACGTCACTACTTCGTAATTCGACGAAGTCATTCGAGTCACACTGAGCATCCGTTTTCTTGTTTATAAAAATAGCTAGTCCACCTAATTGCCGGGGTACAAAGTAAATCACTTTAAATATTACATAATAAGCATATATATATATATATATATACAGACTTTGATCCTCTCTGGAACTTTGCCGTGTATTTCAACTGAGCTCTAGTTTTATCCGGTAAGCTAGATGAGATTAAATACACTAGATGAGTAGGTCGATCAAACAATACGCAAGAAAGGTAGTAAGACCTGAAGTTAGGAAGATTAAAAGGTAAGAAAAATCCGTAGCTTGAAAAAATAATATAACTCGAGGCACCGGTACTCTCGGTATGTACTGCGCGTCGAGTCTTGAACTCTTGGCGCCTCGCCATCTCTCGGCGACTTCGGGAACTACGGCCTCCAAGATGCTTCGTGTCAACGCCCCGTTGCTACTGCGTTACACAGATTTATTGTAGGAAGTTGCGTGGAGAAGTACTTTTGAAAAATTATTCCCACCGCGAGTACACAGGCCGATATTAATGGTCCACGTAGAAGGGATGCTGTCCGCATCACTCGAAGCTGTTTCTTCTACTCTCAAAAACATTTCCTCTCCGTGTACATTTACTCTGCTGTAATTTCGTTGCTACGGCGAGCGCTTAAGTTCCTTAAAAATTTCGAATCCTGCAACGAGAAACGTCTTAACGACAGTACAGAACGTCCATTAATATTGAATGGCTGTAAAATAGAGGGAATGGAATTTGCAAATTGTATAGACAACATTACTTTCCACGTATCATCAATGATGTGTTTTATTATATACGAAGTATTATTGTCAGTCGATCTAATGATCGGCAATTAAATGAACTCTGACCTCTTCTGCGATATTGTATTAGGTATAGAACTATCATCTTTTTTACTCGCTTACGTGGCGAGTCTATATTCTCGCAAGGCGCTCCTGACTTTCTGTCGCTTAGTTGGAAACTTGACGCTGTCATTAGGATGAATCTTTCATTTGGCTTTACAATGAACGGCGGTTCGAAGGACACGGGTATTGAGAAATATGATGAATTCTACGTAATCATCGTTAGAGACTATACACGCGGTATACATATATATGTATAATGTAAAGGCGCGTTTTCACCTAATTGTATTATCTTATTTCCAACGCGTCACCGAATTTGTTTTCGCAGCTTTTGCGCAACTACTTGAGAAGTCACTGAGCTCTCGCGATCTGTTCTGTTACGAATTATTTGCCATTACACAAGGCCTTTTATCTATTCTCTATTTCAATTACTTTATTACAGTCACGCGTCATACTTGTGTGTACGTTAAACTTTTTTTGCTTTCAGAATTTATAGCGTGTCTGTTATATTGTTATCTCCCGACCTTGTCACACGAAAATCGGTGCTTTGGAAAAATATTAATTTTCTCGTTAATCTGGTGTTTAATGGAACGGCGAAGGGTTTGAAATTTGAAAAAAAAAAAAATTTTTTTGTACACAATATTGCTTATGTCGAATGACTATTTTTTTTTTGTATCGGTCGTCAAAATGGATATTGGAAATTCCTTTTAATCTATCAATAACCCGGTTGTCAGTTACATTGTCCATCGAGTAAATGATTTATTGATTACTCTTCGATTCGATACCCGTTTACAATGGCGATCCGTATACTTACACACTTTTAACGTAAGCAATTTTCATGATACAGATAGTCTTCGAGAGTTATTTGGCAGTCGAAAGAGTTTGAAATTTTTTTTTTTTTTTTTTTTCATTTAAATTTTAAACTTGCCTCACATATACACTTCGAGTATAATATACATTGACAGTACATATCAATGAGTATAACGATTCTTAGGTAAGAGATTACGTTGTTATTATTATTATTATAAAAAGGAAAATCAATCCTTGTTAGATAATTCGCCGACTGTCTCGAAGATCCCTGACTTCGTGTTCTGCCGTGCAGGGTTCATCGTTCTATGAATAACTTCAAACAGCGTTACAATCACCGAATAAAGTAATGGCTGACGTTATACAGGATGTCCAGCGTACAAAAAGGCGACACGTCACGTTTCACATTTTACGTTTGCATTTCACGATACTTTTCTTTTATTTTCCTTCTCGCTTCCTCTCGCTGTATTATAAAATTCCTTGGCAGTATCGTCACGCCCCTACGTCACGCTATGCATTGCGATGGACAAGGTCTCTTCCCCTTCTCTCTCTCTCTCTCTCTCTCTCTCACACACACAGTCTAATGTTTCTGGCACCTGTTGCACTTCTGCCACCCTCTGTGCTTTTCAAAAGCACCTTTAAACCGTGTACATGCATCGTGGTGCTTACGTACGTTATCCTTGATCTTAACAATATCGTAAGCGGGGGGGGATCTTCGGGCAGGTTTTCGTACGAAGACGAAACTTTATTTTCATCGTCTCGGTAGCGAACCTTGTGGAAAACCAAAAAAAAAAAATATATCTTTAATTTCGAGTATGTATTTTTAAATGTTACAAAAAAAAGAAGAAGTTTTGTACCGTTTCTCGGTTATTGTATTATCTTTACGTGTGAGCTGCGCTAGAGCTTCGTTTAGGTTACATAATGTTCTGTCAAGCATCCTTGTCACCGATATTTATGTTGATTAACGTGATTTAAACGAAATATACATTTTTTTTACAGAAAATTCCTTATATCTTCGTAACACGATGTAAATACGCTCCAGTGGCGTTTTAAGGTTACTGGAAGTCTGCCGGATAGTCAATTTTCATGAAGCGATCCTTGTCGCCAGTCGATGCCAGGATATTACGTAACTTTTTGTTATAAGCTTCACGGTCACGTGACGCGCTGACATTCCAGTACGGTATAGAAAATAGTTTTGGACAATGGCAAAGCGGCCTTAAAACGAGCCAAGTCTTCCTCGCGATGCAACTCGACCGTTATCATAAATCAGAAGTAGATTGCTGCCGGCTGAATTTCGGTCAATTATCTCGCTGCTGAAATCCTTTGTGTTGCTAATATTTGAGCTCCCTGCTAAATATCTGCATTGCTGTGCTGTTGGCAATCTGTGGGGAACTGAACCGCCACTTATTCTTGAACACCGTGCAATTAGGCATGGCAAGATAATAAATTCGTACGACGATGGCGCGTAAGTTCGTCCCGACGTTACGTTCTTCAAATTCAAATTCAAATTTAAGCGTTCGTTGCGTGATTCATACTTTGTTTTCAATAAACCTCACGCAAGGCCTTTAAGTTAGGTTGTGGCACAATATGATTTATATATATATATACACGAATCAATAAATTATGTATCATTGTCTGTTACAGATATACATAGCGGTGGACCTTACCTTAAAAATTGATCTCGAAACAACTGCAAATCACGCATTGTATACACAAACGTATGTATCTGTTATTAATTGAAAATTAATAAAAACAAAATTATATCCATTTTGTCAGAATTAATTTGCCGTATATCAAAAATATCCCGAAAGTATCGTTATTGGCTTTTTTTTTTCTTCTTTTTTTCACGATTCCGATTGGTCGTCTCTATCGTCATTCGATGCGCGTAAATTTTCCGCTTGACGCGCGGGCTTTGCGGTCTATAGAATAAGTCTGACAGATTGCGGTTACTTTAGAAAATATAAGGATCTGAAATAATTTGTAAATCTTTTATAGGATGTCGAGTTTGGCGCGCGCATTAAGTTTTTAGCAGGATAATAATTAAACAAAAAATATATATTCCAGACTAAAATATATGTGTATACAAAATCAACCGACTCAAAGGATTCGACCGAAGCTGACTGCTCATTTAATTGGTGTCAAACAAGCGGCTGACTTCAGTTGCATACATTATATAATGTAATAACTGTATAAACATATTTACCATATACTGTATATACAATGTAATGCCTGGATTCGTAAACTCCACTTTAAACCATCTCCCACAAGCCGTTATTATGATTTGCCTAATTAGGGTTATAACCATACGATTAGGTAAAACGAAGTTTAACGCCTCTTATTAGTGATAAGGATAATCGAGATCCGTCGGCTACTTAGGAAACGTATACAGCAGCGTGCGAGCACGCGTTATAACTAGGAATTCTCGGTCAATAAGGTCGGAGGTTACCCTGCTACAATTTCGAGGTTAATTACGCGCTTACGAACGGCCAGGGTGTGACCTTATTGCGTGACCAAATTTTCTCACAACCCGATAACGCATCGTCAGTCCCCTTTGACCTTTGAAGAAATCACGCCCCGTCAGTGATACAAGGCGATACCCATAACTCGACTTTTTTCTCGAGTTATCCCTATAGGACGTTACAAATACAATTTTCGAGTTGACGTAATTTACGTCACCTAACCTAATCTAACCATGCAGCCATCCGTATACTTTGCTAGTCAAAGCTCAGTACGTACTTTTTTATAGGCCCTGAGGTCGTACTGGGAGTTAGGGGTGTCGTTAAACCTGTTTGCAATATGCGACATAGCACTCGATACTGTAGCACGTTTTAAAAATGGCGCTACGTAACGTAGTCGTGGGGTGATGAAACCAAAGGGGGAATAAGAGCGCAGCGCCGCGTAGCGTGCGGTATCGGTAGCTCAGAGTCCAGCCTCTGGCCGTTTAATCGAGACTGTGACGTCAAACGTATAACGGCGATTGGTCAGTACCTCAATTATCGATAAAGCTCTATTGGCCGGTATATGCATGTTTGTGGAAATAACTAGATTGCTCGACGTAGAGTGATCGATTTCGGTAATGGCATCTCGAGATGAAAGGGGACGTTGCGTCATTTTCGATAGTAATTTTATTACCTGATGCCATGGTAAACGTGTGGGAGGTAGGTAGAGGGTGAAATCACGTGGTGAAATTTCAAGCGTCTTCAAGGGATATTTTGTCTTTGAGTTTAGATTCGCCGAGCAACGGTTATTCTAAATAATTGAATTTTCCCGCCAAGTTGTTTATTTTAAATTTCGTATCATCGATCGGCATGTCATTTGTGCAGATTTTTTTTTTTACATTCTCCGTGCGTTACAGTCCCGTCACAGTATTACGTCATTTTTATCTATATAATTGTGACATCATCAGGATCAGTCACGATATAGCTCAAAGTTGTTTGGTCAATGTTTATTTTAAGTCTCATAAGTATCGTCACTTTAGGAGATCCAGTCAGCGCCATTTTTGCTGCATGGCTGCTACGATAATATTCAGATTGATAACGGATAATATGCATAATCGTGAGACATCGGCAATTACCAGACGGTACGTCACGTTGGAAGATCACATGTATATCAAGTTTTGAATTTAAAAAAAAAAATGCATTCCAGATTCATGCCTTTTCAGAACACTTTTTTTTTTTCCAAAACAAATGGGCAGAATTATCGGAGAGAGTCAGAATTTAGATAGGAAAATATGGCTGGCAATACCTCATATATACGTTGGACTGTTATTTTGTGTTACTGGCCCCTCCCTGCAACCCCCCTTCATCCCTCTAGGGGCCGCGCCCCTGAATCCTCCATCAGAGCTGGCTTCTAAATCAACTTCGCGTGCGTCACAGTTTCGCATGCGACAGCTGCTCACGTTAAACACTGAAAAATGTCTCGGGCTCGACAAATGGGTTTGTCGCTGCTGAAACTTGGAGTAAAACTTTGTACTGTTATCTGTTTTCAAATGCAGGCGAAAGGATTACGTCGGATTTTACCAGGGTTCTTACGGAACAGATGTCCAAAAGCTTAAAGGGTTTAAAGCGTCATTCTCATCTGACGTACTTTGACTGAAGAATTTCGATACTGATTGCGAGTGCGGATTTGACTAACGTTTCGAGATAATATTATTGACCAAGCGTATATAATCATTTAAATATTGTCTGACTGCAGGGTCGTTTGAATAATTAATGCATTTGATACTCAAATCCGATAAATCCGAAGCGATGCTGTAATTTTTCAACAGTCATCACGCGGATGCCTGAACACGAAACTGGAAGCTCCTAAAAATATCAAGGATACAAAATGTATTACGTGCTTTCATAATAACCATTGCGATTATTACTCACGTTACCAGACAATCTCGTTACGCAGACCAGACATCAACCCATGGGATCTACCCACGAAATACGAGAACATCTCAAATTAATTAATGTCAGCCGACTTAGTGTATAAAGGACGAAGTTCGTAATTGCGAGAGGCCATTGTGAAGTGAGTACGCGCGGCACTTCACAGATGGCGCCATCGTCGACCGAAGCGCGTCACTGAGTACGAATAAAAGTAACATCTGCGTCAGCGTACAATTTACACTTGACTTAATACAAAATCTCAGGCTGAATCTTGAAGTTGTGAACTATAATTAGCAATTGGGAGTACAGCAAAATATCTCGACTCAATTGTCTCATTCTTCGACACCACGTGCTACTCGCTGAGGCACTTGATATTTAACGTATCAAGTGTCTCTCTACCTGTGTTTCAAATCTCTAACTGAATTTCGTGAAGTACTATAGCGGTAGACGTTTATTTTGAAAATTTAAATAAGTCACTGTGACCGTTGACAAAGTTTGATCGTTACGTTTGTTTCAGCAGGAGTGGGATGAGCGGGCATCTTCAGCATGTTGGATAAGCGGCGACTCCACGCGCCCGGGTCGCCGCCATGCAGCCTTCTCTTCGTGGTAGCACTCACGATCACAGGATGCTTTTCCTTCTGGCTTCTCAACGGTTGCCCAGGTCCGCCGGTGCCGATATCAGCCAATGCCCCAGCTCCGGGTTACCTCCTGATATTGCCGCAGAACGTATCGGCGGTACCTCATCCTTACTCGATGAGCGAACTTCCGCCTGATGACGAGTCCACCCTCATCGACATGAAGAACTTCAGGTTTACCATCAATCACAATCCGTGCAATGGCAGCCAGTCGCTACTCTTGTTACTCCTGGTGCACTCGGCACCTGGCAACTTTCTCAAGCGCAAGGTCGTGCGGGACACTTGGGGCAGAAAGACACCGGCTGCTACCCTCTTGTTTCTCGTTGGCTTGTCCGAGAAGCATCAGACCCAGTTAGAAGAGGAGGACAGAGTGCACGGGGATATTATTCAAGGAAACTTTCTTGACGCCTACAGGAATATGACCTATAAGCATGTGATGGCTCTCAAGTGGGCTGCTTATCACTGTCAAAGTGAGTTCATGATCTTCTGTTTGTTTCTTTATCAATCAGCTGTAATTTTAACGAGTGAATTTTATTTGCCTCTTTCGCTCGTGCTTATTTTATTTGTCAGCACAGCGTTGTTCGGTTGTCAATTACGAGATTGCGCGGGAAATCCGAAACGGCTGATGCGTCGTTTTAATTCAAATATGAATTATTACGAAGCGTGCTGTCATATTTCATTGGTGAATAGCGTCCATTTTGTTATCAGTTTCGCTGCTGGACGCTCGGCGTAATATTCCGGGAATATAATGCTGCGACTAAAGTCACTCTTTTCCCTCGACAAGTTTTAGTTGAAAAGTGAAAAGAATGTTAACACTTTAAATAATACGTTTTTAATGACTTCTTACACATTTTCAATCTTCTCCTCGTCTCTCATTCTAAGTACAATGTTGTGCTGTCTATAAAAGCATTGTTATTTTCTTGGCATATTTGAATTACGCGCCTCATCTTTATTCCGTCGACATAACGAAGAGATTCCCTATTTACCAAGTCAAAGCTTCATTTAATGTCAACTCCAAACCCTAAACGTGTAACCCCACTGTGACCCGACCCAGTTATTCGTTACTCGACTATGGCGTACGGGTTACTTTACACTGGATCAGATTACACTACGTCAGACTTGATCCACAAAGGCCAATATATAGAGATATACACTTAATTTGAGTGACATTGGTTTACCTACATGACCGTTTACCCTCGGATCAATTTATACCAGCCATTATACCGACAAAGAGAACGACTATTTCTTTTTCGTTATCGACGCAATTCAATTTTATCCTTCGCTCCATTAAACCGCACTGTACCAAAGTAAACAACACGACTCGAACAACAAGCGGACATTCGAGCGGTTCCACATTGTCTGGTAACGATAAATCCGCGCGTCTTTTATTCGTCGTAATGAACAAACAATGAAATTATATGATTGTAAAAGTGAATAATTTATTTAAAAACACTGTATCAGTGATAATAGTATATC
The DNA here is from genome assembly GCA_031001745.1 of Hartigia nigra. NCBI lineage: Eukaryota > Metazoa > Arthropoda > Insecta > Hymenoptera > Cephidae > Hartigia > Hartigia nigra. Next base: position 92,436 of record JARPRG010000478.1, on the reverse strand, counting down.
AAAAGTATATATATAATATTTCAATTATTTCTATGGCAATTGTCACACAGCCTAACACGCGAGTGCACTCGTGATAACAGAGCCAAGGATAAGGAAAGAATTTTCAAGTTTTTCAATAAAAATCATTTGTCTCTTTCAATTAGTAACAACGAGATCATTCTGCGCAGGTGCCAAATACGTGTTGAAGCTGGACGACGATGTCTTCGTGCACATGCCGGCGATGCTCGACTTCCTGACCCATGGATTATCACCCTGGGGTGCCAGAAGACTCATCCTATGCGATCCTCTGTCCGCAGCCATAGTCAAGAGATCCTGGCGCTCCAAGTGGCGTGTATCGCCCTTAGAATATCCTGGACGACATTATCCGGCATACTGTGCCGGTTGGGCGATACTCTACTCGCCGGATACGGTGTTTCTGCTGTACCGGGAGGCACAGAAGGAACCCTACTTCTGGATCGACGATGTTCACGTCACCGGAACATTGGCCAGGAAAGTCAATCTCACTCAGGCGTCTATACACTCGTTGGTGCTCACCGCGCAGACCATGGAAGAGGTCTTGCAGAATCCAAAATCTCGCAGGGAGTTTCTATTTGGACCACCGGATCTAACTGAGGGCGCCATTAGAGCGTTGTACAGTCTGATTACGACTAGTCTGGCCTAGTTTCTTAAAGGGGGACAAGGGGACGAAAGATTATAATTTGGCAACTGTTATGTGGTACTTTAAATACGGTGTGCATGTGTATAGTCGAGCCACGTGCAAAATAGCTTACAGTGACGGATGAAAAAGAATGTAAAGCTCGTAGGGAAGTTTCATTTTCAAAAAAGAGAGAGAGAGAGAGAGAGTATTGGTAATTTGGAAATTTTACTATGGAAGTACCTGCCGTTAAACATGCGTACTTCATCTTTTGCTTTAAGCTATTTTTCTTCTAGACTGGCTATGGGTATTAAGCGTCGGAGCAGATCCGTTTGATCGCGTTACTCAATTCAGTGAGATCTATATTTTTAATAGTTGAACGATCTTTCGTTTGCCAATAACTTTTTGACTGTTCGATATTTCGAAAGTTCTCTTTTGGATAATTATTCAGTAAATATTTAGCAACGAAGTAATACGTAAGCTCGACGCTTAAATGTTACGTAGAGCATTGCCTATTTTTCGAGTTCACTATATAGCTGTCATGAGAAACCAGTCACCGGGTCTCACTAAGAAGTGCAATCTTACATCCTTCATCGTGTCAATGCATTGCTCCTGCAAACCGATCCAGCTGTTAGCTGCTCGCACTTCCGGCGAACTATAGGAACGACCATACACGTATAAGAGCATCAGCTGAAAATGACTATATAAATAACAAAAGTCATTGGACACTTTCTCAGAAGTCGTTCAAGTTTTATATACAGGAAAGATCTGAAGACATTGTCGCTCGTGGTTCTGAATCAAAGTATTAAATCCGGTGTGATATTCGTAATCTGCTTTAGATACGGATTCGTTATTGCGTACATACCTTGAGGAACAAAAGTCAGGCAAAACTGAACTACACAGATTCTTTGCTTTTAGTCATCAAGTAACGCCTGTACTAAGCTACTTTCCCGACACCCTTTTGCCATATCTTCACAACACAGTTGCATTTCGTAATTACAACATACGCATCTTCTCACACGCATCTTTTCAAACGCATCTTTTCTTCATACGCATCTTCTCGATCGCTGAAGGAACAAAGATTTGTAAAGCAGTGACACTGTAATGTATAAAATACACGAAGCTTACTGTAACTTCTATTCGTTGAATAATACACGATAAAATTCAAATTTCCACACGTGTCCAATTTCTAGCACACATCCACGTATATTTCAGGCAAACGTTACTCCACTCGGCGGTAAGAGCCAGAAGTGTTTTCAACACTTTATACCAGCAGCGGATTCACAGCTCAGTACTTTTTTACCGTCTGGGAATTGGCTCGATTTTTTTTTTCTTCTAATTTTCTTTGGTCGTTATTTTCTTTTTTTTTTTTCATTACTCTCACATCTCTAGCGTCAAATTTGAGAGCCTTGACTAGTCACTACGGCCTACGTAACAATTGTACGTGAAAATATTGTTGACAAGTGTCAGTATTTAATTGTGCCACTGTCACGTGGATAATGTATTATTCTACTGCGTTGTCACGGGAAATATCACAGAGTCGCATCTCTACTTAAATGCATAGTCATAGCCATAGAAAGAATGACTAAAGTCGAGAACGTTTTGTCATTCGATTGTACGTTTTGTGATTAGCTCGTAATCAATGATCACTGATGTTGATTGAGTTATTGTCATATCAATAGTTTAAGAACTATATAATACAATTACTGTAATCGTCGGTGACATAGGTATCAGTGAAGATTTCAATTTTTCTTAAGCATATCGTACTATACCTGATGTCGAATCGAATTATACAGTTTTGAAATATTTTCCAACATAATTTATATGATCTGTGGACCAAAATGTTAATATAGCCTAATTAACTGATTATTATCCTTAACGATTTGTCATTCTCGTGATTGTTATCGTCGATCATCGATTCGAGTGGCTCGAGCGATCGTTATTATTGCGCGGGAAAAGGAAGAAAGTAAAAAGGCCGAAAAAAGAAAAACGACTGTACATTATATAATATACACCAAAATAACCTCTAATTAATAAGAGTAACGTATATGTAATATTATTGTAAAATTGATAATTGAGGATCGATGTAGTTAGATGAATCATTAATTATTAATTATTAATATTAATTAAATTAGTAACTTCAATTAAAAATCAAACGAGACAAAAGCACGGGTGAATGTATAGTGAGTGGTTTTAGGAACGAAATTTTTTTTATTTCTTTCATTTTCTAACGATCGAAACAAAGAACTCTTTTCTTCTTTCGTATAGGATAACGTCAGTATTTGTTTCATAGTGAAAAATAAAAAGTTTAAACAATTGTTTTTTTTTTCTCAATATCAAAGCTTTGACAAGTTTCTAGGTAAACTTACGATTTTTGACAATGTTACGTGCGCTTAATTGTAAACAGCATGGATTAAATTTTCGTAGGTAAAGAAATATTGTTCTTTTGCCATTATTTTTCTACTGTATTTTGGCACGATAACAGCGATACGAATGATCGTAATTATCGTGACGATTATTAATTATAATAATAAATAATAGCTAGTCAACAAAAGTCTTAATATTTGTATAATCGCTATGTCGCTGTCAACAAGTAACGGATAAAGAAATTGTCATCTGCTTAAATGTCAATACTCGATTGTAGCTGTCATCGTCTGTCAAAATTGATTCAATGATAAACTATCAGACGGAATGCGTCAACGAGTATGAAAAATTGGAATTAAATGATAGAAAAGCGATGATAAAAAATGCATACGGAATGAGGTATCGATATCAAGTAAATCGGAATAATATAAAAGAGGAAATGAAACAAGTAACGGCACTGTGATTGAGGATTCTAATTTACGCGTAGGATTTAGGTTAATTAACAAAAAAAATTAAGTTAATTAGCAATTAATTGCGATCTTTTGTCGTTGGCGATTATTTCGTTTTATCAGTGACGTCGTAACTCGTATTTTCGAAAAATCATGTACTTAATGCATTCGTCGATTTTTTTTGCTAGATCAGTGTAAAACAGAGAATCGAATCGATCGATTAAATCAATAAAGTTATATCGCTGTCGGGATGATGTCGGACTAATTAATTAATTATCATCTTCTTATTAGTACTAATCGAGCAAATGGTGTTGTACGTATTAAAGTGATAAAACTGTATAAGACTGTGTACGGGATGTACTGTAAAAAGTGTTAAGAAAGGCGCTATTCGGTGCAGTGCAAATTTTGAGGTTAAAATTAAGAAATTCACGTGATGTCATATCTGTAAACTTAAATCGATACATGTATTTTCGTATTGTTTCCTTTGACGCATTTTCACTGTATAAAGTCGTAGTTATTAAAAGGCACAAGTCGCACATACCTTTAATGATTTCGCGCTGCATCATTGCTAAATTACAATGCATTCTTTAAGATCACTAAAAGCTTAGTAATTACCTTCGAAGTTATTTCAATTCAATAGCATAACCTTAATCCGTATTGATAAACGATTGTAAACGATTTGAAATATCCCAAAAATTTATCGCCTCAAATTCTTTCAATAAATGTCAAACCTAATTTGACATTCGTAGTGTGTTTCTTACATTGTTATTTTATCGTTCTACATTTTTTTGTTGGTCCTTAAATAGAAAAATTTAATACACCGTGTTCACGTATCGTGATAAGTATAATAAAATAATTTTAAAACAATTGTTTGTCAACGAAGCCATATGATTATTATATATAGATACAATTCAGCTGGTTCTTATCGTATATGTATGTTTTGTTATCTTGACTAGGCGTGTCCTGGAAGCATTAGTGGGCAAGACTATGGACACCATTGCGTGAAATGACTTGTGCGCCATCTGTATTTTAGGGCTGGACTTCACGCCCTAATCAGATAACATACGCATTAATGGTGAATGAAATACTCGAATTTTGGACCCTTTTAAAATTAATGATACTATATGCTACTTATGCTAAACTGGATACTATAATTTATACAAATTTCAAATACTGTCAAAAATAACAGTACGATTAAAGAATAATAATTGTCCTCATTCAGATCGCAACAATAAAATTAATCTTTATGGATTTCAAAGTGAAAAACTTTGAAATCCAATAACAATGACTTTCGTTATTGAATGATCACTTGAGGAAGTTGCTCCAGGAGAAGAGCTTTCTACTTGTCGATGATTCCTTAGGTTCGGTACCAGTTGCAGTTGGATTCGGATTGTAGGATCGATGATTTGATGGTCCAGTTGATATAGGAGATCCTGAACGTGTCCTGTGTCTTTCAGTTTCTATAGAGTGTCTTATATTTTCTAAAAATCTATTTCCGCCGTCTTGACCGGAATAACCAAGTCTTTTCTTTAGGGTCTCCTGCGTCCTTGTTACCTTTTCAAAAAATCTTGGACTTTTTTCACTACCTTTTGAAAGACTCTTACTCAAGGTTTCCCTAGTACCTATGACGTGACGATTGGATAAGTTGTAACTGCTGTGATGAGGTTCGCCGTATGACCTTGACTTAAATTTTGATGATTCTCTGGTACCAGGTCTGGCTTGACACGTAGAAGTATATGTTCCTGGTACTAATACAGCTTGAGAAATTTCACGTCGACCAGAAACTGACGTTGGTATCATCGTTGGTATAGATTTTGGATTTTTTTCTTTAATTTTTATTTCCGGTTCGAGTTCAGTCAATGGGACCAACTGCATCAGCTCCATGATTTTTAATCTTGCACTGTGTAATTCCTTGTGCTGTTCTGTCAGCTGTAGGGATTAATAAAATTTTAATGAGGTGACCTAATTAATTTTGAATATGTTACTTATGGTTTTAATTATATAGTATATAAAGTACCTCTTTGCATAGATTGCTGTTCATTTGAGACAGCTGCTTGAAACGTTTCGTAAGATAATCAAAATTCATTTGACTCTGATTATGCTTCTTCTCGAGTATCTAAAAGTAAAAAAGATCACGAATGATGGACGACGCATCGCGTAAGATACTTCAGATAAATAATCTACCTGATTGCGAATTATTGCGATAATAAGATGTCTCTGCAATTCCACGTGGGATCTCTCTCCCAAGATTGCCAATATTTTTGCTGTATCGATATCTTTCGCTTTGATAATCTCTTTTGGAAAAGCCAATGCATCGTCGAGCGAACCTAATTTTTCTCTTTGTATCTTCACACTCATTTCATTTGGACCAAATTGAAAGTCTGCCGAGTCCACTTGAGTGGCGATAGTCTTATCAGTACTATTATTTCGAAATTTAATCCTATCATTTATCTCGCAAACAATGTCGGTAACAGTAATCGATCCACACGATACACCTTCGTTGTTATCATGTGTCGATAAAAGTTCAATTAAAACAGGATCAGACACAGATTCATCTTTATGAAACTTAGAGGCAGATTCGTCCAGAAGATGTTCCTGAAGTTCATTCCTTATTTCCGTAAGATCGTCAAACTGCTTCTGCAACTTTTCTACAAACGCATGACTCCTTGTAATGTCTTCTTCCAATTTTACAATTCTATTCAAAATCTCTCCTTTTTCTCGTCGAAGTTTCCTCACGTCATCCTCCTCCTCCTCCTCAACGCATTTTGTTTCTGTTCTCGTTGCATCAACATTAATTTGCTCCAATTTCTTTCCTTTGCTCCGCACGGCGTTTAATAAATTCCAAAGTTCATCCTGCGACGAGACATCCAGCTTTTCCGATGATTCCAGTAAAATTGATGGAGCCGAAGTAGATCTGGCTATTGACTTCATTCTTGGTATTTGACATCGTAAGTTAGGATAGGAAACGACTAGGAGATCCCGGAACTCGTTGAACATTTTGATGTCACTTTGAAATTTTTTTAGAGCACTTTGAAATCTGGTCTGCGTCTCAAGGAAATATTGATGCTGATTATGTTGAAAATTTACGTCGTTCATCTTGCTGTTTCCTGGTACGCCTTCCATTGATTAAAATGCCGAACAAAAAATAGTATTAATTATTACGAAGTATTCATCAGATATTTGTTTCGATCAATCGATCTTCTTGAATTTCTGACCTCTGTGATTTACAGACCGTTATTCATATTATTGTTTCACTTGTGATTCTGTTTTTGGTATTAATATTTTTTTTTTTTTTTTGGTATTCAATTGTCAATAAACTGTATTACGTCATGTTCATTAGTATTTTAGTGAACATTTGACAGTGGTATTGTTGTCAATAATATGTAAAAACTTACCAAAAATGTAACAGTAAAGTATCCTTGTGTTTATGCAGGCACAAAACTTCAAAACGGCTTTGCCGTTGTCCTGATAACGTGATCCACCTAGCGAGGATCGTTAGGATTAGGATTGAATCACGTGATGTTCAGTGCTTAGAATTAAATCTATGCCAATCACATTTTATTTGCTGAATAAGAACAAAATCTTCAAAGTTTGTTGGTCGTAGAATGAATTTTATTTAACGATTGTAATAGAATAATAATGCGTTGTTTGGCAAAGTTGTCATTTATAAATTGCCTTCGGAAGATCAACGAGGTAAGGACGATATTTTTTTTCGAAGAATTAAGATAACGAAGTTTTCATCTCAGAAAATTAAAGGAGAGAATTTAATTACTTTATTATTGTTTTTCTAAAGGATCTGCATAAATACAATGTTAACTGGTACCAAAAGAGCACGACTAAAAGTGAATGTCCATGTCACATCACCTTCTACCGATTCACCAGATTCTTGTTATGTTGGTTTCATCCTTATTTTCGTTATATTAATATTTATCTTGAAATCTTTCAATATATTTTCCTAATACAATGTTAGCCATATTACGAAAATATAAAATTAGATTAACAAAAAATTCGTTCTTTTCAGTGGAAAAATCATTGTACGAATTGAAACGTAAATAAGTCCCATTAAAGTGAAAATGATGTCGTGGCCTGACTATACTTAATATGTCATTGGCCAGTTGTCGAAACCAGCTAATATAAGAAAGTCAAATAGAGTAAATACATAATGTAATAAAGCCTTACCTGTTCGTATAATTATCTCAGTAGCTATACAAATATGAATAATTAAGGTAACCTGTCTGGCGTGTTGAGTATCAAGAAAAGCTAATAAGAATTCGAGTTGTTCTCGCTATACTAAAAATTATTTTGAATCGCTTCAAGAGTAGCAAAGTTTCGGTAAGATATTATTTTTTAAATAAATACAATAGCTTGTATTAAAATTCTTAAATATGTCGGTAACACAGCGTACTGCAATTATCCCCGAATACATGAAGTCTTACTAAAATCTATATAGCTCCGTTTCAAGAGTTACCTCTCTAGGTTAGCTTTATTTAATGTTCTACATATCGCGAGCGACATCTAACTCTTGACCAATAAAATTGAAGCGTTACGCTACGAACCAATAGAATTCGAGAATCACGAATAGCTTGGAATGCATCCCTGCGCTCAATAATGGTTATTAGTATCATTGGCACGAGAGTCGAAAAGTTGATTGTATTAAAAATTAAACTCTAACATGGCAGTGCTGGGCATGGGGAATTGTATGAAAGCCATGCAATAAATATGGTCGCGGTCTGGAATTAAGGTAAGCCTTATTACGAGTCCTGGATCAGCCAAGAAAAAAGTATGTATGCAGTACTTGAATCACCCTCAGGAACCGTCTCGAGGCATTCTTCGTTTGTCTTATCCGTGTTTTGTTACTCTTGATTATCATGTGTTTTGTATCGCGTCTTATTTATCCGTCTTATTCCAGGCTTCCCAGTGTAGCTTAAAGTAAACTTCGACGATATTGTCCTTAAGTCAAACAAGCCTCCGCAGTTCCATAAGTTATCCTCAACAAGAAGTCATGGCATCTACGATAGCCGTGCCAGCCGGTTCGGTTAGTGGAGACGATGCTGAAAACGACTTTGAAGAACGTGGCGCCACTTTTTCTGGAAGTCCTGGGTATACAGGGAGTCCTTCGTACGGTGTACCTGGAGATGCTCTTGAAGAGTCAAGCCGCTCTGGTGGCGAAGTCGGTGAACAGGAGTGTGCTGTGTGCTGTAGCAAACTTTGTGCACCAAGAGTTCTCTCCTGTCTACATGTCTTCTGCGAGGCTTGCCTCGATAAACTCCTTATCGATGAGGCTGGTGATTCCAAGCTGGCCTCGGTGCTCAGTTGTCCCTTATGTCGACAAGAGACCAACGTTGGCGCAAAGGGCGCTGCTTCCCTTGCTGTCGACTATGTCCTGACCAATATCCTGGATATGTCTGCCATCGAAAATATGGCTGTTCTCTGTACCTCGTGTAAAGCCAAGGAAAATGCTGTTGCAAGGTGTTCGGACTGCGCCAATTTTCTCTGCCCCAATTGCAACACAGCACACCAGTTCATGAGGTGCTTCGAGAGTCACAAAGTTGTTGCTTTCGAAGATCTTAAAAGATCTAACGAAAGGATACCGATTCACAAGCCAATATTCTGCAACTGCCATCCAGCTGAGAATATGAAGTTCTTTTGTTACACGTGTCAGGTATGGTATAATGCGATGCCAATATAAAGAAAACTTTTCAAAGTTCTAGAGATTCTATCCGATTTCTAATTTTCACCACTTCTCAGGAACCAATATGCAACGAGTGTCTCCTCGTCGAGCATAAAGCACCAGATCATCAATACGAGCGTCTTTCCGATGCTGAACCAAGACAAAAGGAAGAACTGGCAGGCCTGATGGCGGAGAGTAAAGCCAGAATCGTTGATTGCGATCAAGCATCCTCTCAGCTGGAAAACGCCCTGAGCGAGCTGCAGGTGCAGCACGACCAAGCCAAGGACCTTATTGTCGAAACTTTCCAGAGTTACAAAGCCGTCCTGGAGAAGTGTCGCGACAGTGCTCTGGAGGATCTCGAGAAGCTGCATTCGGAACGAGAACTCGAAATTATGGACACCTTCCACAGGTAAGTCAAACTTTTCCCCATTACCTACGAAATCATAGTTCACAAGAAATCTATTGTCTACCAGCGTGGAGAAGACCGTGGAGAAGATCGAAGATGCTTGTCGATTTACTAGTCGCCTCTTAGAGCACGGTGACGCCGTAGAGATCCTCGCTCTGCGTCGTGTCGTAGGAACGCAATTACTCAATCTCATCAAGAACACGCCAAAGCCAAACGTCACATTCTCTATAGAATTTCAAACGGACTACAATCACTTTGAGAAAACCATCAAGGTTCGTGATAACAAACATAAGGATCCTTCCTATAAGAAAAGCTTCAGTTATATCCGTTTCTATACTCTATTTTTTCTTCTTTCTCTTTTTCAGGAAGCTTTTGGCAAGTTCAGAACAGAGAATACCCCAGCTTCGAAACCCCCACAAGAGTTACTGCCTACGGTGCAATCAGTACCTCCAGTACAACCTGCTGCCCAGATAACAGTGCATACCTCGATAGGATGTCCAGGATCACTGAGCACCGGCTCACCGATTTCCCTTCCTGCGTCAATGCAATCCTCTTTCGAAGGTGAACCATCCTTCGTGATTCCACCAACATCCAGTCCTCAGAACGTTCCTCCGCCACCAGCACCCGTCTCTCTTCCCCCAGCTGCCCAGATCCACGGCCTGACGAGCATCCAGGAATACAACCTTCAGCAGCTCGCGAGCCTTGCGGAGAAGGTCGACATGGTTGGCGACAATTCCGTCGGCGTCGAACCTACTTCCAACCCCAGTCCTACTCCGTCTTTCACCTTGGCTGACCTCTTTGCCGGCGACCTCAGTTCAACCAGTCACGCAATGAATAACCTTCAGGCTCTTGCGAAACTCGGGAACACGCTCGGGAATCAAGGTTAGTATTTCTAACACTTACTAGGTATCTGTCTAGTAAAACATTACGTAATAATAACGTAATATTTATCGTAATAATTTAAACACGTTTCAAATTGTAACTACAGCACGTGTACTATACAGTCGGACCTCTATAAGCAACAGCTCCCTATTACGCTATTTATTCTTGAGCATTAGGATTGCCTTTCATTTTTATTATCTGTTCCAATGACACTATAATATATATTTACATGTATATTATAGCGATGAGCATCAAGCATGAAGTGGGTGGTCCTAACGGTGGGGATGGGTGGTGCATAGGCAATAGACAACCTCCATATAAGTGATTTTGGTCCCCAATTGTACCTTATAGAGAGGTCCGACTGTAACAATAACAATATAATAATAGTAACGTATAACAATACAATAAGATTAAACATTGTAATATTAAATAAAACAATATTTGTTTTATTTTTACACAGACCTGGGTAATGCGACCTTGAACGGTGGTGGAAGTCTTGTCCTAGGACGTGGACCTTCGCCGGGAATCGTTGACACGCCAAATCTTGGACCTCTTGCTTCGAACAGCATTCTAAATGGAGGATTTCAATCTCTCTCATCGTCCACGTCACCAATACTCTCACAGGCACCTGGTGAGCATAAAAAATTCTATTACACTGCCTCCTATAGAAAGTGCTAGACGTGGAAGGTTACCTCAAAGAAGCTTTGACGCTTAGATAAGATATGGGGCTAGTTCGTCGACTAGAGCTTTGCGCTTGAATTTCAGATGACCTTATAGGAGATTCAATGCATAACATGCCTGTGGTGGTAGGTAACACAGTGGGGAGTGTCAACGGAAGCGGTACCGGGAACTACGCCCACGCACGCTCTAGTAATCCGAAACTCACGCCGATGCAGATTCGCAGCAAGTTTGGACAGCTGGGACCCAGCAAGGGTCAATTCAATTCGCCCCATGGGTTCTGTCTGGGTACCGACGAGGACATCATCGTCGCTGATACGAACAATCATCGAATTCAGGTAACGTAGAGTGGACCTTGGAACTAAGATAAGCTCGGATAATTGTTAAATTAATTGAACCTATATCATCCAGGTCTTCGAGAAGACTGGAACCTTTCGCTTTCAGTTTGGTATTCCTGGCAAGGAAGAGGGTCAGCTCTGGTACCCAAGGAAGGTGGCCGTCATGCGCAACAGCGGGAAGTTCGTTGTCTGCGACAGAGGGAACGAACGTTCTCGCATGCAGATATTCACGAAGAACGGTCATTTCATCAAGAAAATTGCCATTCGTTACATCGACATCGTGGCCGGTCTCGCTGTTACCAGTCAGGGTCACATCGTTGCCGTGGACAGTGTCTCGCCTACGGTCTTCATCATCAGCGACACTGGTGACTTGATGCACTGGTTCGACTGTAGCGACTATATGAGGGAACCCAGCGATATCGCCATCAGTGGTAAAATAGTTTATTGCCATTTATACGTATGATTTTTTTTTTTATTATTCAACGACAAATATTATTCAATCGAATGAAAACAAGAGCAAGAGTGGATACTCAATTATAATCCATGGGTCGTTCTATTAATTGTCTTTTTTTTTTTCTTGCGTCAGGCAAAGAATATTTCGTCTGCGACTTCAAAGGACACTGCGTGGTCGTTTTCGACGAGGCAGGACACTTCCTGCGTCGCATCGGCTGTGAGAATATAACGAATTTTCCAAACGGAATAGACATTAGCGATGCCGGGGATGTTCTGATCGGTGACTCGCATGGGAATCGCTTCCACGTCGCCGTATTCTCCAGAGACGGTTCCCTCATCTCCGAATTCGAGTGTCCCTACGTCAAGGTAAACGTCGTCACGTATTTCCTTCGTTTGGTTATAAAGTCAGTCGATTTATAATTATTCAGAGAAAAATTTGTCCGTAAACCATCACTCGTTGTACCGGACAAACGTAGACTATATATATATATATAT
>JARPRG010000478.1:51301-70331 GCA_031001745.1 Hartigia nigra | reverse complement strand
TTTTTTTTTTTCGTGCTTTATCTTTAATTATTATTAATATTATTTTCCTCCACTTAGAGATTAAGCCCCAGAGACTTTATTTATTTGTAAAAAAAAAAAAACAAAAAAGTCGTGGACGAAGCAGGCTCGCGTTGTCGTTGGTTTTTTTTTTTTCTTTTGTTTTTTACTACTTGACTATTATTTTTGCCTTCTCTTCGTGGGGCCTTTCTCGTTCTTTTTGTTTTTAACACTTTTCTTTCATTTCTCTCTCGCGCCGTTTCTCCCGGGAAAGATTGTCAAATGTTTACTCGATGCTGAGACCCTATGACGTTTTATTGGTGGGCGGAGGAAACGTAATGTCGGGCGTTGAGTGACGTAATGTCGGGCGGCGGAGGGGGTTGCGAATAATAAATATAATTATACTAACGATACACTTTGTGTACACGCACGTTATTAACACGGACACGACAGTTGTATTGCATTTTGAAGAAAAACAACAAAAAAAAAAAGAAAAAAGGGGCGGCACTTTCGAATTAAGAGTCCGAGACATATCATTGGGGAAAGGACGATTAAAGCCGTCATGTTTTTCTTGCGAGTTTACGTAACAAAAACAAAAAAAACACAATTCGAAAGAAATACAAATTAGACGCAAAGAAAATGAATCCAGAAATTACAAAAATACTCATTTTTGAGTTTGACTCTGCATAATTTTGACGTTCTCGTAATAACGGCGTGTCATTTTTTTTTTTTGTTGGAGTATTCGTACGATTCTCTTATTTTTTGTTTCTTTTTTCTGTTTTTTTCTTTATTTTCCACGACCGAAGATATTTTCTTTCCTAGAATCGGCAGCTTTCGTTCTTTCGTTTATATCTATGCATTTTATACTTTCTCGATATTATACGGCATAGGCCATTTGATTATATAAGCTGGATCAGACGTAATTAAGACGCAAAGTGACAATAGTTGGTTTTTATTTTTTCTTTGTTCTTCTAGAGCCTCTTTATCATTGGGACTGATTGCTTTTTCTTGAATTGAACCCACCGAATCTTAATTCCGATCGAAGCATTGACAATGAGAAAGAGAGAGAGAGAGTGAGGCAGAGAGAGACAGGGGAAGAGACACGGAAAACAGATTAAAAGAACAAGGACCAACAGGGCTGACGGACAGTAGAAAATATATATATATTTTTTGTTTTTGTTTTTAATAAATCCCGCAAACACCAAGAAAAAGATAAAAGAGCAAGACAAATGCGCTTGTAAAAGGTAAAAGGAAGACGTCATTATTACACGACAGATACACAACAATTTTAGGTACAAGAACGATCAAATAATATCGATCCAGTAGGAGCGAGAAAAAGATCTCAATATGAAAAAAAAAAAAAAAGAAAAAGCCTCTCAAATCATTGAATTTGTTTTTTTTTTTTCTTCGCATCATTTTACCAACTTTTTCCTTCATTTTTCTCCTACGCATTCGTTTTTCTTGCTTATAATCTCTTCTTTTCTTCTTTGGGCTTTCTTGAACGAAAAGAGAGACCTGTCGTTATATTTAGTTACCTTTGCCCCCCGCCCGCCCCCCACCCCCTCCGTTCTTTCGCACACACTGCGGAGAGAACTTTTCTTTTTTATTATTATTATTATTATTATTTTTATCTTAACGTTTCCTTTTGTCTTGCTTTATTTTTTTGTTTTTTTTTTCGCTCGCAGTGATACTTCGACCGAACTGCCAATAGGCACGAGAGAGACAAAGAGAGATAGCGTGAGAGTTAAAGTGAGAGGAAAGATAAAAAAAAAAAAAGACTTATGCAAGACGAAGAAAAGCTTAATAAAATTCGACTTTATTCACTTCCAAAGTTCGTCGAGGCTAGTCCGTATGTTCGTTCAAGTTTTTATCTTTTCTCGTTCTATGTATAATAATATTTTTTGTTTTGTTTTGTTTCTTTTGTATCGAGCCCGTTTACCTTTCGTACTCTGTGTATTATTACCTACCTGCGTTTTTTTTTTTTTGTGTCTACGAATTTTATTCGATTTTAATAATTATATTTATCTTTATTTTTGTCTTCTGTTTTTTTCTTCTTCTTCTTCTTCTTCTATGTTAGTATATTCCTTCCGTTCCGGTTTACCGTGATGAATAAATAAACGAATGAAAAATGAAATAAATAAATAAATAAATGATCAGCCGTTAATTTGCCCTTCACGAATTTATTCGTTCCATTAAACTTTCACCTGTGCCTCCATTTCTCTTTTTTTTTTGTTTTTGTTTTTTTTTCTTTTCTCCCGACTCTACGGAGCCGCCTACGAATATAATAGCAGTGTAGCATTTAGGCGTAGCCTAAAGCCCTTAGGCGTACATTTAGCCAATGAGCGTTCGCCGTCGATCGTTCTTACCGGGAAGTACAGCAGTGATTTACCTTTTATTATTATTTTCAGCCGATATTTTCCTTTCGATAATCGCAAATCACTTTCGATCGTTTATCATTATAATATTTTTCTTCATTTTTCCCCTGTATCTTATTTATATACTCTTATTCAGTCCTGAACTCGCTCGCAGCTTGAAAAAGTATCTTTTAGCGATATATCTCGTTTTTCAACAATTTTCTTTTTCTTTTTTTTTCAACTTTACGCAATTTCATTGTCACGCTTCACTTATATTCCCAATTTTTTTTTTTTTCTGGTAACACGTCTCTCGTACAGTGTAAATCGTTCGTTCAGCTTTTTTTCTACCTTGTACCTATCTCTTGCAAAGGAGAGAACGAGAAAGAGATTGAGAGAGAGAGAGAGAGAGTGAGTGAGTGTACACGTACGAAGTGAGAGTGAAAGAGAGAGACAATATGAGAATGCCTGAGAAAATGAATGGGTCTCTTTGTGAGCGAGAGAGATAATTAGAACGTTACATAAAGAATGTTCGTTCAACGAAAGAAAGAGAGACAGAGAGAAAGTGCGATCGAGAGAAGTATACTACGTTTAATTTTTTGTCTTTTTTGTATGTAAAACAAAAGAGGGAAATGACAAAAAAAGATACACATATACACACACACACATATATATATATACATTCATACATACATTAAACGGAAGCGATGAGAAGAAAAAAAAATTTATTGTATTATATGAAACGTATACACATCTATTATACACTTTTACAATGGAAAAGCGACTTTACCACGGAAGTGGTAGTAGTGGCGGTGGTGCGAAGTGGTACGAATGAAATCGAGAAAGAGAGTGACGATGAACAATTTTAAAGATCAGCTACGAACGAAGCAATTCAAAGGTGATAAGCGATAAAAAAAATATATTTCAAAGATAATTAACAAAAAAAAAAAGTCAGTACGGCTACATCGGAACGAAATGATTAATTGGGTTTGAAAAAATTTCTGGTTAAAACTTAAAGACGATTTGTTACTTATATATATATGTGTGTGTGTACGTTGTGCGTGTTTGTGTGAGTGCACGTGTGTATATCTATTTATAATTATCAGCAATGTTAAAAAATATACATATATATATATATATATGTATGAAAGGAAGCGATATTTTCGCAAAATTGGAAATATTTTACTATAGGATGAGCTACGGATTATTAAAGGTGCACACACAATGTATTCAACTAGGATAAATACCACGTGCATTGCGTATAGCCACACACGCGCCAGGCAACCGCTATATACAGGATACACGTTGTGTGAACTGGTGTAGACAGATTCTTGAAGAAAAAAAAAAAAAGTAAAACTTAGGCATCATACACAATAGCGTTTGTGCGAAAAAGAATTAAAAAAAAAAAAACATGAAATAAACTAAAAGTGTCATTTGGAGAGGAAGAAAAAATTTAATACAAGGAGCAAGTTAGTCCTGCTTCTCGCGTTCATATCAGAAATAATAAAAAGACGATTAAAGATAATAAAAGGCGACACGTGGAAGTGGATAGATATACATATATACATAATATACATACATACATATATATATATATATATATATATATATATATATATATATATATATATTCTGATATAGAAAAAATTCGTTAACTTTTGTCATTCGCCAGTCAATTTCTATTATTATTATACACAGAGCTGTCCTATACTAAGATATTCTCAAGTGATATATGTATATATACATACTCAAGGAAATGTAAGAAGAAAAAAAAAAAAGGATTGAAAGGAGGAGGAACACAGAGATAATAGTAATCAAGGCGAATTTATTGCCGATACCGTTTGTCGTCGCTGGTTCAGTTTATTCGCGAGCGTCCTGAATTGCGGTGAACGATTTTGGAATTCTTGAGCGATAAGAAAGAAAGAAAAAGAAAAGAAAGAAACTTGTAGGCGAGATAAGGTTAACGATTAACGAAGTGTTAAGCATCAGTTACGATTTGGTGTCTGTGCTGCGCTTAATCTACATAAATGCAATAAGGGAGGAAATGTTGTTGGAGTGTTTGAATGGAGAAGAAAAAAAAAGAACGTAAGGAAGGGTAAGAATGAATAATATAGTGGGGAAATATTTGGAAAATGCTCATGAAAATTGCATCACACGAATTTTCTTGATTGGTGGAATGCAACGTGGGATGATTTAAAGAAACAAACAAAAAAAAAGAAAAGATAAAGAGGCGAGGAGGCTTGCGTGTATTTGGTGTGTGTCTTGCGTGAAACTGGAAGTGGGTATGTCGAATGAGTGTTAGTGTGTATGCTAGAAGAGAAAGAGAGTGAGAGAGAGAGAGAGGGGGGAAGAAAAGTTGAGGGCAAAAAAAGAAATTGTAACGTTTAAAACATTTCATGTGATTTTGGAAACTGTTATATTTTTTATTTCCTGCCAATTGTTTAATTTGTAACGTTGTTCTTTGTTCTTTTTTCAAATAAAGTAAGCAAGCCGAATTTACCTTTTACTCTTGCAGCGGTGGGAAGTGAAGTGGACAGTTTTCGTACGATATTATTTATTTACAGAATCTTTGGATGGCATTTATGACTCGCAATTATCTTCTTTTTCTTTTTCATGAGTTTTATTATTTTTCGAATTGAAATATTTAATCGGAATCCGAATCCTCCTGGCGGATCATTCCACGCATTAATTCCTCCTGCAGTTCCAGGACGTGTTCGATCGGTTTTGGTTTCCCATCCGTACCGATTCGACAAGGCTGCACCAGACCCTCGCTAAAATTACAGCAAAAAATGACGAATAAGAAATATATAAGAATTTAATTAAAAAATAAATTCATTCAAGACCAATGTTAACCTTGTTAATTTGTCCATCAGACCTGCCAGTTGCATGGCTTCGTATTCTTTTTGTTCTTCGCTCATTCCTTCTAAAGGATTTGGTTTTGGTTTCTCATAACAACCGGTCACTGGATTAATTCTGTAACGATATTAATAATTAAGTAATTCTATTGTATTGTTAAATATTTGGGGGTTTTTTTTTCCCCCCCAGTACTTACTGTTCTTTGTATTTTGCATATTCCTCGGTTTCACTGTCTTCCGAGTCTGAGGAATAATTAGTTTCCGGTTGTCGTTGACCCAGTAGTCCTTTATTGGCAAACATACCAGCTGCATTTCCGTATCCGGTATACTTGACCATTCGACCAACTAGAGAAACATAATTAGTATATAATATTTATTATTACTTTCTTTGAATCATTCTAAATTCTTCCCTTCGGTGTCTTACCGTTTTCTTTGCATAGTACAAAGACAAATTCTGCGACCAGGTCGCGCAGTTCGGTTAGTGGCGAAGTGAGGAGCTTGCAGAGTTTTGCCCGCAAGGTTTTACCCTCTTCCGGACGCTTCATTACGTCTTTCAAAGGTGGCAACACCTAGTGGAGTATTTGTTTAATTAATATCTTCAATTAATCTATAGGAATTAACGGTATTGATTAACTTACTTGTAATCGAATGTACTTGCGAATGAGTCTGTTGGATTTAACGAGTCTGAGAAGAGCTGTCATGGTTGGGGACAGATTTTCCAGCAGGTTACTTTCTACTTGTAATCTATTGTCCAGAAATTTTAATAGCTTAGCCACGGCAGTCATATCCTTTTTCCTGTAGACTATCTTGCTGACGTCCACATTGGGCTCGTCAACTTCCGGGGCAAAGGGCCCGTAAGACGAGTATGGAAGAGCAGTGAGGAGATTGATAATATTACTGGAAATCGTATCTTTAATATTCAATAGTTATTTAAAGTAAGGAAAACTATGTTTATACGATAAGTTTCCATTTACCTTCGTAACTCTTCTGCCTTTGCACTATTCGAAAGGAATAATTGACGTAGCATCGAGACCAACTCTTCCAACCTTTCCGTCTCATTATCTTTGGCTTCTGCGATGTAAAGATTGAACAGGACTTTCAAGATTTCGCAAGCCAGAACCGTTTGATTCTCCTGTAATAGAAATAAGCATTAGGTTTTATCAAAAAGATTAGCTTAGATACAGTGACGTATCGTACGTTGAGATTGTTTCCAGCTTCGGTGACAATTTTCTTTAGGCTTTCTTCAAGATACTCATTGCCGTGGAGTCGCTCTCGGACAAAACTTCTTGTTGGTACATTTAAGGCAGTGATCAGAAAGAGTATTCTGGTGTCGAATAACTTGATCTCGTGAGAAGTATCGTTGTCGTAATACTTCATGCGATTTATAACGTGTGGTATGGTGCTTGTCGATGGAATTAATTTTTGAACCTTTTCGCTGTTAAACAGGAGATTGCACAAGAGTTTCAAAGCCTCCGTAACGACTGAAATAAGTAAGTTTCGATTGAAATCTATATAAAAATTCATAAGATAACAAATAAATTGATATAGCTTCTTCGTACCTTTTGCCTCTTTTCTTTGTTCTGATTTATTTTCTCCAAGCGCTGCATTATCTAAAACAATATTTATTCTCTTATGCGTAACGAGATTTTCCAGGTCAGTCTTATCCCGACTGCAACGAAACAATTTCTAGGTAAGATTCGTTCCTTAATTTTCTAATTTAATATGTAATATACATGTTTTTGGTACAAACCTAAGAATTCTTAAAGCAGCCAAGGAAAGGTCATGGATCGCTGATAATTCTGGAGTTTCCAGTATATCGAAGAGATATTGCCAAGTGTCTTGACGCAGACCATTCTCATTGAGTTCATCGAACTTCAGTGTACCGGCGTACTAGAAAGAACAACTATACATATAGATAATATTTTATTAAATTAAAAGTTTATATGCAAATTTAAGATTTACCTTAATGAGAAATTCATTCAAGATTTCACTTTTCTTTGTCTCCGTGCAGGAAGGCAATTCTTTCACGAGACTGTTCATCCTCCTGATAAAATTATTACGTATCGTTAAGAAATTAAAAAGACTTGCACATATTATTTAAAAATACGTCTAACGTCAGGTTAGATTTATAAAAATGTTGTTTGCTTTCTTGACAATCACTCCTGTTACTCAGAGCTCATCGCGTCGTCCATCACTCGCTAGAACGAAACGTCAAATCTCCTTTAAATAAAGTCAACTGGTCGAAATCTCGAGATTGTTCGGGACAGTCAGTGCGCGTGCGGCTAAATCTTTCTCGAGTAAAATTAATTAATCCGAAAAGGCGAAATATAGAAGTGATTTATGATTCTTTAATGTTTTATACGAACAGTCAGCACATAACCTTTAATGTCCTGATTCGTCGTATCTATCACTTTTTTAAATTCTTCGTATCATTAACTTAAAAGGTAATACACGTCTTTCAAGAATATAGTTAACACTTTTGCGATGATTGTAAGTTTTTAATTAATACTTTTAACAGAGACACAGATACAAAACTTCACTGCTATATATGTATATCGAATGATTAAATAATTCATTATAATTCCTTAATCTTTCGTAGATGTCTTTGACCTTTCAACAAATCATTTTGGACGCTAAGAAGCTTGTGAGTAGAATCACGGATCAAGAAAATGCTGCTGACTATCTTATAACTGAGATTCAAGCAGTGTGCAGTGAGATAGATAATATGAACCAGGTAAAATATTCTGTTTATATAAGTGATCAAGGATATCGTTACAATTTGTCAATGTTCATTACGCAGTACAAGGAAGAGGTGGAAATCCTGAACACGGAAGCTAAGCAGCGTCCGCATCTTCAAGTTGTAGCACGAATTCAACAAGAGAATCGTTACTTGCGTGACATACAAGCAGAAAATAAAGAACTACGCAATGCCTTGGAGGAGCATCAAAATACATTGGAACTCATAATGTCTAAATATCGTCAACAGACAGCCACATTGATACGAACCGGCAAGACAGATTTCTCATCCCTGTACAATTCTAAATATGCTAACGTAAGTTCAGTGGATCTTCGATAAACAAAAAATAGCGTAACGATACTAAAAATCTTGTTTTCAGATTATTACCAGCCAAGCTGAGAAAATTAACGAAATGGCGGCAGTAATGAAAACAGCAGCAGCCCTTGACGATGAAAACGAATTGAAAGACAAAGAAACGTATTTCCGTCTGAAAGAAGAAAACGCAGCTCTACGAGAAATCGTCGGAATTGCCAATAAATTTGGTTCCCTTGAAAACGATCCTCCCACAGAAACAAAAATGGTACAGACTGATCCGCTTGAATAGATTATACAAATAAAAATAGAGTCCACCCCCAATGCTGTTCATCGGACACTTATTTAATAAAGGTTTCTACCATACATTATATTTTTATAATTTCCAAAAGAAATGAAAAAGAAATTACACGAATCTCCAAAGGGCATTGGCTCGACGCACAGTTGAATAAACTCATTCGATTCATCGAAATATCTGTCTACGATTGTTCTCTCAGAGATGGCGCTACTATTGCCAAACGCAGTTCTCTAGTAAAAACCAAAATCTCTTATTACCTTGTCAAACCGCATATACATACTTTCGTTCCAAGTATTAATTGTTTTTAAAAAATTTGCAAAATATAAATACAAGAATAATCATCCTATTTTTCCTTTCAGCCTGTGTTACTACTCCTGAGTCGCAATAGACTTTATTCAAGGAAACACCTCATTGATATCCACGACAAGGTAAATATTAAATGCAAGATAAAATACGCACGGAAAATGCCCATTAAAAAGCTTAGTCGCAATATTCGAGTAATACCATAGCGAATCAGGAAACTAGACAAAGGGACCCGTTATGGTTTATGAGGCAAGTTTCTATTCCCCAATAGGGAGAAGAAAAACAGGTGGCCCCCAAAAATTACGCTCGTAACGGGAATAAAAAAAGACAGATACTAGACTCGCCTGTCACCCTATCCCTGCCACCCTTATAGGTACCAGCTAATATAAGCAACGTCCGGTTAAAAAATAAAGAGAGGATAGACAGGAAAGAGAAAATGGAAAAAATAGGGTCTCTCCCTGCGAAATTGAACTTCCGCGCTTTTCACGCGTATCCTGAAATATGTCGGCTTTAAAAATAGCCCAGAAACCGCGTGGGACTGCGTGGGCCCAATTTCTCTCTCTCTTCTTTTCTTTTTTTTCCTCTCCCCTCGTCATTTCTTCCTCCCACCGTCGAACTATCAAACGGAAACATTTATTGTTCGAACGTCGCTTGTGGCCATTTTGGATTCGCTTATTTTTACGTCGTGCAATGAGAAATATCCCGGCTGGAAACACATTCCGTTCACGTAGTGGCTGCACTGGATACATTCGTCGAAAAAAAAAATACAGTCATGTACGTGCTTAAGCTTTCCTTTCGTAGAAGCGACTCTGTCTGAAATTAAATCCCTAAAGCCAGCATTTATTTCGTTTAATCGTGAGAAACGAGTAAGATATAGTATAAAGGGAGGATAATATTGGTGGGATAGTCGGGATAGAGTCGCGGCCATTTTTGATTCCGGTGGACGAACCCGAATTCATCGTGCTGCCTTCGTCTACCTCTGTCTCACTCCGTCTCTCGTTCTCTCTTTTCTTTTTAATTCCGCTAAAGAAATCTGGGAAGCTGCGCTCCAACGTCTACGGACTGGCAGCCATGTTCCTTGGCATCGTCCAACTCGAATTTTCATATCAGTCGCCGCCATCTTAACTCCTTATGCGATTCTACTTAGGAGCAGCCATTCACGATCAATGAACATTCCTTTTCGGGAATTATACGGCGATCGTTATCTGCTCTAACTGGCTTGGTCTAGTCTTTTTGAAGACTGCCCTTTGCGCAACGGTATTAATTAAGAAGTCAGCCAGTTTACGCTATTCGTTTCGAATCGACCATAATACATTGACCTTATTTAATATTTGTTGCTTTTTCGTCAGCCGATATTGCGAAGAGCATTATCGAAACTAGACGCCTAAGATTGAGATAATAACAATTTTAGCACCAATTTGACGCACCCTTATCTTCGTCGGGATTTACTTGTGTTTCATAAATGTAAGCGGAATAGGTCCTTGGTATATACATATATATGTATATAATGGAGAGCAGCAATCAAGATTAAAGAAGAAGCTCCGAGCAGTCGAGCGGCCTTCATGAGGATTTAGAAAATTCTAGTCTATCCCGTTTTATGTCTTGTTGCGCTGTCTGGACGAGGAGAAAATAAAAAGGTAAACCAAGCTGGTTTGACTTTGCGAGAGAAGAAAAATGAAGAAAAAGAAATCTCATTTGGTATGTCACGCGGATTGTGAAATATTTATTAGCAACTGTTAGAGGTGGGAAAAGGCGTAGAAAGAAGTGCGTGCAACCTCGAAACGGTACACGTGAAAGTTTTAAAGTCACTAAGTTTTAAGTCCTTGGATAATGCGAAAATCTTAGAGGCATAAAGAAATAAAAGGGTCAAAGTAACCCAACGAAATTCACCTTTTGCTTATTGCTGCTGCAAGACGATGGGGTGAGATCAGACATCTTGGTGAAGTTTGGCACAAAAGGGAAACACAGGGGATGGAAATTCGCAGTGAGCTATAAAAAAAAAAGGGGAAATGTCAATTGACGGTTTGACCCTTTTCCTTTGGTTTGAGGATCTTTCGAGAGAAGTGAAAAGTTACTTTTTTTTTTATGTTAGGATTGCAACCCCTCGGACAGGTAAAAAAATGCTGTTTTCACCGAGCAGTAAAGTGGATGGAACGCGACAGACTTTTGGCGAGTAAAATTGAGGAAATTTTCACTTCTGGATGAATGCTACCGTCCTGACCCTTTTTGCTAGTGACACTAAAAATTTGAAAATACACTTTTTTTTCTTTCATTCCAAATAGCTAAAATTGACTAGAAGTAAAAGAAACGCCGAAATCATAAAATTTACCCGTTAGTCAAACTCGAATGACGATCAATAGCAGTAAAAGATACGTAAAAATTATTGTCATAATTTTTGAGAAAAAAAAGTATCCTGATCGATCCACGTTCATCACAGTAGAATTAAATAAGTTAAAAGTCGATTGGGGTGTATTGTAGCAAATCTCAGCTGCGCAATATCCTGCTCCCAAGATAACGGGTTATCCAGGTAAGAAAAAAGACAGCGAACACGAAACAAAGGTTAAAAAAGAAAGATACGAAAGGCCACATAAAAGTGCTAAAAAGTATATTTTTTTCAAAAATTTCCAAATAATCTTGCGTCTACAAAAATACCTAGATACCCATCTATACCCTCTTTGGTGAGCTAAAAAAAAAATTGTAAGAAGAATAAAGGATGAAAATTCTTAAGACAAAGACCTCGGTGTGAGTCAAGGGAGAATTTTTCGCCCTTCTAATAAAAAAAAAAGAAGGACACTTGCGTTTCGATTCAGCCTAAAAGAGTGTGGGAACAGTCTGGGATAGTTTTTGAAAAGGGGCGAGTAACCCGGCTGGACAGCCATGCGTGCACGCAACGCAAGCAAGGAAGCCAAACGCACATCGTGAGTCCCCACGCAGTGGCTGCGTGAATGTGCGTAAATAAGTGCGTAAATGTGCGTAAAAGGATATGTTAGTGTGCGCGCATGTGTGGAACTCGCCGAGCTGCCGAGGGGCTCGCTGCATTTTATGGCCGACCAGGGGCGCCAATGAAATTTTTGGTGCCCGGGACATTTGCGAGAATGCCTCCTGCCAGTGAGAAACCCTTCTGGAAGTAATGGCATTGACTGACCTTTAAATTTCACCCTTAAACAAAAAAAATTATATTGTCAAGGGTTATACCAACGTACTTCGCTTAGCCTTGCAAATTTTATTTATGGAATCAGCGACCCTTGGTTGGCGTTGCAGTTTTTTTTACACCCTTGCCTCTTGAAAAATTGGGAAGATTTTATGGCCTCGAACCCTTTGGAGAAAATCTTGACTGTTTCCACCTAAAAGCGAATTCCCGTATTCTGGTAAAATATTGACATTCTTTTTTTTTTACCATATAATCTTACACGTTAGAAAAAAATTCTGAAAAATGATCGACAGTGAATTTCAACACTGGATACTTACGTATTCCAAAAAAATCCATAAAATCTCCCATGAATGAATACAAAGATCAATTAAAGACCCTCAATAAAACAATTACAACCAATTTCAGCAATAACCTCAAATCCCCAAATTCAATCATTCCCACCTCAAGCAGCATCCTCCCCAGAAAGCAAAAAGACACCCGCAACAATGTATTCCCAATCTTTTCCAACGTTGTCATCGAACCGCCAATAAGGATTTCGAAGGGGCCTCAAAATTCCCCAAGAACGCAATTCCACCTACGTCCCTGTGTTATATGCACGAGGAGGCGGCGGCGTCGGCGGTGGCAGGGAGAATAGGGCGCGACTAGCTGCTAACTTGATCTAGGACCAGGATAGTACGCGAGCCCTAGACAGTCTCTGCCCAAAAACCACTATCTCCATCTTTCTCTCTCTCTCTCTCTCTCTCTCTCCACGACATAGCCCTTCACGCAACCGCCAGCCAGTCATTCTAAAGTCTACACATCCTCCTTGTGTCCCTCGCCAATGTGTTCTCTCTCTCTATTTCATCGTCTCTCCCTCTCTCTCTCTCTCTCTCTCTCTCTGGTACCGGCTAGAAGAACCCACGTATGTTACGTAGTCAGACCGATGCGTGCATATGCGCACCCGTATCAGTGATTTGGCTAGACGAGTGCGCACCAAGCACTCAGTCACAGACGTTCCTCCTCCATTGGTTGATAAGTATCGAGAAAGAAAAAAAAAAGAAGAGCCAAGACCATACCAGCGAATGAAATACGCATAATAGTAATAACAATAATAACAGTGCAGCAGTAAAACGGGACACAGTATATCTAACACATACAAAGTCAGCATAAGGGGGGAATGACTGATCTCAGGAAATTTAGTCTCTTCAAACATCCGCCAGAGTGCACTGACGAGCAAACTATCTCGCATATACCATAAAAAACATACGTATTAAATTATTTTTCAATTCCTCATATATTTACAGCCTGTACTCATAACCCCGAATTTCTACGTTTCTCTCGTTACTCTATTCTACCATAGAAAGTACAGTACGAGTTACGTGCAAGCACTTTTTTTTTTAGGCATTTAGAAATTACGCGGTACAAACCAGTACGATGATTACATCCTCCAGGAGGACGAGTTTACGCACGTACATATACGTTACTTATACAATGATCCAGAAAAGCCTCGCCTAGTATACATATATATATATACTCCTCTTACAAGGCAAATGCACTCCAGTCGACCTCGCCCTGAGCCCCATATGAAACCTCACACGCACGTCGTCCACAGGGATAGACATGACTGTATACATATGTGTATATATATATATATATATATATATATATATATATATACTCCATGTGACCATCGACCTGAAGATATATCTAACATGTATATCCATAGGGCAAACCATGCACTAGCTGAATGCCTATCCAGTGCCATAGGCAGACGAGTTGGAGGCCCTCCTCCGCTTATAAGAGAAAAACTCACATCAGACACGCATTTACGCACCGGCTGGACAGCCCTACTTGCCAAGGCCGTCCTCGTCCTCGTCCTCCCTCGAACACAGTGAAAGGGGAGCGTACAGGCGCAGTCAGGAGAGTAAGAGAGACGTTCGAGCACGAAACGAAGAGGTTAGAAACACCACGGCTGGCGTTGGTGGTGTTGGCGGTGGCGATGGCGGGGATGGCGGGGATGGCGGGGATGGCGGTAGGGCAGAGGGAGTAACCCAAGCCAGACGCTTTTTTTTTTATACCCCGTGCGATAGAAGGGTTTTATAGCGGGTTCGAGGGATCCTCTTCTTCTTGCCCTTGAATTCAACAATGCCGGCGTGTTTCCTGCTGCCCCAGCACCTGTTATACCGATCCTCCCTTTTCTATACCCTCTTACCTTGCATTTGCTTCATTCTTTTTTTTTTTTTTTTTCCACCCTCTTATGCACCTTTGCACATGGCTCTCTCGGTCTGGTACATTGACAATATTAATGATTGCATAAGAATATAAAATGATTGATACTCGTTTGTTTCTGTGAAAATACGTTTTTTCTTTTTTTTTTTGTCATCGACTCTTATCATAGGTTTTATCGATACTTATTCTGGGAACGTTAAACAAGCGAAAAAGAGATAGGATATATATATATATGTATATACTCTCTAAGAAGCTACCTTCAAAATATCAAATAAAATTTCAAGAAAAATGATTTGATATATATATATATATATCTTTTGTTTTATACTGAATTTTGAAAATCTATTTTGTATTATTTCTTTCTGACTGAATCGGATTCCTGATTGAGAGGACGATGCTGGTTAATACTTGTGGAAGGACAGGAGGAAGGAAATGCTGCGGGCTTATGCAGTTGTAGAAAAATGATGATGATGATGATGATCATGACGATGCTGGTACTGGTACTTGGTGCTGGTGGTAGTGATGCCGATGCTGATGCCGATGCCGATGGTGGAGAGGGATGCAGTTTCAGAAAACGCCATGCATACACGTGGCAACAGTGCCGGCTGACATTCCACATGACGATCCAGGACCGGTTTGCGGTTGGCTCCTCTAACGCTCGCCTAATGCAGATAAACCTACGCCCTATGTAGGTTATGTCGCTTATTTTTTATTGCAACTGGACACACGAGAGGGTCCCCCTACTTTTTTTTTTTGTCTCTTCATCGCCATCATCTTCTTACTTCTCATGTTCATATTTCACTTCCATTTCCATAATGTTCCCCTTGACTATTTCAAAACTCTTAGCCAAACGTTGTTGCATTACGAAAAAGCATCGAAGGCGGTATTTTTGAAAAATTATTATCGACGATTTGGATTTATTTTGCATTTTTTTTTAATTTTTCAGCATTCTATATATATATATATATATATATAGAATGCTGAAAATATATATATATATATATATATGCTACGAATTACTTTACGAATTTCATTCCCATCGCATTTCCAATTGTCGTCTTCCGGTGTGCATTCAGTCGTCCCATCGTGCAGGGATTACACAATGCAACCGGTAAATAAATACAGATTTCAAATATCAGCGCCATTATCCTTTCACGAGTGACAATATTCCGTCTGTTTGTTCTAAATATGAATTTTTCTTTTTTACGAGAAACGTAACTCGAACCTGAGGCGTTTTCATGCTAATCTACAAATACGTACGTAGATATGAGCAATGACGTCTTCGTTCCACAGTCGTTGCCATTAACCAAGAGAAAGTCAAAGGGCGTTGGCAAATAGTTGCTACAGCACTGGCAAAGGGCAGAAACGCTCGTAACGATTGCTCAAACATTAAAAACTTTCGCAAAAGGCGCAATAAGTCCTCCCGTGATTGCGTCGCGCGACATTTATCTGACGAATCGCATATATACAAGCTACTCGTCATTGCCTATACTATAAATAGAATGCTTTATATTTTTTGTTTACCCATATATTTTCTCTCGGCTCTCCTCTCTAACCTCCACGCCATTTTCGCAAATTGCACATCAGTCTTGCAACTTCGCAATGTGTTGTGCATACGTGATACGCTTCGTCGTACAACACTCTGTCATCGCGTTCGGCTATCTTCGGGCGGACTCGGCTTCGCGAATCGCGACTCGCGAATCATCCCGCAGTTCTCTCGCGGCTTCGCAACGCGACGGACATGCGACGGTTCCTTTGCATAAAATCTTTTATAAAATTCGCAATATTAAAAAAAAATCAAACGATTAACGTTCGTTAGAAATGATTTTAAGTTATTCCTTTTTGTTTTTTAATTAAAAGTGAATTTTATCGTATAAAAAATTATCGCCATTTATTCACAGTCGTAAAAAGTGTCTTGAAGCTTTCACGATTGTATAATGTTTCCGGAACCTTCCCCCTACCCCATTCTACTCCTCCTCCTCCTCCTCCTCCTCCTCCTCCCAATCACCTAGACGGTTCGTGTATTAATTAATCGACTTTGGCACCTTTCCACTTTTCTGCGCATTGCCCTCCGGGCCCGTTTTGCAATCGTACACTAAAAGGCCCAACGCGTTCTAAATGGCTTTACTTTGGCTCTTTCGTATAATAACACCGTGACGAACTATCCGTGTTTTGATGAGACCATGAGTTATACTTTTATAGAGATATTTTAATTGCACCGTAAGGCCCAATTTTCAAATGTACACACTCGTCCGCTTGTTTTCATAATTAGCCGAGTGACTCGCCAAACGTTTTTCCTCGTTACGAGATATTATTTTTTTCTTTTTCATTTTCTATGCACGCTTTGGTGGCAGCATTGTCTTGACGTTTGACAAATATTTTAATTGTTTCGTAAACGTGACGATGTTTCGTTTGCCAAAGTGGAGGTTGGACGGGCCGAGACGTTTTAAAATTCTTAGCCAGACTGCCGAGAATGAAAAACCATTCTTCTGGACGCGCTTAAAAATTCGTGACGCGTACACCGATGCACATCCGGATTCGAATTACGAATTCTTTGTTTCTTATCTGGCTGATGACAGATCGGCAGAAACAATAACAATGGTACGGTGACGTGAACAATTTTTGGATTAATACGGATAAACGTAGACCTCACGATGGATTACATGGAATCATTGGACAGGTAAAAAATGTAAAAATATTTATCAGTGATGTCATCTTGGACAAAAATTATATCCAACTTTGTAATCTCCTGTGACTTTTATATACGTTAATTAAGCTGTCCGAATTAGTTCTTAAGGCCTTACGTCCCGTAATGGGTTTTCAGCTCGAAGATATAAATTATAGACTAACGCTTTGATGGATATAATTTTTTTTTATTTTCCAATTTCAACAAATTTACGTCATACGAATGGAATATTTTTGAACTTCCCGGCAATTTTATTAAGTTTCCTTGGAGAACACTCTGCACATGGGTATTGTCTAAGTTTCGTCAAGCGCAAGAGTGACTCTTCCGATCCACAATAACATCCCGTCTAAACAGATAAGTCCGTTAATGCCGTAAAATCCTAATACATTGATCCAGCGTAAAAACGGCGCCAGGTAATAATAAAAGAAGACGGAAGGAAACATGATGCAACGGCGCAACAAAGAACGTTCCCAAGAAGGTCGAACACGATCACTCCACTGACCCAGAAAGCACTAAGAGTGCCTTCTGCCAGGTGCAATTGTCCAATTGGATACTCCTCGTAGGTTTAAGTCCTCTTTACGGTCAGTGGTCAGTGTTGGGCCAGCTATTCAGTGCTCGAAAGGACAAAATGGAGACTAAGAAAAGGCACCCCCGCAGTGCACGGAAACATTTGCACCAGTTTAGTGAATGAGGTAGACAAAGATGGACGGAAGCCAGGGACACGACATTGAGCGGTTGTCGGTGAGTGAAACGGAGAGAGACAGAGAGACCGGAGTCAGTGAGATAAAGCGAGTGCGACGAAGAGAGAGATACTTCAGGGGGTAGGAAGGTAGAACGAGAGAGAGAGAGACAGAGAGACAGATGACATAATTGCACTTGACACTGACTCAATGCTCTGAAGATTCTTTTCTCCATTATGTGACTAACAATTCAGACAGCAGGTAGCTCTCATAATCGTCGTCATCATCATCATCGATCGTCTTTGGAAATACTCGGTCAATGGCCTTGCTGCTTGCTTGCAATGCGTAAATAGGCCCCTGCCTTTGACGTGCACAGACGATTGGTTGGCCATACGGCATATGCACTGTATACGATAAAGAGTATAGTATATGTGGAAAATAATTATTATCGAGATTAAAATGGATTTTTTGTTCTCTAAATTCACCTTGTTATCTGATCAATGATATATTTGAATACTTTAATATATTTTTCTTGTGTCTAAATAGTTTTTATTGGTATGCTTTGTAATTTTCGAGTCATGTAATATCTTTCTGTGCGTGATCTCTGGCTATGTACGGCTCTGGTGAAATTCTTCTTTTTGTTTTTTGTGTCGTAGCAGCCAAACAGATAAACAGGCAAAGATCTTAAGTTGCTGAACTGTTCCAATAGAGAAACAAGAAGCGCGGACGCCCATGCGGTGTGCGGTGCATTCGAATAATCATGGCAGTCAGTCGGGCAGATACGCACAATCGTAGAAGTCCTTTTGGGCTATCGCGATGAGCAAACACTCGTCTGGTAGATACTGCAGAACGCCGTTACGACTTTATCGCTTTTATATGCTTTAACGGACCGTTCGACATTGCTCTCTTACGTTGGCAGGGTCGATCGTGCCTTTTTAGACCGTTGCGATAATAACCATATTTGCCCCTAGGTGGCAGTTTGGCGCCAATTTAAGGCACCCTTAGCTCTTCGTCGAGATTTACTTTTGTTTCATTTGGTGTGTATATATATGTATGTAAATTGGGGACTGGAGATTACGATAATTTTGGGAAGTTTTGAGAATGAGCGAAGAGGAGGCTGAGAGCAATCGAATGGCCGTCGTGAAGATTTAGAAAATTCAGGTCTATCTCGTTCTATGCTCGTTGTGATGTCTGGATGAGGAGGAGAAAAAAGGAGAAAATGAAAAACGTGAACCAAGCTGGTTTGGCTTTGCCAGTGAGAGACGATACTGGTTTGGCTCGTATTTGTAAATTCGGCGGAGCCAGTGCGCTGTCGACTAGGAATCTTTTGATGGCGCAACGGGACAAAGATTCACCCTGCCACCTTCACATTCCACCTACCCCACCATAAAAAAGTTATCCCATGCGAGAAGGAAATCTCTTTCTCTTGAGAGTGAGAGAGAGAGAGAGAGA